>QXTE01000009.1:938253-1143051 GCA_003942145.1 Platysternon megacephalum | reverse complement strand
TTAACTAGCTGCCTTAATTTAGTAAAGTTAGCCCTCTTGAAATCATAAACCTTAGTCTCAGATGCATTTTTGTTTATCCTTCCATTTAGTTTGAACCGAATTAGCTCATGATCACTCGAGCCAAGGTTGTCCCCTACAACCATTTCCTCAACGAGGTCCTCACTACTCACCAAAACCAAATCTAAAATGGCATCCCCCCTCGTCGGTTCAGCAACCACTTGATGAAGGAATTCATCAGCTATCACATCTAGGAAAAGCTGAGCCCTATGATTATTACTAGCGTTTATTCCCCAATCTATATCCGGGAAGTTAAAGTCTCCCATGATCATACAGTTCCTACCAGTATTGACCTCCTTAAAAACATTAAAGAGTTCTCTATCCATCTCCAGGCTAGATCCCGGCGGTCTATAGCACACCCCGATCACTATCCCAGGGGAGGCTCTAGTATTTTTCTTCCCCAACGTGACCATTGCCCAAACAGACTCCGTATTATCTATTCCATTACTAGTTATTTCGTTACAGTTTACCTCTTTATTGACATACAAGGCCCCCCCCCCCCCCCCTTACCTTTGTTCCGGTCTTTCCTAAAGAGAACATACCCTTCCATACCTGCACTCCAGTCGTGACTACCGTTCCACCACGTCTCAGTTATTCCCACGATATCTGGTTTCAATTCTTGGACCAGGAGCTCCAGTTCCTCCATTTTGTTACCTAGGCTTCTAGCATTAGTGAACAAACATCCTAATTTTTGCCCTTTGGCTTCTCTCACTTTTGTTACCCACTTCGGTAGGGACACCGTACCGTCAGTATGGCGTATCTGTCTAGTATCCCTCCCCCCCCTCTTCCTTATGTCCAAACCCTTCCCTCTGTCAATATCAGTTTTTATCCCTTCGTCCACCCTCTCAATGTTAAAGTCTGGCGTGGAGAGTGCCCGGACATCTCCCAACCGTCTCCCCGCAATTCCTAGTTTAAAGCTCTCTCGATCAGATGCGCCAGCCTCCCTCCTAGAAATCTATTTCCTTCCCTACTCAGGTGGAGCCCATCCCGCGAGAACAGTTCTCTGTTCCCGAAAGCCTCCCAGTGGCCATACATCCCAAAGCCTTCCTTATAACACCATTCTCTGAGCCAACTATTTAACATCACAATCCTGTCCCCCCTTGGCCGCCCTTCTCTAGGGACAGGCAAAATCACACTAAAGATTACCTGAGCCTCGATTTCCTTAAGCGTCTTACCCAGCCTGGCATAATCTCCCTTGATTCTCTCCAGCGAGAATCTAGCCGTGTCATTCGTTCCTACATGAAGGATGATCAACGGGTTCTTACCTGCCCCTTTAGGATCCTTTTCAACCGCAGGTCCACATCACGAATCTTAGCGCCCGGTAAACAGCACACCCTTCTGTTCTCCGGATCGGCCCTGGTCACCGGCCTGTCCAACCTTCTCAGTAAGGAATCGCCAATTACATAGACCTGCCTTGGCCTGGTGACAGTGCGCTCTGCTAGTCTATCTCCCGTTCCCCCTGGTTGTACGCTCCTCCCATTCCTATCATCCCTTACAGTCCCCCTTAAGCCACTCTGTATCCTCCCCGGGCCCAAAGTTGGAGCAGTCTCCATCGACTCCTCCCCTCTTAGTATCGGACTACACGCTCTTCTCTTTTTCCTTGCCCTCCCACCATCAGGTAGCACCCGCTGTACCCCCTCCTCATTCTCCAAACCTTCAAACCTGTTACGTAGCTCTATTTCCCCATCACTAGCCCTCCTTTTTCCCTGTCTGCTTCTCATGGTCACATGCTTCCACTGACCATGGTCCCCCCCCCAGCATTCCTCCCTCACAGGCCTTTGCCCCTGCTCCCAGCTGTATGCCTGAGCATTCCCCTTCAGCCACACCTAGCCTTTGCTCTATCAGCTGCTCGAACCCCCTTCTATGCTGTATCATTGTTTCTACCTGCATCTCCAGACCTCGGATCTTTTCCTCCATAAGCTCCATTAGGCGGCACTTCATGCAAACATACCTCTGTTTAGGCACCCCCGCAAGGACAATGTACATACCGCAGCTGCCACATGCAATCATCTGCATTGAATCCTCTGCTGCTTGGCTCATGGCTGCTGTTGTCTCAGCTTCTATCAGCATTCTCGCCTGGGGAACACAACACACAGAGCACAGAGTGGTGCGCCCCCACCCCCTTCCAACTCCCCCTGTAAACTCCCACTCAAACTCCCCTGTTAGCCGGCTCTTGTGCCGCTGCTCGCAGCTGTGCCGCTGCCTAGCTGGGCGGCCGCTTTTATAGGGCCCCTCCTCAGCCAAGCTCCGCCCCCTAATTAGGGCTCGGCTGCCCTCTCGGCCGGCAGTCAGCAGTCAGCAGCATATTACATTGGTGAATGTGCAGGTGAATGAACCAGTGATGGTGTGGCTGATCTGGTTAGGTCCTGTGATGGTGTCGCTGGTGTAGATGTGTGGGCAGAGTTGGCATCGAGGTTTGTTGCATGGATTGGTTCCTGAGCTAGAGTTACTATGGTGCGATGTGCAGTTACTGGTGAGAATGTGCTTCAGGTTGGCAGGTTGTCTGTGGGCGAGGACTGGCCTGCCACCCAAGGTTTGTGAAAGTGTGGGATCATTGTCCAGGATGGGTTGTAGATCCCTGATGATGCGTTGGAGGGGTTTTAGCTGGGGACTGTATGTGATGGCCAGTGGAGTCCTGTTGGTTTCTTTCTTGGGTTTGTCTTGCAGTAGGAGGCTTCTGGGTACACGTCTGGCTCTGTTGATCTGTTTCCTTATTTCCTCGTGCGGGTACTGTAGTTTTGAGAATGCTTGGTGGAGATTTTGTAGGTGTTGGTCTCTGTCTGAGGGGTTAGAGCAGATGCGGTTGTACCTCAGTGCTTGGCTGTAGACAATGGATCTTGTGGTGTGCCCGGGATGGAAGCTGGAGGCATGAAGGTAGGCATAGCGGTCGGTAGGTTTTCGGTATAGGGTGGTGTTAATGTGACCATCACTTATTTGCACTGTGGTGTCTAGAAAGTGGACCTCCCGTGTAGATTGGTCCAGGCTGAGGTTAATGGTGGGGTGGAAGCTGTTGAAATCTTGGTGGAATTTTTCCAGAGTCTCCTTCCCATGGGTCCAGATGATGAAGATGTCATCAATGTAGCGTAGGTAGAGAAGGGGCGTGAGTGGACGGGAGCTGAGGAAGCGTTGTTCCAGGTCGGCCATAAAAATATTGGCATATTGTGGGGCCATGCGGGTGCCCATAGTTATTGTGGGGCCATGCGGGTGCTTCTGATAGTTTGCCTGTGGACCCTATTCAAAACTGGAGATGATAAATAACTTCTTAGAGCAAGCGCAGCATGGGCGGCGCATAATGGAGCCTGGACGAGGCTAAGCCTCACGCTGCCGGGGGTGGGGGCCATTGCGGATTACCACACGCTCCCATGGGCCCATGCCCAGGGGCTCCAGCCAATTTGGGGCCCCTAGAAAAATCCCCCTGCCACCATGGCCCCAGGGCTGGAGGAGCTCTCGCTCCCCACTGTGGCCACAGAGCTTTTCTGGTCTTGGGGCTGCAGCAGGGAATGGAGTGGGGGAGTGGGGCCTTGGGGGAAGAGGTGGAGTGGGGGTGGAAGGGAATGGGGCCATGGAGGAAGGGGAGGAACGGGAGAGGGGCTCAGAGCTCCACCGCTGCAGCCCTGGCAGGGGGAGGGGCTTCGGTGGGCTGACAGAAGCAAGTGGGGACATGGCCTCAGCTGGAAGAGGCGGGGTAGGGGGCTAGCCTTCCCAAGGAGAAGCTTCATCCACCACCCATGAAGCACATAATTTTTTATTCAGGCAAAAATGTCTTCACAGTTTCTTCTTGCTTGTCTTCCAGGTTTAGCTGAGGCCCTCTGATTAATCTTCCTTCCTTCCAGCACTTCTATTGAGGTCAATAGGACTTAACTTTAAGTTCATGCTTAAGTGATTTGTTCTACTGGTGCCTTAGGAAGGGGATAGGAGAGAGAAGAGGCGCTGAAGTTGACACCAGTTCTGAGAGCCTGTGGGGTGGAGAGGATGATGTAATTGTTGACAGTTATGACGAAAGGGGAGAGAAGGAATTGGGAGGAAAGATGAAGAGTTCAGCGTCTGACATGTTGAGTTTCAGTTTGGCAGCAGGACATATTTAGAGGCAATTCAAAACAAAAGTGTGATCAAAGGGGGGAGTGATTTGGGTGGAAAGAAATCTGGGACTCATTGATGTGATGAAGAGACAGTAATTAAAGCCTTGAGAGAATGGATGAGGTTACCCAAGGACAGAGTGATCATATTGTGTGCTTACTGGCCTTTTAAAAAACTTTTCCTTTTACTATTATTTGTATGTGAAATGAAATCATGGATAACCCTGAAATACATGCAGCTACACTGTAGAATCCTATTTTCCAAACTGTGGTTCCCAATTCTGATTTTGAATATTCCAAACACCGCATAATTCCTGATGTGTCATTTGAGCTACAGAATGTTTCTAGGGTTTTAGATAATTAAATTCTCTCTCCATTAGGTAAGATTTTCCTGCACACACATAATGAAACATGGGACATATTAGATTATAGATTTTTTTAATAGATAGATTAGATAATTAGATTTTAGCAAGAAAGCTAAATAATTACAAATAATGGTTAATTTTGTGCATTTTTGCCTTAAACACAATCCTACATTAAGAGTACAAGTTCTTTTTAAAATGTGTTTTTGTTACCCCAGTCCTCTGAAAAGAGTATATAATTTTGAGTTTCACAAGCCTAGACATCACTGTGAACGCCCAGTGATAAAAGCCATACTGAATACTGACATAACCGGGTCTACTGTAGTTCATCTTGTGCTGACGTGTTAGCCTGTTGGATTAAAAAAAATCAGATGTTCAGAGCACTTCAGTAAGTAATAGTATTCTGAAGAGTGTGTGTGTGTGGGGGGGGGGGGAGGGAGGGAATTAAACAGGATATGTTTCTTTACCAAATATTAACATTTTGTGATGAGATTTAGATTTGTTGCCACTGTTTAGAACTTGGCCCATCTCTTTATGACATAAATGTAAAAGTCAATATAATTTTTCTTACATTCATTTTAAAGTAACATTGGGGTGTCACCTTCTCACTGCTGTTTTATTCCCATCATTCCTAGAAGTATTATCTTTATATGCCTTATATTAATGTTTGTGTCTTGCTAGTTTGTCTTACATGTTTTAGAACAGATACACAAACAGTTGGTAATAGTATGTTTCATCTGATGCATGGTTAATTCTCATTAAATACCAGACTCACTCTAGGGATATACTGGCTTTCCTAGTTCTCAGCATTTATAAATCCATATTCACATATTATTTTCCCATCTTAGTTCTTCTGTAATATCCCTGACTGTCTCCCTCACAGTCCTGCTGAATGATTTTGTCTGGCAGAAGATGCTTTATTTTTAATAAAGATTAAAAATAAGCACAATCAAGTAAGGAGTCAGTTGTGGAATTGACTCAGGGCTTTACAATCACAGAAATCAGTGGGAGTTCATGGGGAAAAGAAGGGCTGAATGTAGCCCTTAATAAAAATAAATGAGACAGTGGCCCTTGATATGACCATTGTCATTTTCCTTTATATAAACTTGAGTGAAAAACCCTGAGTTCCCTGCTATCTTCTAACATTCTTAAATCTACCAGGGATTGGTCATACTAGAAATGAGCCCAAGCTGCAAAGTTAAGATCCAGATCAAAATTTTCCTGAAGTGCAAGCATTCAGTTCCACATCTGGATCCAAACTTGCCCAAAGTTTCTGGTGTTGGCCATCGGCCATCGGTAGTCTCGATTCCCATTTCTTTTTTCTGCATCTGGCAGAAGGGCTCTTAAGAAAGCTGCCTCAGTACTTATAAATACATTACTTATGAGGCTTATAAATAAAATCTACTTTATCTATTTATAGATTTACATAAAATGGATTGGTTTCATTACCCTTCAAAATAAAGCTTAAATCTCACTTCAGAGATTTATTTATCTGACTGGGAAAGGTGTTCTGTTACAAAGGCACTATATGGAAAGAAACTGTGGAGCATTACTCTGTTGCTCTTGTGTGGTCCGGGATGATGTTGGTTTGATGTAAGAAATATGCAAGAAGGATTTTGTACAAACACTTGGACCTTTATTGTCTTTTTAACTAACCAACAGCATCTTAGAATACTCATTGAAGCAGTTTATGCAGATTTGGTGCACTCAGAATACTTGGCATGTGGGCAGATATCTTCAGTTGTCCCACAAGGATTTGTTGTCCTGGTGGCTGGCATGTGGGGGGGGGGGGGGGGGGGGGGGGGGGGGGGGGGGGGAGCAGATCCTGCTGATTAACACCTATGTGCATGTCTGTCAGTATCTGGGACGACTCTGGCTGCACTCTGCTTCTTGCTAGGAGTTCATTGGTCCTTGCTGGAGTTGATTATATACTGCTATTGATGTTTGTACAAAGCAATAGTCGAACAGTCTCTATTCCAGGAATTTCTAAACAGTAACAAGGAGTGTGATGGAAACAGACATATTGATGTACCAACACCTAAATATTGTGCTACATAGTGCCATCTAGCTAACTTCCAAGATAACTCACATCACCACACTGCTCAGGCTGGACCAAGAACCCCTTGTCTGGTCTTGCATTATTGAATATAGAAGCAAAAGAACAGCCTACAGCAGAAGTCACTTTCTCTGCCGAGTACAACAGCAGTTCATTCTTCCCATCAGTCTGGCAGCTGCTGTTTCTGGCACCAAAACAGTTCCACTTATGTCCCTGGCGGTGGAGGGAGTGCGGTTAACATGCTGGGTGAATCAGACTACACAACAAAATTGTCTCTCTAATTCTTTGTTCCCTGGAATAATTCACTTTTTAGTTTAGATCTGTTTTGAATTTCCTATACAGATGGGGTCAGCTCTGGAGTTGAACTTCTCCAAAAGTCTGTGTGTGTTGAGACCTGGCCATTTGTTTTAGCCTCCTATGGAGAAGAAGGACATGTGCAAAGTTTAGTTTTGATCCAAACTTCCCCAGGATGTTCATATACAAAGTTTTATTTCTGACTTGTCTCTTATTTTCCAGTTTAGTTTTGTTCCATTTTCACTCCTCCTGCCCACTGAGATTTCTCTGAACTATCTAGCTTATTTTGGGTTTATGTAGTTCATTACTCTCTCAGTTCCCATTCAGATACTTAATTTCAAGAAAGATTAGATACATAACAACTAGGGAACGAATTGCATTCAAGTTCTTCTTGTGAATATTAAGTGTAAAATGCAACTAATATATATAAAATAAAGAATGGTAATGTTTTTTTATTGTGCAGAATCCTTAAAGCTACCCAGTACTGCACCATGTACCTTCTCTTTATTTCTTGTTGGTGATGGAATAAGCCCTTTCCTTTGCTTGTCTTTGCATTATTCATTAGACCAGAATGGGAACTTTGCTAGGCAGGGAAAAAATTCTATTAATTCAAGAGCTCTCCTCATGAGAGGAAAAGGACAACATTTCACTTCACTGCTCACAGTGTGAAAGAGGAGACCTCCTCCTATCTCCCCACCCCGCAAAATTGCCTGCAGCTGTTTTTCAGAATTCAAAGGCCACACCTGGTTTGAGCGCTACAGTTTGTACAATTATGAACCTCTGGCTAAAGGAAAAGGCTATTCATTGGGGGAAAACAAACAAACAAACCAGGCTACAACTTTGGGTGTTATTTCTGGCCATATCAGCATTTCACAGGTGCACTAACACTATTCTTGTACTCCCAGGGTAACACACTGCATGTAAAATATATAGCAAATGACAGCGCTCACTCAGGAATCCTGAAGTTAGGAGTCCTAGTTCAGGATGCTTTTGTATATAGTTAGATGCCATTTTGTTACTTAACAGTATCTTTCCATAAAATTAAAGGAGATGGGAGGAAACACAGTAACAATTCAGCGATGATAAAGGAAATAGAAGAAGTACTTGGAGTTATTGACTGGCTGGGAGGAGCACCTTTAGCCAGTAATGCTAACTAGTGATTAATCCCCAGGAAGATTCCTGTGTTGGGGTTATTGTTGCTATTATGAATTAAAAATAAACAAAATAAATCGTAAGGGTTGCTTCAGTGAGCTATGTGGTTTCAGTTGCTATTTAGAGAGCATTTACTGAGAACTAATGCCCTGTACATAAGTCAGGCTTGTGTTTAGAGTAGGTGAGTAGAAGTCAGAACTTTTTGACTTTTCTATTCCCAGCTCTGCCATTGTCTTCTGGGGTAGCCTTGTGTAAAACCTAACTTCTATGTCTCAAGCCACCTACCTGTAAAATGGGTATAAAAATGTCCCACCCTCAGGGAATGAGAATTCAGGATTGTATGGTGCATTGCAATCCTCTGACGAGAAGCACTGTAGTAGGGCAAAGTGTTGGTATTAACACAGGTGCTAACTATGATAGTGGCTTTGATTTGAACACGCATTCATTGGGAACTAAACTAAATTCACCAACTTATCTCTCACAAGTCTTAAAACTTCA
Source organism: Platysternon megacephalum (assembly GCA_003942145.1). NCBI lineage: Eukaryota > Metazoa > Chordata > Testudines > Platysternidae > Platysternon > Platysternon megacephalum. The sequence continues at coordinate 1,134,556 of QXTE01000009.1, read as the reverse complement.
GTCAAATACACCTCTACCCCGATATAACGTGACCTGATATAACACGAATTCGGATATAACGCGGTAAAGCAGTGCTCCGGGGGGAGGGGGGGGGGTTGCACACTCCGGCGGATCAAAGCAAGTTCAATATAACACAGTTTCACCTATAACGTGGTAAGATTTTTGGCTCTCGAGGACAGCGTTATATCGGGGTAGAGGTGTAGTAATTTTTGGCAATAATGCTGACTGGGCAGGATTCAAGCTGGTCACGTAGAGGAGAAAAGTCCCAGTGTCAATTCCCAGTTGTACATTAAAGCTTACCAACGCTGGGATTTCTCATTGCTCTTTGCTCATGACTCCTGTAATCTTTGATAATCACTTCAAGTAAAACACAATTCCCTTCATATCTTGGGTCAAGATAGACAATTAGGGAAATGTCTTAGCTGCCAACCTCATAATTGCTATTAGCTCAGCTGAGACAGGCACCCAATGCCTCCTTTGGACTCATATTCCTGTCTTATCTACAACACCATTGAAGAATTATCTTTGTTGTCCTCTTTCATTTACTTCCATCTGCTCATTTCATACACATTCAGGGCTGGCCCTGACTACCCTTGTATTTAAACAGCACTGGATGAGACTCCCTTTGGAGTCCATCTTGGCTGGTTCTTAGCCACTCCAAGTGGTCTCTGTTCAGGCACTAACTCTCTTCAGGGACCTAGTGTATATTTGTGCAGTAATCTCAACTCCTGCGGGCCTGGGGAGCAAAATACCAAGATTAAGAATCAAGTATTTTATCCTTGATCAGTGTAGTTTGTTTATAATTAGTGGAAGAGTTTACCCCTAAGCATTTAGGGCCAAATCAGAATGGGTGTTATTGACTCAGTTCTACGAAGGTCAATAGGGATGCATTTGCTTATACCAGGTCTGTTTTTGTCCTTGAAAGTTCCATTCTAGAAATGTATGCTCCGCCCGCTGTAACATGGCAAGTGGTAATGTCATATGTAATCTATTATAAGATGAATGGCATGTTGAAAAATGATTCAAGTTGGCTTATGTACAGGACACTAATTCTCCAGCAATGCTCTGTACATACCAACTGAAACAATATGCCCCCATTAGAACTCCATAGACACACACACACACACATATGTGTGTGTGTGTGTGTATATATATATATACATATCTAATACATATATATACATATATATACATATCTAATAGCAATGATTGAGGTGCAGGGTGTTTCCTGAGGATTAATGACTGGCTGGGATTCATGGCCTGAAGCTGAGCCAAGGGCTATCAACTTCTACCAGCTGGTCATTAATCCACAGGAAATGCCCTGTGACTTGATCATTATTACTTAATTGAAATTTTCCCTGCTACTAGAATTCCAATTACATCTTCTTAAGCTCTCCATAATTATGAATCTTGCACATAAATAATCGTTTATAATGAAACACATAACCCTTAGCAATGTGGAGCGTTTAATGTTAATAACCTCGCAACCGTGTATAGTTTATCACGCTGAAGAGCTGCGTTAACCCCCAGAGTTCGATTTGTAATCTGAAGTTCTGTTTCTGAGTTCAGCAGACTTGTACTATCAAAGTGAGTGTTTCATCCTTCTCCTTTCACAGCCCAGTCTTCCCTCCCTATGATATTTCAATGGTAAAGCTGTATACACTGCTATGCAGACTGTGACTTTTTTATGTATCCTTTTAAAAGTACAGGTTGCAACCTCTTCCATTGACTCCTGGGAGTGGATGAATAATAAAGAAAGGCATAGGAAATGTCAGAGGAAGGTGCATCCGGGGAGTGTATTTGTCCAACCCTTTCAGGAAGTGACAATCTAGTCCTCTATCATGTCAGTCAGTTTAAACCCATTTGATGTGGCCAGTTTCCTCCAATTCATGGTTGTGTAAGTAGAGCGCTGATAGGCGTGCCTCTTCTAGGTTTCAAAGCCCCTTCTAGGAAAAAAATTGCCATCATTCTACCATTTCCTGCTATTGTTCTACCTCAAGCTGAAAAAGCTCTGTCTGTAACTGGGAAAAGGCTGGATCCTGGACCTCTTCATTTCCTTTGTCACCTGAATTGTTGCCAGAGTGAGAGGGAAGGGACATAATAAACTGTAATATCTTCATTGATAATGGAATTTTACTGAAGGATATTAAACCTGACAGCCAATTGAATGACAACAATTTGAATATTTCTTTCCATTCATGGAACTGTCAAACATAGAGGGTTACAAAACTGATTTGGAGAAAATGTTGGTATCTTTTAGTTGGTAATGTAACACGTCAGGGTTTAAGGTTATTCCAGTAGCAAACTTGTCAAGACAAATATTTGAAACCCCAACGCTTTTCATTCTAGTTCTACTTAGCAGATTGAAAGCACTGATGCACTGCTATGCTTCTGGCAGCCTGTGTGTCTATTACATATTGAAAGAGAAATACATGCTATCATGTTACATAGCAAAAAGGTAAACCTCCATTTCTCCATACCAGAGAGAGTAGAATCTCTATTTCAGGCCTGCCCTTGTAATGCCAATTTAAATAGATAGGTTTCATAAAGTGTTGTTGTAGCTGTGTCAGTCCCAGGATATTAGAGAGACAAGGTGGGTGAGGTAATATCTTTTATTGGACCAACTTCTGTTGGTGAGAGAGACAAGCTTTTGCGCTTACATAGAGCTCTTCTTCAGGTCTGGGAAACATACACAGAGTGTCACAGCAAAATACAAGGTGGAACAGATTATTTAGCATAAGTAGTTAACGCATACTTCTAGGGACTGTTCATGATGAAGTGGCTCATTAACGCCCCTCCAGTCATAGGGCGGAAAGGAACAGGGGAGGAAGGCAGCCAGGGGGCGGGATGGTGGGGCTTATTGGGTTACAGATTGTTCTAATAAGCCATAAATCCAGTGTCTGTATTCAGTCCATGATTTTTAGTGTTTAGCAAAGTTATGAATTTAAGATCCCAGGCTTGTCTTTTGAAAATGTTGTGCATGTTTCCTTTGAGGATGATGACTGATAGGTCAGATATAGAGTGATTGCTTTGTGAAAAGTGTACATTTCATACACTTTATCCCAGCACAGGCATTTAAGCAAGCAAAGGACAGTGAATACATGTCCATGTGACTCTAATGTTAATAAAATAATCAGAGTTTGGAATCGAACCTGAACTTTCTTAAAGTTTGGGTTTACTCAGAAGGGTGAGTTTGGTACAGACCAGGGGTCGGCAACCTTTCAGAAGTGGTGTGCCGAGTCTTCATTTATTCACTCTAATTTAAGGTTTTGCGTGTCAGTAATACATTTTAACATTTTTAGAAGGTCGCTTTTTATAATATATAGCTAAACTATTGTTGTATGTAAAGTAAATAAGGTTTTAAAAATGTTTAAGAAGCTTCATTTAAAATTAAATTAAAATGCAGAGCCCCCCGGACCGGTGGCCAGGACCCGGGCAGTGTGAGTGCCACTGAAAATCAGCTCGCGCGCCGCCTCTGGCACGTGTGCCATAGGTTGCCTACCCCTGGTACAGACCATTATAGAAATAAGGGCCAAATGCAAATTTACGCAATGTTCGGGTATATTGGGATCCAAGATTTAGGCTGGGGCTTCTCCCTAAGAGTCAATAAAAGTTCTCAGGATTAACATCTCAAAAATTAAAAATAAACAAAAACAACCTCACTGCCTAAAATTTAAGTAAACTGTCAACAGTGAGATGCCAGCCCAGACCTCCAGAGGTGAAATGCATATCCAAACCAGATGTCCAAAATGTCACAAGGTTTGGAGGTCTGGTTTGGATAAGCAGCCAAAAGTTTAGACACTCATCCAAAGTTCATGACAATTTATATGAAACTCCTTTGATCTGAAAATCAAGTTAAAAATTTCAGTAGGGCTGTGGCTTGCACGATTTCAAATACTCTCTAGTTCTCGCAGGTCACACTGAAATACAGTGAGAACAGCCTTTTTCATAGTGGTTCTTTCTTTCTTTTTCTTTTTTTTTACTTTTAGTCCTGATTGAAATTCAAATACATTTTATTTCAAGCTTTTACTGAAGTTTCAGAATTATTATTATTTTAAGCTAATTCACTTATCCCTAATTAGTAACACAATTTATAAGGCTCTCCAAGTTAGGGAATATCCTGATGTTAGTCTTCATTTTCTCTTCATAATGGTTAAATGTGAAGAACAGAAACCCTTTGTCATTTTCCTCTTTTGATATTTCTTCGTTGCAGGGTATAACCATTGGTTGCTTTACCTACTCAGCTTTAAAATTTCTGTGGGTATTTGGGTAGTTTAACATTTAAAAGGAGAATTGTATTGTAGTTCAATATTATAGGTTAATGGTGGAAAGGTAACTTCTAGTTTTGGTAGAGAAATACAAACGGAAAATGTTCATAGTGGTATGCTGATAAAGCTCTTATCTAAATCACCCAGCAGGGAGCAGTATCTTTCTTGGCTTCAATTTTGATGTTCAGGATATTTGCTGTCCGTGCTGTAGGTCACTTTTTCTTTGTCAGCCAGTTTGCGAACTCTTGGGAACAGACATCCTCACCAACAAATTGTCATTGTGAAAAACGGATTCCATGTTGGCACATCAGCAGAACAGATGGGGATTCAAAACAGAACAAAAGAAAAAAAAATTTAGAAAAAGTTGGCATTGTATTACTTTTTATTCATGGATTTGCTCTGTGCCTTCCTATCAAGAACACTTAGTGGCTTTATAAATTCAGCTACAAAAATGTACATTTAGGCCGCAGTTCCGTCAGTCTCTCAGGCACGTGTCTAACTTTGAGCATGTGAGTAGTCTCATTGATTTAAATAGGACTACTCACTTGCTTAAATATCTTGTTGAACTAATAGGTCCTTGCTCTCAGTTTCTGGACATTTTGGGATCAGTGGCAAGTTTCCCTGTTTGTGGATCCAGTCCCAGGAGAACCTAGGGTGCAGAAATGAAGACTTTTTTTTTTTAAAGCAAAATAGAATTTTCTAACCTAAATAAAAAGTTTGTGTTAAGATTTGATTTTTTTTTTCTGACTGAGGTCATCCATGCTTAACCTTAACATCCACTTAAAATTTGTTCTTCTGTCTTCAATAGTTTGTTTTAACATAGTATTGTTATAAGTGACAACTAAAATTAATATAAATTAAATTTTTATGAAACAAATCCTCCTTTTCCCCCATTTGTTTACTTTGTGTGTTTGACATAGCATTTTGTATGAGCTCTTTCACTGTTTCTCTTCTGTAGTCAGGTCAGTCATTTCCTTCTGTTTGTGTGGACCTTTAAAAATTGGCAAAGAGACCCAGGGGCAAAGGTAGTAGATACAGAATCATAGAATATCAGGGTTGGAAGGGACCTCAGGAGGTCATCTAGTCCAACCCCCTGCTCAAAGCAGGACCAATCCCCAGATGGATTTTTGCCCCAAATCCCTAAATGGCCCCCTCAAAGATTGAGCTCACAACCCTGGGTTTAGCAGGCCAATGCTCAAACCACTGAGCTAATGACTGAAACACCATTAATTCTGTTTTTTGTAATAGACTAGATTTCAAGATGATTATAACCCTATGAGTATTTGCTTTTTTATAGTTTCTAGTTTCCTTTTAGCAATTTTTGATGAAAATTAAATTCTCATTAATAGCAACTTTTTGCAACTTATATTTGTGATCTATATTAAATCAACATAGAAGAAATCGACCCCGTCTTCTCAAATTCTCTCTTCCTTTTTTCTTCTCTTCTCTCACTTTCTTCTTTCATTCTATATTTCCCTCTTTTTTGTTTTTTTCTCTTCCTAACCACTGAACTCTTCTTGTTTTTACTTTCATTCTCTTTGCACTTCCATTTCCCACTTTTGTTTTTGCTCTCTCATTTTTATTAAGTCTTTCTCCTGTTCCTGTTTCCCTTCACCAGTCACTTTTTCTCTGCCTCTCCAATCAGTGCTATACTTTCTTTGTTCCTTTATCTCATTCAAATTTTAAAGGCTACCTTCTCAGTCAAAGGTTCAATTGTTTCTGTCCATTAAGAAGCCATGGGAGGAAGCAGAGGGGCAGGAAACTCCGAGGTTGGCCACGTAGAATTTCCAGGTAATTAGCCATTGGGTGGGATGTTTTTTGTTGTTTTCCTTATTTATGTGTTTGTTTATTTGGTGGTAACGGGACAGGTGAATTCTGGGAATCTGCAGGAAAGGGGGTCCTTTAGTGCTGCTGGCCCTTCTACACTGCTCTTCTGCTCCCTCCTCCACTTGTAGCATGGCTCCTTGAGAATCAATACTGCCACTGAGTGAGAGATTTCTATGGCTGCACAGTAGCAGATAGGGAGAAGCCCAGCAGGAATTAATGGTGCTTCAGGCAATGTTAACTCCTGATAAGATATTCCCTTGCATAGATCAGTCAAAGATGACAATACAGAGTGATTGGCTGGTGGATCAAACCCCTCCCATTTCCAAAGTAAACACTGATGCAAGACCTCATTGAATTCCTGCAGATGGGTTTAAGCTGTTTCCCAGGGAAGTGAGGAAAATTCCATGGAGTTATAGCTTCCTACTTCCATGCCTCTGAAGAGAGTCACTGGATCTCAATTCTTTCTCCTCACATAAGCAGAGGGCTGATCTAGCCCCATGTCTTCATAGACCATAATACCAAGTCAATTTTCGAAAATTACAATTTAGCTGTCTTTAGAGCCTCTTGGTTATGTGTGAGGATGTTATTTCTATTTAACAGAGTGTAAAGAAAAAACAAAACAAAAAAAAATCAACTTTAGGCTCCTAAAATTGCTGTCGGCCTGGCCTGGAGCCAGGCATTTAATTATCTTCCTGTCCTTTAATTGTTGCCTTTGCCTTGTAATAGCAAAACAGAGTTTTAGTTTTGGACTCAATAGTGCTACTTATTTATTGTCTTTGCTGTTAAAGTACTTTTATACTGGTGGTGTTCTCCTGTCTCAAAACCAAGTAATTGTTAGAAATATAGATAAATAAAAGGGGCTGCTTTTGTTAATACTATTCAGACTTTGAATATCAAAATATAACATAGAACTAAATTCTTCACATTAATAATTTCTAAAACTGGTATTTTGAGCTTTCTTTCAATTCCAATGAAAACCAAGGCTCTATGTGCCCTCTGATTTGTGAGTGTAGTGATCCTGCCCATAGATCAACTGCAGGGTTTGAGTCTTGCAATATCGATGTATAAACCAATATTTTTGTCAAGTCTGATATTGTAAAATGCATTAGATGGTGGAGAGCTTCTGTAGCACCAAATCACAGGCCTCTACCACTTGAGCTAAAAGATAACTCAGGGGTAGGCAACCTATGGCACGCGTGCCGAAGGCGGCACACGAGCTGATTTTCAGTGGCACTCACACTGGTCGGGTCCTGGCCACTAGTCCAGGGGGCTCTGCATTTTAATTTAATTTTAAATGAAGCTTCTTAAACATTTTAAAAACCTTATTTACTTTACATACAACAATAGTTTAGGTATATATTATAGACTTATAGAAAGAGACCTTCTAAAAACGTTGAAATGTATGACTGGCACGCAAAACCTTAAGTTAGAGTGAATAAATGAAGACTCGGCACACCACTTTTGAAAGGTTGCCGACCCCTGAGATAACTCCATTACCTGGCAGCAGTAGTAGGCTGTTAGTCTCTATCTGGACTAGCCACTAGAGGGAGAAATAATACATACTTTATAAATGTGTTGCACAAGCCAAACTTCCATTAAGTTAAATGGCAGTTGCACAGATGTTTATAAGGATAGACTTGATCCCAGAGTCAATTGATAGTAAAATGAGGCCATTTTGGATAATAGAGAGCTTGTAGGTTGTCAACTGGGAATATGAAGTTTGTGCAGGGATGGGATTAGGAATCTGTACAGTGAAAGAATTGTGAACAGGTTTGAGGAGTGTGTCCAGGGGAATAAATAGATACTGTGGGAGTGAGAACAAGCTGATAAGGGGTGCAAGGCTGACACTGAAAATGGCATATGATGAGAGGTAGGGATGGGTTGAGAAATCTCTGCAGGGGAGGGAAATGTTAGAGTAGTGGCTCTCAGCCTTTCCAGATATAGTATCCCTTTCAGGAGTCTGGTTTGTCTTGCGTACCCCCACTTAAAAACTGCTTGCTTACAAAATCAGACATCAAAATACAAAACTGTCAGAGCACACTATTAGTGAAAAAATGCTTACTTTCTCATTTTTACCACATAATTGTACAATAAATCAATTGGAATATAAATATTGTACTTATATTTCAGTATACAGAGCAGTATAAACAAGTTTTTGTCTGTGTGAAATTTTAATTTGTATTGACTTTGCTAGTGCATTTTATGTAGCCTGTTGTAAAACTAGGCAAATATCTAGATGAGTTGATGTATCCCCTGGAAGACCTCTGTGTATCCCTAGGGGTACATGTACCCCTGGTTAAGAACCACTGTGTTAGAGGATCCAGATCGTGGTGTCTGTGCAGGAGGGGAAAAGATACATTAGGAGCTAGCACAGAAGAGAAGAAGAACTCCGAGTCTCTGGGGCCTCAATGGGAGAAGAGGAAAGAGAAGATTGGGGAGGGATTACTGCAGGGAACAAGAAGAAACATGGAGTGGGCTCCTCAGGGTAGAGATTGGGCTGAGTTCTGTATTTGGAAATACCTTCCACATTATGGGTGCTAATAGAAATGAATAATAATGAATAATAAATCTTTGAGAAATTGTGTTGAGGAAAGAAGTAGCAAGGTCATGGTATTATGAGTCTGGCAATTTACAAAAAAGCTCACTCTCAAGAGAGGGGTCTAGTTGTTTGGGTGAACCAGGTTCAGAGGCAGGAACCTGCTTGCATTGTCTGAAGAAGTTAGGCCTGCCTATCTTACTGTCGGGGGAAAGGTAGGACATTAAGTAGGATAGGCGTATTGGTTTAAAATCCTTTTTATCTTTGTTCTTACTGTTAAAATAAACAATACTTTGGTTATACCAAACCAAATACCATTTGGCATACCAGAGGAGGCCCTCTGATACTTTTATAATTGAATCTTTTACATGTGCTTACCACTCTCTAAAGGGGTGGAGTGTCCATGAACAGATTTGCCCTCACACGAGCAGCCTGCAGAACTGTATAGGCATGTTGGGGGAAGACTGTTTCTTGTGTTATGGAATGGGAGTCAGAGGGCCTATATTCTCTGGAGGGACTGTTATTTATGGGATACTAGGAAAACCGGGTTTAATAAAGTTGCTTTGGTTCAACTTAACCTGTATTCAGTTTCACGCTTTGCTAATGAAACTCACAGCGGATGAGATGTGAGTTCTCTGCAGAGCAGCAGCTGGCAGTGTGAACCATGGAACTTGGTCTGAAGGCCCCAGAGCCCTGGATTTTGCAGACCCAAACCTAGCTCAGTGGTGGAAAGAGGAGTCTGAGCAGTAGGTGGACCTGTCCAGCGGGAGAGCCAAACTGTTGTTGTTCCCCAACAGGGTAAAACAAGGCAGAGAGATCTGCAGCACTCTGAAACTCAGCATTGCCTCAAGCCTCCCAGCAGTCCTAGGAGCCCTGGGGACCTATTGCTCCCCAAAGCAGAATGAAATGGTGGAGCACCACAGTTGTTTCATTAGAGATCAGTCCGAAGGGGAGGGGATAGATCTCTGTGTAGATCACCCTGGCTGCTACATGCAATTTCAGGGACTTCACAGACTCCTTAACTTGGGACAGGTAGTCTACGGCACTTGATACCACCACCAGCGGGAGTGGCTGTTCTGGGAAGGTGATCTGAAATTAGACAGATGCTTACACATGGGGCGTGTAGTGGGAGCCTCAAGGGAAAGGTGCAAGTCCTAAGAGGCACCACAAAACCAGAAGTGCGTGCAGTGAGACAACAGCAAAGGGGAGCAGGTGGCCAGGGTTCCACACCCATAGAGAGATGCATTGACTGTGGGAGACAGCATGAGCGGGTAAAGGAGACGTGTTCTGCACTAGGACAGCATTGTAAAGAATCTGGCAAGCTGAACCATTTTAGCAGTGTGTGCAAGAACAGAGGAAGGTCTCAGAAAGATTCAGTCAGACTTGTGCAAGGTGGGAAGGGCACATCAGACAGCAGTGATGACATCAGGACTCTCTCGTTGAGTCTGAGTGTTTAGCAGGTTCAGGCTATTGGGAGAGGAAAGCAACACAGGACAGTGCCAACCTCTATGCATATAACAGTGGTAATGGGGAAATGCCATGTGCAATTTCAGCTGGATAGGGGGGCCTCCTACAATGTGATTTCTTGGGGTGAATTGGATTCGAACACACCCATTACAAAGAGCAGTAGCAATCTAATAATGTACAATGAGAGCATAACCCTATAGAAGAATGTGACCTCACAGTACCTCACCTGAAAAGTTGTCCACTATCCGCTGCTCACAATTGATGACATCTTGCCAGAACATTCCAAAGCCAGAATCTTTATGGTCTGTGATGTGAGGACAGGTATTGGCACAAAAGCCTGGCTAAAGAGTCCAGCATGCTGACAACTTAGATGGCGCGCATACCAATGTGTATAAGCCCAGCACTAGAGGAGTTCCAGAGAGGACTCACCCAAGTGCTGGAAGGACTGCCTGGGATGAAAATAATTATAGATGAGCTTCTCATAGGTGAAGGGGAGTTATGATTAAGGCTAAGATTTTGTCACACACATTTTTAGTAAAAGTCACAGACAGGGTATGGGCAATAAAGACAAATTCATGAAGCCTGTGACCTATCTGTAACTTTTACTAAAATATGCATTGAAAAAATGGGGAGGTGCAGGCTCCCCACACCACCCAGGGGGGTCTGAATCAGAGATGCAGGGTCCCCCCACCGCCTGTGGTGGCTCGGAGCCCCGGGGTTCCCCCTCTGCCCATGGTGACTCCCTGCTCCAGGGCATCCCGGCTGCCCGCAGTAGCTTGCCCGGCTGCCTGTGGCGGCTCTGTGCTCTGGGGCACCTGCGGGAGCTACGGGGCACCTCCACTGCCCGTGGTGGCTGGGAGCTGTGGGGTGGCCCCACTGTCTTCAGTGGCCAGGAGCTGTGGAGCACCCCCGGCGGTGGCGGCTGGGAACTCCAGGAGCCCCCGCTGACCACGGCGGCTGGGAGCTGTGGAGCACCCCGCTGCCTGCGGTGGCTGGGAGTTCCTGGGAGCCCCGCTGCCTACGGGAGCCAGGGGCTCAGGTCTTCCCACCACCTGGGAGCTGCAGGGCACCCCTGCTGCCCTTTGCAGCTGGGAGCTTGGGCCCCCGCAGTTCCCAGAGGTGGCGGGGGACCCTACAACTTCCAGGTGCCAGGGGCTCAAGTTACGGAGGTCTCTGGATATCACGGATTCAGTGATTTTGTGACCTCTGTGACAAAATTGTAACCCTAGTTATGATACAGAAGCTGAACAAGACCATGACAAGAACTACAAGCTTTTCTACAGTGAGGCAGGGACAAGAACATAAAACTCAACCTAGACAAAATACAACTCAAACAACATGAGGTGACACACATTGGATATCTGCTCACAGCAGTGGGACCAAAAGTAGATCCCCAAGATCAAGGCAGTCAGAGACATGCCAGTTTCAATGGATGTGAAAGAGGTACAGCACTTCATAGGAATAATTATTTTCTGTCCAAGTTCTATACACACCTGTGATGGAACCCATACGTCAGCTCTCAAGAAAGGATGCTGAGTGGCACTGGACAGATCCCAGCAGCAAGCATTTGGTACACTGAAACAAATGATAATGGATGCCCCTGTCCTGACGTATTACCAGCAGGAGAGCCACTGACACTCCAGTGTGATGCATTGGAGAAGGATTGGGTGTAGTGCTTTTCCAGGAGCAGCCTGTTGCTTATGCCAGCAGAGCCCTGTCAGAGACTGAACGGGGCACATCTAAATAGAAAAAGAGCTTCTGGCTGTAGTATTTGGAGTGAAGCGATTCCATTTGTACACCCATGGCCACCCAGTAATAGTGCAATCAGGCTACAGACCTCTAGAGACACTCATGGCAAAGCCCCTTCTTAGTGCTCCAAAGAGATTTCTGCACGTGTTGATGCACCTACAGTGCTACCAGGTAGAGATCAGATACAGGCCAGGACTATTAGTGGTGTTAGCGAACACCCTGAGCAGGGTGTATGGACCCAGCACCAGCGAGTTGGGGGAAGGGGATCAGGGCGTTGAATCCGTGAACATGCTGCACTATTGCCCAGTTTCAGCAGTGAAGCTGATGGAAATCAAGGAGGCTACAGAAAAGGATATTGCAGGATATTGAACTAGCACGATGGCCAGAAGCCAAGCACCAGTAGGAGCAGAACCATATTTTCAAATTAAAGATGAGCTGAGTGTGCAGGATGGAATCATATTTTGAGGAGAGAGAGCTGTTGTGTAGGGACGTCTTGCAAAAAATACATGCCTCACACCAGGGCATTGCTAGCTGTCTTAGACAGGCTTGTTTACTGGCTGGGCATGAATACGCAACTCCACTCCTTGATAGAAGTGTGTTACACCTGCTGGTCATGTGATAACCGCCAGCAGAAAGAGACTGTTGCCACATGAGCTGCTCACCCGACCATGGGAAAAGGTGGGAAAAGACTTATTTACCTTCAGTGAAAAGCAATGCTTGATTATGGTGGACTACTGTGCACATTTTTGGGAGATTGATGCTCTGCCTGATACAAGAAGCAAGTCAATGTTTGGCAAATTCAAGGCCCACTTTGTGAGAGATAACATTCCGGACACGATACTCACTGACAATGCACCCCAATTTACCAGGGGGAGGGAGGGGGGAATTAAGACGAATTCAAGGAATCTGTGTGCAAATGGAAGTTTTATCACCACATCTTCTCCCCGGCATATCCACAGAGTAATGGTGTTAGGTGGAATCAGCTGTGAAAACAGCTAAGAGATTGTTGTTAAGGCTGTTTCTTGTGGTTTGGACCTTTTATTAGCATTTTTGGCATATGGGAGTACCCCATCACAGGGTTGCCAAAATAGTCCAGTGCAGGCACTGGTGGGATGAAGGAACAAAACCCTGCTACCAGTGAGGGGTGACCTGTTGTAGCCAAGTGAATGGAGATACTGTTGAGAGATGGCCAACAATCAGAGAAAGCAGGTACAATAGCACGACATGTCAGCCAAGGGCCTTCCTGCCTTGGAGACAAGCACTCCTGTGAGGATCCAGCCATTAGAGAGACACCATAAAGAGTGGACTGCAGAAGTTGTGAGGGGTGCAGTTGCACCCGGGTCACAGGAGATGACTACACAAGAGGGACAAGTGTTCTGAAGGAACAGGAGACACTTACGAGCTAGCAGACAACATCCAGAGAGAGCCTACAGAGATACAGAACTCATCACAGAATGGAGAGACAGAGACCATCTGGAGGCGAACCCAACAGGGAGGGAGGAGACTTCACAGATAATTTACTAGAGTCTGAGATAAGTGAGAGGGAGACAGACAGGTCACTTCAAGTGTGGTCGCCTGTTGACACCAAACTATCTCCAAGACAATGTCATCTGCTGAGTCTGTGATAACGATGAGATGCTATCTTGACTATGTTCTAGCAACCACTGGCTGAAGGGACATGGGGCATGGGTCTAGGCATCAATTATTATTTTGTAATGTTTATGTGAAAATTTTTGTAGAACAGGGAAGATAAACTGTGATCGGTGAAACTGGAGTCAGAGGGCCCATGTTTGCTGGAGGAATTTTTACAGACAGGATACCAGGGAAACAGGGAATGTGAGGAGTTGGGCTGAAAGCAACATAGCTACATGGATGGAGCAGTGCCCACAGTTTAACAAAATTCCACTGGTTCAATTTGGCCTAATCATTCTAAACACCCTCAACGGTGAAGCAAAGTTACATTACACGGCCAAAGACAATTTTCATGTTAGCTGTTTTCCATCCTTTGGCTTCCGATTTCTTGGATACCAGCTGCATTCAGGGAAAGAAAACCTACAAATCTTCAAGATGATTTCTCATGGAGTGGTTGATAATTTGGTTTTAATTTGTTTAATTGGCATCAGTGGCCGGCGCCCTTTGTGTTTTAAGTCCTTGTTATCTTAGACATTTTTTCTTTACTTTTAGAGGATGCTAATTTACATGCAGCTTGGGAGTATTTCAACAGTCTGCTAAAATGTAGCCAACACACGTTGTGCAAGATTGGAGTCACTTTCATTATTTTTGGAAAGCAAAACATCGCCTCCAGCTGCAAAGGACACCGCTTGATGCCCTCTCCCATCCACATTTCTTTGTCAGACTGAATATGGTGACTGCACAAATGCTGTGAGAAAGAGGAATGAAAAATGTAATCTCTTTATTTTGAGAGACAAGGTGGGTGAGGTAATATATTTTATTGGACCAACTTCTGTTGGTGAAAGGGGCCTTTGAGCTATACAGAGCTCTTCTTCAGCTCTGGAAAAGGTTATCAGAGGGTATGTCAACACCTGCAGCTGGCCCATGTCAGCTGACTCAGGTTTGCGGTGCTCGGGCTACGTGACTGTTTAATTGCGGTGTAGATGTTTAGGCTTGGGCTCTAGCCCAGGATCCCAGAGCCCATGCTGAGCCCTGGGACCCTGTGAACGGGGAGAGTCCCAGAGCTCAGGCTCTAGCCTGAGTCCAAACGTCTATACTGCAATTAAACAGCTCCGTAGCCTGAGCCCTGTGAGCCCGAGTCAGCTGGCATGGGACAGACGGGGGTGTTTGATTGTAGTGTAGACATACCCAGAGGGTCACAGCTGAATACCAAGTGGAACAGATTGTGTAGCATAAGGGGTAAACACATGTTGCAAGAAACCATTTAAGATGAAGTGGGCAATTAACACATCTGCAGTCACAGCATCAAGAAGGGTTAGTGGGTTACAGATTGTTGTGATGAGTCATTAAACCAGTATCTCTGTTGTATCCATGATTTTTAGAGTCTAGCAGAGTCATCAATTTAAGCTCCCAGGCTCATCTTTTGAAGGTGTTGTGTAGGTTTCTTTTGAGAACAAAGGTTGAGAAGTTAGATATGGAGTGCTCACTTTGTGAAAAGTGTTCACTCATGGTTGATACGGTGTTTTTGTCTTTTGTCTTTTTTCTGTGAGAGTTTATTCAGAAGTGTAGTGATTGTGTGGTTTCACCCACCTGGTTGTTGTTGGGGGCATTTGATGCACTGGATGAGGCACACCACATGTTTTGATAGGCATGCGTAGGCCCATGGATCTTGACAGGTGTGTTGGGGGATCATCGTAGCAGTGGGGTCTTACAGGTTGTTCTGGCAGAGTTTGGTGCCACTTTGTCCAGGTCTACAGAGAGCTTGCTTCTAATGATGAGCTTGGAGAGGTTGGGGGGTGGTTTGAAGGCCAGAAGAGGGGGGTTGGGAAAGATTTCTTTCAGGATGTGGTCCCCATCAAGTATGGATTGTAATTATTTAGTGATTTCCCATATGGGTTCCAGTATGGGGTGGTAGGTGGAAACTACAGTTGTGCACTCTCTGCCCTCCCCCCCCCCCCGTATTGGAGCAGGTTCTCTCGGGGGTTTTGGGTGGCCCATTCCATGATGTGATCTACTTCTCTGGTAGAGTGTCCTTGTCTAGTGAAGGTGGTTTTAAGTGTGTTAAGGTGTGTATCTTGGTCTTTCTGAATGGAACATATACTGCAGTATCTGAGTGCCTGCCTGTAGATAACAGATTTCTTAGTGTGTCTGGAGTGGCTACTGGATCTGTGGAGGTAAGTTTGGTGATCTATGGGTTTCTTGTATATAGTTGTCTGTAAGGTTCCATTGCTGAAGCTGACCGTGGTTTTCAGGAAGTTGATGCTAGTATGGGAGAGTTCTAGAGAGATTTTGATGGGTGGGCGGTAGAAATCTTCGAGAGTGTTTAGGTTGTCTGTCCAGAGGATAAAAACATCATGGAGGTATCTTAGGTATATTATTGGTTTCGTGATGTTTTTTTCCAGAAATTCTTCCTTTAGGTGACCCATAAAGAAATTGGCATATTGGGGAACCTGCCTAGTACCCATGGCTGTTCCTAACCTTTTCTAGACCCGAAGAAGAGCTCATTGTAGCTCGAAAACTTCTCTCTTTCACCAACCAAAGTTGTTCCAGTAAAAGATGTTACTTCATCCATCTTGTGTCTTCATGTTCTGGGACCAATGCTGCTACAACAATACTGTCTTTAGTTGTATTTTTTCATAAAATATGATGGGCCAATTTTTCTAGTGATGTAAATTTGATAAGTCTCCACTAAAATCAATGGAATTGCTCCATTGCAAATTTTTTTTATCCTGCTGCCTTTTTCTCTAAGTATATTCAGTAAAAAGTAGTTTTTATCATCACATGTAACATTTAAATACTCATCATTAGCAGCAGAATTCTTGAATCATTCCAACATACTGTATAAATTACTGCCTGAAAGTCATTTTTGATTCTATGGAGACAAGGACCCAAATTTATCCATGGCATAAATGGGCACAGTTCCCATTGAACTCTCTGCTAGCTGTTCCTGCTTACATCAGCCCTGAATTTGGCCCATGACTCTTTAGTCTAGACTTATCTTCTAATCGAGCTATCAGCTTGGGTCCCAGCAGCAGCCATAGCATGTGCTGAACACAAGAAAACTCAGAGGAGCTGCTGGGAGAAAACTATCAATAGCTTTTCACAATGGTCGGAAGAAGTGATAACATTCCTGCTTGCAAACAGATATATGGTCATTGCTTTGATAGATAACTTCAACTGACACACTCCCCAAGTGGCTATCTACAGGCAAAAGACCATGGCCATTTTCTCAGAGAATCATTCGGGATTCACATTATTTTCTGCAATTTTATTGAAACTTTGTTAAAGAAACTATTTCTATGACATCCTGCTAGAGAAATAAAGCTCACATATATTCCATAAACCAAAGAAATATCTTGGACTCTTACAATAGTCTATTTAGCTACGGTGGAACATCAACCCTTAATATGGCAATAAAGGAATGGGTGACAAGCGTATCCACACACATGGGTGGGAAGTGAAAGATTTTTACACTTTATTATGAACACATTTTAAAATTCAGATTTAAAATACATAGATTTACTGAATACAATGATTGTCAGCAATTTTAAACTGCAACAAAATGTGTATGATATTGCTTGCTTATTCCTCTCATTAAAAATAAAAGATGTTGTTTTTAAAAAGTTACTCGCATTACGGGCCACATTTAAAACATTGTCTCAAACTTTGCAGCTGCAGCTAGTGATGGGTGCAAAATTATGGTCCTTTTAATTGTTTAATTGTCACAGACCTTCTGACTGCCACCACAAACTGGGCAGTTGGTCACTTAAATGCTATAAATTGCTCCAGTAAATATTTGTTATTGCATAATCAGAGGCTGGTTCACTTGCCCCAAGAAATGTATTCACAGTTAAGAGTGTGCAATGAAATCCTTTTGTTAGATGAGCTCTTATTCCTGTTGCTGAGGCAGCAAATTTCCAGATTTTGAATGCTCTGGCATTTGCTTTTGGGAGGGAAATAAATTCTGACTAACCAAAGAAACAAGAAGTTTCTGCAGAAACATGAACATGAAGATCCTGCATCTTGGCAGGGGGTTAGACTAGATGACCTGTGCAGTCCCTTCTAATCCTATGGTTATATGAGTCTAAGTTCTGACTTAAGATTCTGTGATTCTAAGTACTGACTTAAGATGTGAGTGAACATCTGCTTTGAATCTAATTAGCTAAGCCCAACAGCGGGGAAAGCCATTGCCCCATCGGCCAGGTCTCCCTACAAACGTATATATCTATATTTAATTTATCTACATTGTAAACATCTTGTCTCGGTTATTTTATAATGAAATGTCACTTCCACCACTATCATATTAGAACGTCCTTGGTATTGATTTGATTCTTCAATGAGGTGTTTTGGAGGTGATAAATGGTGCAAAGGATTAATTTACCCTTTTTTATTTCAAATTTTGTTTGGTCCCAAGTGAAAATAAGTTTATTTGTTTTGTTTTGTAATGAATATGTTCTAAAAAAGCATGTTCCAAAAACCACTTGATCTTGGGCTCCCCTGCCTTTGCCAGACATTGAAAAAATCAAATCAAAAGTAAACCAAACCAGATAATAATCAACACAAAATGAATCAGTGCTTTTATCCCATTCCATAGTGTCCATGTTTATGCACATCACAAGCTATCAAACTATAAACATTAACTTCAACTTCCTGCCAAAAATGAAAAATCATATAATGTAAACTACACTTTAAAGCACAGAAGAATGTTTCTTGATTATGAGACTCAAAAAGTTGCTTCCATCTCATTTTTGTCTGTAAAATAAATATGATAAGAATTAATATGTAGAATGAAAACTACAGGCAAAATGCTGGCTCCACTGAAGTCAGTGGCAAAACTCTCATTGATTTCACCCTTTGTTTTGGATACTAATTAAGCCTTTTTAAATTAAAATAATTATTTTCAAATTTCCGAGTGGTGGCCGTGTTAGTCCGTATCAGCAAAAACAACGAGGAGTCCTTGTGGCACCTTAGAGACTAGCAAATTTATTTGGGCATAAGCTTTCGTGGGCTAGAACCCACTTCATCAGATGCAGGGAGGGGAAAATGCAGGAGCAGGTATAAATACATGAAAGGATTGGACTACCATCCTTTCATGTATTTGTACCTGCTCCTGAATTTTCCCCTCCCTGCATCTGATGAAGTGGGTTCTAGCCCACGAAAGCTTATGCCCAAATAAATTTGCTAGTCTCTAAGGTGCCACAAGGACTCCTCGTTGTCTTTTCAAATTATGTATTAAGGCACCAATATGTTTCAGCCCCCCTAAGAAAAGGCACAAATCTAAAAGACATTGGAATTGCACAGAAAGGTCCTTTCAGCCCTAGGAAACATGTTTTTTGTTAAAGAAAAAAAAAAGAACTATTTACAAATTTTTTTTTTAAATGAGTTGACCACAACAGTCATGGCAGAGATATTGATGAGTTAAGTGGGGATTTTGATCTGGGTATTTCAAGACTGAACATATTATAGACAATTATAATAGCAAACAAGCCTGATAACAAGCACATGTTCTTAAATGTTAAGTAGAAAATGAACATTAGAACAAAGGAGGCCTTTAAACAAACATATCTTGGGTCAAACTTTCAGCCCAAAGTGCAGCAGTTTCACTTGTAAACTTTAGCATTTGCACACCCACTAACTTTTGCATGTGCAATTGGGTAATTCTGCATCTAAATGCCTGCTTGCATGTGGATTTCCCCAATTTGTGCACAGAAAATCTGTTTGTGAGATCAAAGCCAGACTTCAGAGAAACATATGGGATATGTACATTACTCTAGATACATCCAATGTGTATGTGATGAAAATGAGATTGATTTTTAATAATTTTAAGAGATAAAGAGCCACATACCTCTGCGCCTCTCCCTTTCATGGTAGCGAGCAGACCTGGTTGGGCACAGAATGGAGAGTATGTTGTAACCTCTTCAAGACTGGTGTGCAGATGCACTGGGCTACACTGCTTGGGGGTCCCTTGAAGAAATCCTGGCTGAGTCAAACAGAATTCCTCAGAATTCTGACTCCAAATGTTGTGTGGCTTGTCAGCCCCTGACTGTGCATAGGGAATAATCACTGCCACTATAATATGCTGTATGCGTGCTCCTGCAATTCTTGGCAAAGGAGGAGGTTTGGCTGGGTGCTGCGCACTTGCTGAGTGTGGTGCCCCCACGTCCGTTCCTATATGGGGAGGTTTTGGTTGTGAGACTGAAGATGTGGCATGTCTGATGCTATGGTAAAATGTAAGCAAGTAAAATCCATTTATTCAGGTCTGAATATTGGTGAAATTGTAGCAGAAGTTTTGGAAGCCTTCTTGAGCCATCGCTAACTTTGAGCCCTCATTGGCTGCCCTCCCAGTGATCTGCTGCACACCATCTATCCATCTCCTCACTGGTAGTCCCCTACTACAATGACTCACTACCATTCCTTCCATGCTAAATTCTCAAGGTTATTTCCATCTCTATGCCTGATGTGACCAAGTACATAAATTTGCTCCCGGTGATTTCCGACAGTAGGGTTTGCTTCTCTCCAATAATATTTCTGATGTAAGCATTTGTCTGCTTCAGTGCTGAGTGCTTCTCTCTACTATGATAATGAAACAACTATCATTATCACTATAAGTGGGCAGGGATACAGTATGCTGCCCCCCTGGAATGGGATGCAGAGGTAGAAATACCACATTGTTTAGCAGCAGATATTCTTAAACTGTATTGCTGATGGGCTCCAGAGTGAGTCCTATTGTACTGCTCCCAGCTGTGGTTTGAAGCGTCATGGGTGGGACAGAAAAAAGGGAGCATTTGGCTTTTGAAGTGAGGTGTGGGAAGAAATCTGAGAAAAAAGAATCAGCTAAGGAATAGGAGAGAGACAGAGAGATTTTATGGAAAATGTAATGTTTAAACGTTTAATCTGCATGGAGCAAGGATTTGTCACACTGCGGTGAGACAGAGCAAAGCTGTAATTGAAGCTGTTAAAAATGAAGAGTCACACAGTGGTTACTGCTTGACAGATAGAATTTGATCCAATTTAGCCGCAGAAAAGAATATTCCATACTAAACCCAGAAAAGATGTGGCAGTTCAGCTTTTGGATTAAATTATCCTTGCTGATGCATCTGCAAACTGCATCTCTACATGTTAGTTTGACCATTACACCCCAGGAAAGATTCACTGGTGGTCAGTGTTCCCTCTAATGTGCAGAATAAATGTTATGTGCACTGAGGTAATATGCAGATGTGCGCCACCAGTAGAAACAAAAAACCTAGATATAATATATATTTTTAAAACATTACTCCAACCAGAACAGGTTAGGCATTTTAGCATTTTAGAACTCACTACTCAAAGAATTAAATGTAAATGTAAGAGAGAAATAAAAATTATGAAATGCATAGACCAGTCAAAACACTAAAATAACACACTTTGAAAGAATAAACTTACAGAGAATATATGTTCATTGCAGGAAGTACCAAGAAGTAACAACAATGATAATACAAATGTGTTGGGAGGTGTGTGTGTGTGCGTGCGTGCGCTGGCTGCTGGGGAAGTTTCTGATATGCCATGCGCTGTCTCTTTAAGGCATTTACTGAAAGCTCTCCTGCTCCTGAGCCATGTCCCCTCTCCCCCACTCTGTGCAGATGGGATACATGGGCAGGTGGGAGGGAGAGAGACAGAGAGAGTATCTATCTGTGTGAGAGACAGAGACACACAGACTGAGATGCTACTTGCATCCGAAGAAGTGGGTATTCACCCACGAAAGCTCATGCTGCAAAACCTCTGTTAGTCTATAAGGTGCCACAGGATTCTTTGCTGCTTTTACAGACTGAGATTGTGTGTGCTGGCTGCTGAGGCAGTTTCTGAGATGCCCTGCGCTCACTCACTGCCTGGAAGGCTCCTTCAGACCTCAGAGCTGCTGCGAGTCCTGAGCCCTGTCCCCTCTCCCCTGCTCTGTGGAGATGGGGTACAGGGGTGGGGGAAGGGGGACACCCTGACATCAGCACCCTCCTGCTCTGCACAGCCAGCAGGAGGGTCCCAGGAGCAGCTGCAGGAGCAACGTGGATGCAAAGCAGCGGGGGGAGGGGCACCTGAACACAAGCTGCCGGATGTGCGCGGCTCTGCTAATCAAGTGCGCGGCACTTGAATCTCTCCTGCAAGGCTGCCCAACTGCACAGCTTAGGGGAAACACAGTTGGTGGGGTAGGGCAGATGTTTTTTCTTCTGCTGTGTCCCTCAAGGATTCTGCCTGTTGGAAGCAGTTATATCCTCCTCCTGGGTTCCATGCAGGCCTGCCTGATGGAGACCACTGAGAGCATGTGCTGAATCGGCTGCCCCAGGCATACTGCACCTTACTCAGTCAGAGCAGCAAGCTATTTTACACCAGTGTTGGCAGGACACACTGTGGGCCCCTTGGAAAATGGGAAGTAGTAAGCACCTTGCAAAAAGCCCTATATAAAGCCCTATATAAATTATACACTGCCGATAGTGGTGTGTGATGGTTTTCTGTGATTAGATCATCCTCTAGAACTTAATACAGTTATATCCCTGCTGTAGGATACTTTCAAACATCTGTAGAAAGCTCTAGGTTTTTAGAATAATTTCCATTCAACTCCATCAAGTTAAATTCCATAGGACTTTTCCATGAGGGTCTCAAGCAGAGACCCTAGAGTGAACCTGGTTCCTTGACCACATAACATCTGTCATGTACATTCAATACACAGAACATGCACATTGAAATTATTACAGTGTATTTTGTAGTTGAAAGCAAGTATTTGGATAGTAAAATCAGTTTAAAGAGTTTAACTTTATGCTATCTTTATTGTATTTCTCTGAAACTGACAAATGTGGAAAGGAACACTGAAAAATACAAAGTATGGATAATTCTCTAATCTTTAATTTGTAGTGATTTTAAATGCTACTTATAACAATAGCAGGTGAAACTTTTGATATGTAAATTGACATGTACATTCATCATCACAGAAGCAACCAAATGCTCCTACCTCACTTCCACCTTTATTCTAGTTCTTGATGTCTGCACCTGCCATTTTCACGTTCCAACAAGATACAGGCTAACCTGGAAATGGCATTAATTTGCTCAGTGATTATTTCTGAGAAATGTGATTAAACCAATGAAATGTGTCTTGGCACTATTGACCTGGCAGATGCAGTCATTGGTTAAATTTTCGGTTTAAGGAAATTTGAGGCAGCATCTCAGCCTCCAGTAATGAAATTCTTACGGATATGTCAGTAGAAGCCAAGTACTCAGAACGATAGGATCAAGGGAGAAATATGGAAATCAACCATTCAAGCATTAATCAAAATATTTTTATTAGTAAATTGAAACTTGCCTTACATAATTATTTCTTCAGGTTACTTGAACTTTGAAGTTGTTTATAAAAAGGCAAATTCAACAGACATTTCAAAATAGGATAAGAGTGCTGCTGCATACAATACCACAAGGAGTCAGAGCAAATTTGCTAATTGTTCAGTGCCAAGGTGTTCTGAAAAACATTGCAAACAGAACATTAGTTATATTTTGTTTTAACTTCTTTGTAAAACTATTAGTTGCGTGCTTGCTTATTTATTTATTTATTTGGGGGCGGGGAGACTGTTTGACAAAATAAGAAGCAGATGCAATTATAGTGCCTAATCCAAAGTCAGTAAAATTTTCCATTGACTTTTATGGGCTTTGATCAGGCCTATGATGCATAAATATACTGAAGTAGAATAACTGAATCCTGAAGTATATGGCACAATAGAGGCTCATACATTTGCATCCAAGCAGATTCATCTGGAATGTTTCCATCAAAGTTTGGCTCTGATTTGATGTTCACTTATTTCAGCTCATTTGAAGCACTAAATGGTTTAAATAAATATGATTTTAATGGATGTTGATAAGAGAAAAGAGATGGAATTTGGGATTTGTGGTTCCAATTCTGAAATTAATCACTTAAATGCCTCAGCTTTACTAGCAATTACACTGATTTTGCTTTGGCAAATGCAACAGAGAGCTGCTAATGTAAAAAGTTTAGGAGTGCATAGTCAAAGATTTGCAGCTCAGTTTGGGTTATGAACAGTTTGATGAGTGCATTTCACACTAAATTGCTTGTTTCAAAATCTATTTGTGAGGGTTTGTTCTTTTGGAGCTCTTTAATTTTGTGTTTGAATTACAACTTAAGCCATTAGTTCCACAAAGGCTGAGCTGTGCTTGCTTTCTAATGATTAAAGAGGGGAAAGGTGTTAACAGTGTGATTCAAAGAGATACTATATGCAGAGTACTAATTAACATTTTTGTGCTAAGCAAAAGTCTTAAATGAACAAATCCTCATTTAGCAGGTAGAAATGATCTATTCCAAGTTGTTTTAGGCGTAAATGGTCAGGCTTCTGCCTTTTAGCAATGCAGCTCTTGTCCTTTTACAACTTCTAGTAGAAAACAGAAATGTGGAAACAGGTGAACTTCTCCACATAACCCTGATTAATAGGTGGAAAACATGAAAGGCTAGCATGGTATATACAATTCAGATATGGTCAGGAAGGTCTGAGGGTGAGGTAAACTTTTCAAATCAGATTTAAAATAAAAACAAGATGCAGTTTTGCCAACTCTTGTGATTTTATAGAGGGTCTCATGATATTAGGTGTTTTTCTTAAAGCTCCAGCTACTGGAGTCCAGTGATTAGGTGAGAATCTCAGCTTTTATTTTAAAGGTATGTTTCAGGCCCTTAGATGTATGGATAAAAGCTTGAAAACACAAGTTGAGTGCAATCTAACAGTTCGAAAACCAGAAGGCAAAGAAAAAGAACCCCCATTTTTTTTTAAAAACTCATGATATTTAAGCCAAACCCATGATTTTTGGGAGTCTGGCTCATGATTTAATGCTTGAGGCTGGCAATCCTGCAAGAGGATGTTAATTATGATGCATTAAAAGTGTAAGCATTTATCAGAATTAAAAAAAAACACCACACTTTCCCCCCGTTACCTATCAAGAAAACAGAAGGGAGAGCTAAAACAAGATAAACTGTAGATTACTAGATTTATCTAGTTGAGATCTAGTGCAAAGGACCAGTGTTTAGTTGATTAAACTCTAAATGTAAAAGTTATTGGCATGTAAAGTAGGAACACTGCAATGGCACACTGATTAAATGATTGTTGGAGATAGATTCTTTTTTCAAATGAAAGTCATTGAGCTAGATCACACAAACTCAAATGATCCTGAGAAGGCCTGTAAATGGAGAATGATGGTGAAGTCACAGTGTAGCCCGCTGTGATTAACAGAAATAGGTCATGAAAATTGCAAGGGATCAGGCCGCTTTGGATAATTAATGCAAAATGTGAAAAATTGCTGGTGATGGGCCTGATTCTCATCTCACTTAAAGCAATTTAGCACCACTGACTTTTGTAGTGTATTCAAGGCTTAAAGAGGTGCAAGTGGTGCAAGCTTCAGATTTTCAATATTATTGTATGTCACACAGTGGCTGGCCCCTTTAAGCGAAATGGGCCCAGCTCCCCTGTGCCACACAGGGATGTCCCAGGTTGACCTGATTAAGAGGATGAAGTGGCATGTAGGGCTGATAAATGAGAGAAAGATAGCTGTGACTGGGGAAGAAGTCCTTGGAAGGAAGTGCCGGAGTTCCCTGGGAAAGGAGAGGGTAGCAGAAGGGTGAGTTTGTGGACTTGCCTGAGTCCGAAAGCCAGGGTCGGGAGGCTGAAGAGGGCTTAGGGCTAGGAGAACAGTGGACGGGCTAGCCTGGTGACCTTCCTAAGCAGGAGAGCCGGTGCCAAGAAGCTGAAAAAGACTGAGGGCACAGAGGGGCTAGCTTGCTGATCTTTCCCAGTCAGAGGCTTGGAAACCAGGAAGAAGCCTGGGAAGCACTCGAGCTGAAAGAGCTGGGGTGGCTGTTTTTGATGAAAGAACAGGTGGGGACCAGAGGAAAGCCCAGATGGGCAGAAGATGCCAGAGCTGTGGCCTGCAGTGTGTCATTGGACTGTGGTTTAGGATTTTTATGGATGTTGTGCACTGTGTGTGGGGTAATTGGACCATGTTTTGGGGGTTTAAGGACTACTTACGCTATGTGGGATAATAAACTGACCCCACATAGGGGTAATATCAGACAGAAGAGACCTTGTGGTGGAGTCTTTAAGGAGCCTAAAAGAGGAAATGGGAAGGTAACTCTGGCATTATTGCACCCAGAAGCAAAGGGGTGCTCAGGTGAAAGGGGGAACCATGACTTTATACTTTTTTTTTCATTGTACAGTTCTACTACACAGTGCCCTTCACACCAGGCTGCAGCTCCATTGACAGAGCCACTCTCCTTTCCTGCCTCTGTACCCCCAGCTCCTTTGGATTTTATTTTTATTTTTACTTGTAAAGAGAGAAAACTGCAGTCCTAGTGGGCTTATATCCTGATCTCTGAAAGGCATGGTTGCAAATCCCTTAGTATTACATTCAAAATGACAAGATTTCCTGGTTATAGAGTTCCGGCTGACAACGCACACCAGTTGGCGACGTTCATTTTGCTGACTGCAGGCTTGATCGCAGTTCCTACAAGTCTCACCAACGAGTGGACTTACTGGTACTATTTCCTGTGCATACAGGTGGCAAAATTGTGGCCCTGATTAGGATGGGATGGGTTTTACAGTGTCAGAAACTACACTCATTGCCTGGCATTGTAGTAACTCAGATGACACAAAATAAAAATGACTCAGACCAATTAATTTCCGTCACTGTTTAGCTATGGCCTAGATACAAATGAACAATCAAGGTAACTTGTTATAGTATGTTTCTGTAGCTGACACTTGTTTTGAAGCTGATCCAATGCTTTTGCCAAGCACTGTCTGCAGTCTAGCTATCATTCGGGCACCGTGTTTGTCATGGAAGTCACGGATTCCGTTTCTTCCTGCAACCTCTGTGACTTCTGCAGCAGCCAGTGTAGCTGACTCCAGGGCCGCCCAAGCAGCTTATCCTGGGACCAGCTGCTCAGGCAGCCCTGGGGACAGCCACACTGGCCACTGCTGGAGTGGCTCTGCAGCCAGCCACTTGGGTGGCCCCACAGCCAGCCGCACCAGCTGTTGCTGGAGTGGCACCAGCCATTGCTGGAGTGGCCCCAGCCCTGGCCCTAGGGACTGTCCGAGCAGCAGCCGATGCGGCTGACCTCGGGGACTGCCTGAGCAGCGATCCTGGGGTGGCCGGAGCAGCCACAGCTCAGTGGCTCCTGGCAGTGGTCCCGGGATGGCTGGAGCAGCCACTGGCGCCCCTGGAGCTTCCCGCACGGTGGCAGCTGAAGCAGCCACTGGTGCCCCCGGGGTCCCCCCCCGCAGCTGGTGCTGCAGGCCCCCCAGCCCCGGGAGAACCCCCCCTAAGATTCAATCTGAGGTATTTATGGTATAAGTCATGGACAGGTCACGGGCCGTGATTTTTTGTTTCTTGCCCGTGACCTATCCATGACTTTTACTAAAAATACCTGTGATTAAATCGTAGTCTTAATTGTGATGTGCTTTTTTCCTCTTCTCTCTCTCATGCCTACTTTTTCTGGATTCAGTGGCCTTGTTGTACTCCACACTTAATTTTTAATTTAATTTCATTTATGACTATTTTACCACTACAGCACAGTGCATGCCAGACTAGTATAGAACAATCCTAACGAAGGACTGTAAATCAGTGCTGGGGCTTGCCAATAGCCATTACAGAGAAGCATCTCACCTGTGTGAGAGCAAAGGGCAGGCAGGATACACCCCTTTATTCCAAGATGCTGGAATCCCTGGCTGGTCACTATGTTGGTACAAAATCCTTCAGCTTTCTGCCTAATCATAACACCTTTTCCTTATTATTCTGGAGTCTTGTGGAAGCTGTGTGGTGTTGTTGTAGGACTTTCTAGCTGCTTTTGGCAACAAGTCACTTAAGTAATGTGGTCTAGTGTTCTATTCTGTGCATCTGATGGGAGACTGGCTCACTCTGTATTTTGTGTGCATTTTCATCTTTTTTTGGTGCATTTTGAAGTTGACGTACATTAAGACTAACATTTTCAGAAAGCTTGGGTACTAGCTTTTGCATGGAAAACTACTTAGCTGGTGGGTTCACACGAGAGAGTTTTCAGTGAAAATGCTCATATTTGCGCCCACATTTCAATTGCGGGCACAGTTTTCTGTGGCATAAACTGCATCTCTTTGGCTGGTGCAACATATTTTAAAATTCCATATAATCTATGATATGTGAAAGACTAATGCCCCAATTAGCATAGATCAGGGGTGGCTGTGGCCAAACTTACTGACCCTCCGTGCCGCATACAACAATCTTCCAATGTTTGAGAGCTGGGACGCGCCCGGGGCTTGGGGCTTCAGCTCTGCAGGAAGGGGAGTCTTGGGGCTCCAGCCCCATGGGAGGTGCTTGCTGGGGCTTGGGGCTTGGGGCTCCAGCCCTGCTTCTGCTGAAGCCCCGAGTCCTGGCAGACACGCCTAGTGGTGGTAAAGCCCCAAGACTCCCTCCCTGCTGGGCAGCAGCCCCGAGTCCACCCCTCCCCCCCCAGTCTGGTAGGCAGAGAATGGAGCGGAGAATATGAGGGGTTTGCGAGCTGCACTTTAGCTGTATAAGGCTCGTGAGCCGCAGTTTGGCCATCCCTGGTATAGATAGATGTGCCATCCATCTGACAACTACTTTACAGGCAGTAACTCAAATGATTGATGCACAGCGGAACCCATTTTGACAGCAATAGTAAAATGCATAAGTCATGCTTTGAAATAGTGAACATCTGGCAATAGATTTATGACTGAAAATTTACTTGCATGCAAACATCTCATTTTTTTCATCTTTAAATTACATTTGTGATTTCTAAGACATACATCCATTACCACTTGGCTGTTTCTCCCATTGATTGTCTCATATTAATGGTGCCATCAGCATGCAAATGCACACCAGTAATTCTACTGATGTTATAACAACTAAGACAAAAGCAACACACTAGGGGTTATTTTTTAAAAATGCTTCATGGAACAATATATATTACCCTGCTTTGTAATGTTTTTAGTGTAGGTCATTCAAGGAGATAGTTGACTAATCTGTTCAATCTTGAATTGTATATCCCGCTAAAAGTTGCACAGTTTATTCCTGCAGCATATTTCAGGTGGTCTTGTGAAAATGGAGTGGTGATATTTTAAACAAATTGAAACCAGAGATGGGCTCAAACCAAACTCCCTTATCCAAATGTGTCTTTTGAAATCCAAATCCAGATCTGAATTGTGTGGCTTGAGCCTTTCCCCCTGCCATAACTGAATCAATTATAATGTACTTGTGACAGCCTGGTTCCATCCCACTGTCTGGGTGGACACTAGTCTGCCATGATTGGATCCAATAGTTTAATTCATCATGCTTCCAATCCCCCTGGGTGTAGGTAGTGACTGGTCACTGTTCCTAGCTCTGGGTTTCGTAGATGCACTCCCATGTGCAAACCCTATACCTGACACCCTTCCTGGCCAGTCGGACCCCAGAGCTTGCCCACTTAGAACCCAATGTCTCCTCTCTCTGAAGGCCCCAGAGACATGTTCTGCCCCCGAGTCCACCTGGCTGTGGAAACTCTAGTTTCCTAGGTTCACCTTTCAGGGACAACATAGCAGTAAAGGGACATAGGCTTAGCAAAGGAATTGTGAACACACATACTTTACTCTTAACAGCGCACAAGAGAGTTACAGTCTCCCTGGTCTGATCCCACAACCTCATAGAGTCATAGAAATGTTGGGCTGGAAGATGTCATCCAGTCCAGCCCCTGCACTGTGGCAGGATGAAGTGAAACTAGACCATCTGTGACATTCCCCAGGGTGCAACCTGGACTGCTGAACTGCTGTGTTCCCTAACTCTCCAGCCTGGGATGCCTTTTACACTGCTTTACTGTCAGAACAGCCACTCCTGGTCTGCTCATGCACAGCCACTAGCATGTAAAATCACTCCCAGATGTTTACACAAATGCTTTCCCAGCAATCCGTGAATAGATACAGGGCAACACCTGCATATCCCCAGCCCCGTGCCTTGAACCCAAGAAATGTACTATCCAGTGCACTTCTGAACAGTGTAAGCTCATAGATAGTCCATCATGCCAACATTGGGAATGATTGTATGCATCAGCCTTGCTGTCTCGAGAGGAGTTCCCCAAGCACTTCAGTCCCAATAGACACTGGATTAGATAAAAGAATAAGATAAGTTTATTAACTAGACAAAGATAGAACTTGTGATTTACAAGTGATAAAACATAAAAGTCAGAATTGATTACAAAAGAAATAAAGGACAAACACACAGGCTAATTCCTAAACTTTACCAAAGCTAATGGATTTAAAAGCAAAAAGGTTTCTCTCACCCAAAAGCTTTCAGGAGTATGTACTGGCTAGAAAAACCTCCAGGCCAGGACCACTCCCCACAGTTCAATGATGCTTCCTTTTGTCTTTCAAGAGTTCTTGCTGCCATGAGGAGAGTTGGGAGAGGAAATGTGATTTGTGTGGTGTGAGTTCTCCATTCTTATACCTTTTCCCCCCTCTTTGAAGGTTACCCCCGCCATGTATAGACAAAACAGTCCCCTGGGAACTTCAGATTTGAAACCTCCTTTAGGTGAATTGTAAATTTCTTGTTTACACCTTCTGTGTACGTGAAGTTTGAGCTGTCTCAGAGATGACATGTAAATTCTTTGTTTACAGTCTCTCCTGCTGGTGAGTGGTTGCTTCAGCAGTTACTAGTTATAACACCTATGGACAGTCTTTTATTGTCTCTGAGGAGCTAGTCTGTTGGCATTCCCCAGAATGACAACATATTTCATTAACAAACATATAGTAAAATCTCATAGCTTTACACACTGTGTTGATACACACATTTTAACAGGACAATGATGTTCAGTAGATTATGAGTTTTCAAGTGATATCCTCCACAAGGAATACTTTGTGAAAATATATATAATAACCATGTAAAAGTGGTTAATATGGGGATATTGGGTGTCACATGGAGTACAGGATGTCACACTATCCAGGACAGATATTTGTCCAACTTATTTTTAAAAGCTTCCAATAAGGGAGACTCCACAACCTCCCTTGGAAATGTATTCCAGAGCTTAACTACTCTTATAGTTAGAAAGTTTTCCATAATATCTAACCTAAATCTCCCTTGCTTCAGATTAAACTCATTACTTCTTTTCCTGTCTTCAGTGGACATGAAGAACAATTTGTCACGGTCCTCTTTACAACAGCCCTTAACATATTTGAAGACTGTTATCAGGTCTCCACTCAGTCTTCTTTTCTCAAGACTAAACATGCCCAGTTTTTTTAACCTTTCCTGATAGGTCAGATTTTCTAAACCTTTTATAATTTTTGGATTCTTACCAAATTTCTTACCAAATTACTCTCTTCTGGATTCTTACCAATTTGTCCCCATTTTTCCTAAATTGTGGTGTCCAGAATTGGACACAGTACTCCAGCTGGGGCCTCACCAGTGTCAAGTAAAGCGGGACAATTATGTCCTTTGTCTTACATACAACACTCCTATTAATACACCCCAGAATCATATTAGCCTTTTTTGCAGCTGCATCTCATTGACGACTCCTATTCAGTTTGTGGTCAACTATAACCCTAGATCCTTTTCAGCAGTACTACCACCTAGACAGTTATTCCCCATTTTGTAGTTGGATCCTGGGTGAGTTTGGTCCAAGTCCTCTGGACAGGAAACCTGGTCATCTTGTTTCTGGCTGTCCTGGCTTAGAGAAGCACACCTTTTAAAACTGACTCTGTCCCCAGTTTCCCCACGTGCTTCAAGGTCAGGGGAGGTCCAGCCTTTTCCCCTGCCCCAATCCCCCACTTCCCCATCAGCTGCAGTGTAGAAAGACATTCAAAGTTAATGGCCTTGCTGGTAGAAAACCCATTGTTCCAGTAGAGAAGAGTTGATGGCCCTTGATTACTCTGTCACTGCTTCTCAGACTGAGACCTTGTCTACACTAGAACTTACTTTGGTATAATTTATGTCGCTCAGGGTGTGAAAAATCCACTTAAGTGGTATACTCAGTAGGGATGCTTTCCTGAATCAGATCCATAAAGACAGAACAAAACCCAAGCTCTACTCTGGGTTGTGCTTCTCTGTGATGCTAGAAGCACTGTGCCAATGAGCCTGTTCTAAAGCCCAGTGAAGTCAGTACAAGCCTATTCAAGTCAGTGGAGACTTCCACTCACTTGAGTGGGTTTGGGATCAGGCACTCCTTTGCACCACTGTAAAGTCAATATGAGTTTTGCCATTGAATTGTATGGGAGCAGCAGGATCATTAGTGAGGAGCCGTGCCTCTTGTCCCCTTACTGAGGGTCATGGCTTAAGCTGACAATTTTAGTCCCAAACCTTTTAGATAATCCAGCCTTCTCCCTGCAAACCATTTCAAACGTCCACCAATAGATTAGCATAGTGGGTTCTTTCCCTTGCATGCGAGGTGGATCTTAACGGGATTCTAAGGCAGTGTCTCCACCCTGTTGGGAGTCAAACAATCTCCATTTTGTTTATAAACTGCGGTGCTGAGAGATAATTAATAATTTTCTTTCCCACTACTTGAAATGAAGTGGTTTGTGTGCCTAACTTATTTGTAGCAGAAATCCATCCTCTTCAGTTCACCATAGTTTTCCATCACAAATTAAAATTACATGTCCGATAGAAAATTGAAATATCTTACATATGAAAGTTACACAAACAAAACCTTTTTTTCCTAAATAAACTAAACAATGACTAATTGAAAATTTGGCCAGGAAAATGATTTTGCCACTGGCTTTTTTTAACTGTATGTTTTATTAGTTTCACTCTACTTCCAAGCAAAATCTCTGCCTCTATAAAGCATCATGCTGTGAAGTCAATAGAAAGTCTCACATTGGCTTGAATGGTCTTTGGATTGGGTCCTTTGTTCTCCCTGTTTGGAAGCTGAGCATTGCTGATCCCCTGGATAAGGTTCAAATGACAAAAAGGTGTCACAGAGTTGGAGCTTACCCTTTGATCTTCAATTTCCAGCTCTTGTGAGAGGGACATACATGTTTTGTTTTTTCTAAGTAAAAAGCTGGCAAAAAAAGAGAGAGTTGCATTTATTGGAACACTGAACAAAACTGCACATGCAAAAAGTAACTGAATATCAGTGAATGAAATCAGAAACAAACATCCTGTTTTCACCTTATGTGGAAATGTTAACACATTTCTGGTGGTGCATGTGCAGCTGGTTTATTGAGCCAGTCCTGTTGGAGGTGTGTGTTTAAACTCATTTCCTCTTTCCTTCTCAGTTTCCTTATTTTAGCTCAGATGGTACTGTCAATTTAAATCAGATAATATGGTAAAAGATCTGCTAGCTAACCTGGTACTAGAGTCACATGACTTATCTGAAGCTAGTCTAAAATTAAATTCCAAATAATGCTAAAATTTAGTACGTAATACCCTACTAATTCTTCAGAGCAGCCAACTAAAGCAGCACTCGATTGGTTCACAATAAAGCACAATTGGAATTTTGAATGTTAGTGATTTAAGGTGTTTATAAAGTGAAAACACTAAACTATTCATGCCCAAAGTATTACTACTGCAGCTGTACCATATTTATTGGCAGCTTGAAGATACATTTTGTATTTACTTTGATTTATAGGTCTATAACCTCACAAATGGTAGGAATTTTCCACTGGCAACAGCACAATGAATGGAAAGGACAAAATGATTCAAAGAATTTTGATCACGTTTCATGTACTCCCATTTCTGTCTCTATACTCAAACATTTTCCACTTTCTCAGAGCTTGTTTTCCTCTTCACTGCTGCTATGAACTTACAAGAGTATCTTTCCAATTACGTTTGCTCTTGTAGGATAAAAGAAGAATTATTTCTACCATGCAAGATCCTCTAGGAAAGGTTGTAGCTTCCAAAGATAACAATTTAAAAAACTTTGCCGTTCTAGAAATATGAACAAACAGTAAATATTTATGAGGTCAAATTTTAATGATTGTGTTTTCAAACTAATATTGGTGCAACTTCACAACTGGCGTAAACTTGGATGACTCCCTAATCTATCCATATTGAGCTAGACAAAGTAGGTGAGATAATATCTTTTAATGGACCAACTTCTGTTGATGGAATATACAAGATTTCAAGCTTCACAAGGTTTTTCTTCTGGTCTGGAGAAGGAAATCAGAGTATCTGAGCTAAATACAAGTTGGGACACATTGTTAAGCAAGGCGGTTAATGCATGCTGTAGGACAGTGGTTCTCAACTGGGGGGGTCGCCAGCAAGTTTTATGGGATCTGTAAAGCAGGGCTGGCATTACACTGGCTGGGTCCCAGGGCAGAAAGTTTGGGCCTTGGTGCCCCATGGCTGAAGCCTGGAGCCCTGGCACCCAGAGGGACAGGAGCCCTGGTGCCCCGCGGGGCAGAAGCCCCAAGCCTCCCCACCCCATGTGGCTAAAGCTTGACACACTAAGGGACAGAAGATGATGTGCATGTTTCCTTTGAGAATGAATACTAAAGAGGTCAGATATGGAGTGATCAAGTGGCCGTGAAAAGTGTTCGCCCATGCATGAGATGGTGGATGGCTCCCCAATATGCCAACCTCTTCATGGGCCATCTTGAGGAACAATTTCTGGAAAAATCCATCACAAAACCAATGATGCACTAAGATACATCAATGATATTTTCATCCTCTGCTCAGAAGACCTAAACTCCCTCAGAGATTTCCATCACAACTTCAACAAACACCTCCTATACATGAGTTTCTCTCTGGAATAATCCCATACCAACAAACATCACAATTAGCTTCAACAATGGAACCCTACAAATGAGTATATACAAAAAATCCACGGATCACCACACTTACCTCCACAGATCCAGCAATGACTCCAGACACACCATCTGTTATCTACAGTGAGGCTGAACTTGCTCCAAAGAGAAAGTCCAGGATACATACTTAAAACCACCTTCACTAAACAAAGACACTCCACCAGAGAAGTAGATGGCATCAGGGAAAGGGCCACCCAAATACCCTGAGAGAACCTGCTTCAATATGGGGGAAAAAACCCTCTGACTGCACACCCCTAGTTGTTACCTACCACCCCAGACTGGAACCAATACGGGTTATCATTAAACACTTACAGCCTCTACTCGATAGGGACTGCATCTTGAAAGAAATCTTTCCTGACCCCCTCCCCCTTTTCTGGCCTTCAAGCAAACCCCAACCTCGCCAAGCTCATTATCAGAAGCAAGCTCCCACAAACGAGGTCACTCCAACTCAAAGTGGCACCAGACCCTGCCAGAACAACAGATGCAAAACCAGTAGACATATCTTCACTGCTACAATGGTCAATACCTCCTCACCTCCTTTCAAGATCCATGGGTCTTACACATGCTGTGACTGAAAGCACCCCTGTATTCACACCCTACACACTGTTGTAATAATCTTTGTAGAAAATATGACTTGTGAGGTATTATTTGAAAACTAGTAACTCGCTGGTGAATAATACCATGGTGAAATGTATGTAGCAACATTATATGTAAAGTTATGAAATTCCCCTCTATACTGTTCTTAGCATATGTTCAAAACCACAGAGCCCTCTCCAGGCAGAACTAGCCTGAACAAGGAAAGATGTGTACCTTAATTGACATATAGGTAGTAAACTGAGTCATTGAGACAGCAGGGAGAGGAGATGGCAGGAGACAAAGCAAATTTGCATTTCAGCAAACATGGGTCAGAAGAAAGAACATGGAGCCTCCTTCACCACCAGACTCCATGTCGCCTTCCTTACTGTTTGAATAAACTTTGTTTTGAGACGTAACCCTCAGAAGAATCCACTTCAAAGGTTGACTGGCTATAAAAGATAGGGGCAGAAAACCCCAAGTCCACACGTGTGTGTGCGTGCTCTCTCTCTCTCTCTCACACTCACACACACACACACCTAAGAAGACAAAAGAACAAGCCCGTTGATTTTGGGGGGAGTTCCTGACCTGAGAATTTGGTCAGCAACATTGCTGGGAACCTGTGGTAAGGATTTCACCTTGAACTAAGTCTAGCTTGTTAAGTTTTAGCTACCAGAAAGCATTTTACCTTTATTTCTCTTGTAACCATTTCTGACTTTAATACCTTATACTTGTATAGTAACTTCTCACTTAATGTCCTTCCGCTTAACATTGTTTCAAAGTTATGTCGCTGCTCAATTAGGGAACATGCTCGTTTAAAGTTGTGCAATGCTCCCTTATAACGTCGTTTGGCTGCCTGCTCTGTCCACTGCTTGTAAGATTCTGTGGAAGAGCAGCGACTTTACAAGAGAGCATTGCACAAGTTCCTCTTCTCCGCCTCCTCCCCCTCCCCCTTCCCCCCCTCGCAGCGCTTGGTACTTTCCGGGGGGCGGGGGAAGGAAGGAGCGGGGATGTGGCATGCTCCGGAGAGGAGGTGGAGTGGGGGAGGGAAGAGGTGGGCCTGGAGTGGAGCGGGGACAGGAAGAGACTGGCCTGGAGCATCCCCCGGCAAAGTCGGTGCTTGTTCTTCTCCCGGGAAGCTGCCGCTGCTGCTGTGAAGGTGCTTCCTAGCATCCTTGCCTGCAGTGGGCTGTGCCTGTGTGGGGTAAGTTGGGGCACTTCCCAACCACAGTACAGTACAGTACTGTACAGTATATAATGCCTTTTGTCTGCCCCCCAAAAAACTTCCTTGGAACCTAACCCCCCGCATTTACATTAAATCTTATGGGAAAATTGGATTCGTTTAACATTGTTTCACTTAAAGTTGCATTTTTCAGGAACATAACTACATTAAGTGAGGAGTTATGTACTCACTTAAAACCCATCTCTTTGTACAGTAGTTATAATTGTTTTATTTTTAATCTAAACTAATCCAGTGTTGTGTTTAAACTGAACTGTTTGGTAACTCCAGTTAAAGTAACAAATTGTTGAATATTGACCCTTTACAGGGGAAACAGATCTTTAATATCTGAACTGCACAGGAGAGGGCACGACAGTGCTGAACACACATTTTGGGAAAACCCAGGACTGGGAGTGTGTTGGGGTCACCCTATAAGTAGTAATCACGACTGGTGGAAGCCAGAGTGCGACTGGAGTGTTGCGGACAGGCTGCTGGGGGTCAGAGCTGCTGGGACAAGGCTACAGCTGTACATAGACATTCAGGGTGTGAGCTGCATGCTGTCAGGCTGTGTGTGAGTGGCCCAGGTTGGGAGCTACAACAGCAAAGTATTGTGAGGCACCCAAAGTTGTGGGGCAGGTGGTGATGCAGCCCCTCACTGGTCTGGATTGCACCCCGGAATGTGACACATGCTTATCACAGCATGTGCTGTACCTCATCCAGTGCACTAAATGCTTCACTAACAACTATGTGGGTGAAACCAGACAATCACTACGGTCTCGAATGAATTCACACAGAGATATGGTAAAAGACAAAAACATCCCATCACCTATGGTGTGCGAACACTTTTCACAAAGTGCTCACTCTATATCTCACCTATATGTCCTCATCTTCAAAGGGAACCTGCACAACACCTTCAAAAGGTGAGCTTGGGAGCTTAAATTCATGGGCTTGGCAACACTGGCGCTTTACAGCGCTGCAACTTTCTCGCTCAGAGGTGTGAAAAAACACCCCCTTGAGCGCAGCAAGTTACAGCGCTGTAAAGCGCCAGTGTAAACAGTGCCCCAGCGCTGGGAGCCGCGCTCCCAGAGCTGTAAATTAATCCCCTCGTGGAGGTGGAGTACCTGGCGCGTGACCACACTCGCACTTCAAAGCACTCCCGTGGCAGCGCTTTGAAGTTTTGAGTGTAGCCATGGCCCATAACTCTGCTAGACTGTATAAATCATGGTCTTAATAAACACACTGGATTTATGGCCTAGTACAACAATCTGTAACCCACTACCCCCTCTTTTTTTCTTATTACTGCAAGAATGTGTTAACGAGCCATTTCACTTTAGATGGTCTCTTACAATATGTGTTAACTACTTATGCTAAAAAATCCCCCTTATATTTAGCTGTGACACTTCTGAGTACTTTTCCCAGAAAAGCTTGTCTTTTTCACCAACAGAAGTTGGTCCAATAAAAGATATTACCTCACCCCATTTGTCTCTCTAATATCCTGGGACCAACATGGCTGCACAACACTGCAAGCAACTTAGATTATTGTCATAAATTTATTTTTTTGGATGGCTTGCTTATGAATTTCAAAATGTTTGTGTTCAAAACATAATTGATACGTTACTTTCTTTTGGGAGTATTTATTAATTACATTTTTACTGTTACTGCTGGACATTCTGAAATAATTTTTATTGCTCAGTCAAACCTAGGTGAAGATTTCCTGTTTAAAAGTAAAGGTTTTTTTAGGCAGGACTGAACTTTAACATTTAAAATATTTTTTTTCAAGCTGTTTGGTATATTGCTAGAGATAAGGGTTTAAATAGATTTAAGTAATCCTTATGATTTATTAATTATTTTCCCAATAATTGGCTTTACAATAAATTATATAATGCTCAGTTAATTTATGCAAGAAATTCTCCATTTTGTCTTGTTCAGAACGCACATTACATTGACATGGTTCAGTCATTACAGCTAGGTTACACTCTACTCAGCAGAGCAGACATTGCTGGAAGATTGCTGGATACAGTATATGAGAAGGAAATTGAACAGTGCAAAAATTTGATGGGGAATTTGTAGTCTGAATCTTGATGGGTGAAGTAATGTACACAACAATCCAGTAATATTCGCTTGTATGAAAACAGAAGAGATAGGTTTGTTTATTTTACAAAAAACAATTTATACATTAGGAAATGCCCATCCAGCAGAATACTTAAAGCTATAACAAACTAGGAACAAAAATGGAAGGGTCAAGTCTGTAGCTTTGTTAACAGACAATGCTGCAAATGTAGCAAAGATGAGAACAAATCTAGAAGATAATGAAGGGAACCTGAAACTTATAACATATGGGTTTGCTGCTTATTTGATGCATCTTTTAGCCAAAGACACAAGTACAAGTCCAAAAATAAAGGAAAATGTTGAAATTGCAAAATACTTCCACAACAACCATTTCAGCTTCATTGAAGAGAGCAGGAGGTCCAAACTAATTTGCCCCCAAGATATACGAAGGAATTCAGTGGTTTACTGTTTTAAGCTATTTATTAAGAACTGGCCTATTCTGATAACAATTTGCAGTGTTGTCAACTCTCATGATTTTGTCATGAGTCCATGATAATTATTGTTTTCCTTAAAGCCCCAGCTCATGAGGCACAGAATGAATGACTTTAGTCCAAATGAAGAAAATATTCTAAGTTGAGAAATGGATTGGGAGTTGAAAAAGCAGGAAAACTTGTTTTTCTCTTCCAGTCTATGAATAAAAATGAGGAGGAAGGGATTGAAATATACTAGTTTTAAAAGTAATTTAGGAGACTGTCTCATTTTCAAGAGACTTAGATGAGTAGGAACTGAAGCTCCACTCAGTTTTACTATGTCCATGTCTACACTTACAAGCTTACAGCAGCACAGTGCTGCTGTAAGATTGCTCGTGTAGCTGTGTTATGCCGACGGGAGAGAGCATCTCCTGCCGACATAGTGTTGTGCACAAGAGCACTTATGCCAGCAAAACTTACGTTGCTCAGGGGTGTGCTTTTTCCATACCCTCTAGTGACAAATGTTTAGCTGACGTAAGTGCTAGTGTAGAGGTGGCCTCAGGCATATTAGAAAATGTTTCCAGGCTGAACTGAAATAATCAGTTTAGTTCACTGATTACAGTTAATCATTTAATTGTAAATGTGAAACATGTTTTGATAAGAGAAGTTTGTATCTAAAACATTTAAGGTTGTTTTGTTTAATAAAAATAAAATGTATATGCTGTTTTATGTGTTGAATTCAATTCCAGTTACCATCCTAAGGCAGCTTGACACAAATCACGAGGAAAAAGGTAATTATCTAGTAAATAAGCAATATATCATTCATCATTTTCAAACATACTAAAAATGTTCAATAAATAAGAATCAGAAAATATTAAGCTCTATAATTGCTTAAATAAAACATATTGTGTAGTATGTCCTCAGTCGTAGGTAACAAAAAGATGTACCAAATCTAGTGTAAAGATTCTATTGAGTGGTAAATAAACATGTTGTAATGGTTATATCAACCAATGCGAAAATAACTAAAATACAAATGGAAAAGTTGATTGAAATCGATTATTTAAATCAAGGCTTTCCACTTGGTGATTAAAATCATCATTTAAATCCTCTTGATTTAAATCAATTCACCAGACCCGAAGAAGAGCTCTGTGAAGCTCAAAAGCTTGTTCCATTCCACTAACAGAAGTTGGTCCAGTATATTACCTCACCCACCTTGTGTCTCTCCTATCCTGCAACCAACAGTGCAAGCAACACTGAAAACATATCAAGCTAGTCATTTCTGCACAAAAAGCTCAGTTATATATCCTTGGGGAATACGATATATTGAAGAAAGCGTGTATGGCCTACTTAGTAGTATCTGTAGGTTCCATTATATGTTTAATGGCACAGATCCTCAGCTGGTGTGATTTAGTTTATCTTCCTCAATGGTGCTTAATGATTTGTCTCATTATGATGGTCAGATCTTTCCCAGTATATCTCACATAGGTATAACACCAGTTGAGGATCTGGCACAATATGAGTTGTGAGTTTTTCTTTTGCTGAACTACAACTGGGGTTGGTTCAGATCTAAGCCCCATGTTGAGGGAAGAAGAGGTCAGCTACATGGTTCCATTTCCCCCCCATCTTCATTAGTAATTTATAGTCAATGGGAGCAAACAGTAGAAACTGATTTTTAGTTAGAGGAAAGTTAGTAATACTAGAAAAGTTAATAATCTATGTCAGCAATGTCTGCACTACTGCTGTTTGATTATATATAGTTTTAAAGAAATTGTATTGCTGCTAAGCAAACTGTGAACTACTTTTGTATAAGTTTGCATGGGCCATTTAGTTCAGTCAACTCATGTTTTCCATAACAGACACATTTATCCCCAGACAGACATGACACACTACTTTTATAGCTTACAGCCATTCTTTTATTGGACCTATCTAACACTTGGCATCTAAAGCCAAAACTAGGACTATTGTTGCTTTGGAGACACTCTCTGCCAGGAAGGGGAGTCCTCTTAAAATATTTTTCATGTGACTGTGATTCATGGAACCTCCTGGTGTTTTAAAACCAGCTGATGAAAATTGAGACCCATCTTTGTGAAATAGATCTGGTGTATATATGGTGTAACTCCCTGATTACCAGCAGATTTTCACTTTGTCGTGCCTTTTTTTCCCCAGAAATAAAT
Source organism: Platysternon megacephalum (assembly GCA_003942145.1). Lineage (NCBI taxonomy): Eukaryota > Metazoa > Chordata > Testudines > Platysternidae > Platysternon > Platysternon megacephalum. Next base: position 1,093,824 of record QXTE01000009.1, on the reverse strand, counting down.
CCCCCTGTTTATAATAAAATTATGAGAGCTCTCATGCAGCGCTGACATAGGGAAAACATTAATAAAATGTTTATATGTCACATAACCTGAAGGGAATGGGAGTTTTGCGTGCATCAGGCCTGAAGGATCAAGCCCCGTTTCTGTTTTCATTCAGCAGAGTTAGAAATCTATCAGTTTTCTCAGCATTACCAAGCAGGGTTTCAATAGAGGCTTCCTTAGCAAATTCACTTGAAGTTCATTGATTTTTGTGGTCTCCAAGTATTTCCGTTGTATTGGCTGAGGTATATAGTAACAGAAACGACAAGTAAAGTGGTGAGAGCTTGGGAAAATGCTCTGCAAGATGGCGGTCACAAACTTCAGGAACTAATTTCTACTTAAATTGTGAATTATTAAATTATTATGAATCAAGCAAACAGGTTTCTCCCATTAAAAATAAAGATTGAAAATTCAGCACAAATATTGCATTTTGAAGTCCTTCAAAGCCTAAAAGAAAGAAACAGACATACAAAAACAGTGGATAGCAAATACTTGTGAGATCTAAAATGTCTACACTGAAATGACTTTTCTCTGAGCTTCAACATCTTAACATTTGAGACACAGTGGCATATTAGCTTCTTCCAAAAAATAACATCATGATCTATTTTGAAGGAAAACAAACACTTTTAATACATAAAAACAAACTGATTTAGTTTTGTCAACAGACAGCTGGTGTTTTCAAAAACATCAGCAATTTCCTTTCTTTAATAATATTTTCCCCATCGGTAGCAGTATTCATATGCAGAGCATTTACAACCATTAACTTTACTATTGATAATCAAATCTAAGGATGCATATATGCTTTGTGGGATTATAAAAATCCTAATTCTTGCTGATTATAAATCAAGGCTGTTTTTTCATTTGGCCACAAATTAACCTTTTTTGAACGTCAAAAAGGAACTTGCATCTATGTTTGTGCTTGCAAATTGTTCATTGGGACAATCCAGTCTGTTAGCCTGTGCAATGTGGGTGTGCTTGTGCATTTATGCATGTGCAAAATCAAAAGCCATGGGTGAAAATTAGGCCTCTGATATTCACTAACCTGCTATGTAAGGGCTCAGTCTTGTAAACACTTATTATACGCTTACTCTTTCATACTAGGGACAAAACCAGTGAGGATTCAGGTTTAAACAGCGGGAAAATGTTTTCAACCTGAGTGATGAGGGCAGTTCTGACTGTAACCTTTGGAAAGTTGCGTGTGGGGCCAAAACAGTGCACAACCCTGTTTTATCTCTCTTCTATGATGCCAGTTCCCAGGCACTCAGCAAGTTGTAACTTTATTTAGCTACAAGGTTAGTTAAATTGTATATATTTTTGATATAAGATCAGATGAGTTAAAACAAAACAAAATAGTGGAGTTATTCTTTAAAAATATATGGACATCTCTTTTCATTCCATACCCAGGGAATCCAGCAGGAGACAACATAATAAGTGTTATTCTTTGTGCAGAGAAGAACTTCAATGAGAAGAAAATAAATCAGTCTATGCTGATGAGAAAAGAGGAAACCTTCCATAGCTGCCATATTCTGAAAACACAGCAATGGCTGTCCGTTGGCAGTGGTGATAGCGTTTCTAAGTGCTGCACTGTGACTGAAGAGCTACATTCAACTATTTCCCTGTATTTAAACAGTTGGATTTTTTCCCCACTGGAAACAGGGCCACTTTCCTGGCCACTGTAAATTTCATGGCAGTTATTTAACATTCAGCAGTGTTAACAAGATTTTAAAGCATGAAATCTAAATGTACTACTAAGCAAAGGTTTTCCATCTTTGGCGTTTAAATGGAATAGAACATTTCACAATATATACACTTTTATGCTCCAGTCTTAGCCTTGATTACAGAATATTCACCTGGATGATGTAGAGAGTCTACCTCCTAAATCTCAACTGAGTGCATTTTTCACATGGGTGACTTTCAGTTTAATCAGAAGTTAGGACAAAGACCTCACAAACATTTTTATGACCGCTAAATACCAGAAAATGTGGTTAGTTGATATTCAACTTCTTATTTGTGTCTAGATAACAAGAAAGGAACATTATTTCATCTGTTTTATATTATAAGCGTAGAGTCGAACTGTTTGGATTAGCTGACAGGAGCATACAACAATTGGGGAAATAAAACTGCTTTAGAAAGAAAAAATCTGATGAAAAGTCTTTGGCCCAGATCTCCTGCACTCTCTGCCAAACTTGGCTGGGGGCAGGGAGAAGTGGCTTTTAGCCACCTTTGTGGTTCCTCAGGCCTGGATCAACCCATTTTCCTACTGACTGCCCGTGTGCCTCTATCCATGTGGTTAGGTGTCAGCTGGGTACAATGGTTTCTTGGGCACATGTCCATGTCAGCCTTATGCCACTTGCGTATTCTCCTACCAGGGAATTTTCAGGAAGGTATTCAACTGGCTTTCTGGTTGCTTTGCGCCTGCTGACAAGAGTGGCATCCAAGAGCTTTATGTTGTTGGTAGAATGAAATAGTTTCCAAAACAACTTTACTGAACAATAAAGTAAAATTCCAGGTACTTCACCACAATCACATCCAACAGAGAGATCAGATGTTTAGTAAGAGTATTTAAATCTCCCTGATTTAATGCAAATATTTCATTCTATCTGCCATAAATGAGAGAGAAGCTATGTGATTTTTTTAAACCCAGAGGGCAAAATTCTGCCTTCAGTAACACCCATGAAATCATAGTGAGGTCAAAGTATGAGCCTGGGAAGGGGCAAGCCACCTTTTGGTTCTCCCAGTTCTGGGCTGATCTAGGGGCCAGTGCAAACCTTTGAATAGTTTAGGAAGCCATTAAGGGCTGCTAAAGTTACAGCAGCATGGCCTTCTCTGCCCTTGGCTAGCGGTGCTGAGAGGAATCCCCGCAGCACCATGCATTGTGACTCCACTCTCAACATGTCCGTGCTGCCCCTTACCCTACTTGGTTTGTGGTGGGGACCTTTTTGGGCAGCAGAAGGTGCCCTTGAGCTAAGCCTGTACTAGGGGAAATTCTCCCTGGCCAGATTGAGGGCTCTAACAGAGTAAAAAGACCACAGCAGAGTGGACAATCCCTCCCAACAGATGTAACTGAGTAGAATTATTATTATTTAATGTTTATGTTGCCATAGCACCTCAAGCAGGCCCTATTGTGTTACACTGTGTTGTTAAGCTGAAGGTTGCGTGAAACCTTGTTGAAGCTGGTGGGCATAATAGCCATCCTAGCCAGGATTAGTGTAAAAAGTGGGTAAGCTCCTTTTTGGAGTAAGGTAACTGAAACAATAAGAGGCACTGTCCAAAACACAGGCCACATGCAAGGCCGGTCAGAAGCTGAGCTACGTAGGTGGAGGCCTTTCAGTGGGGATGAATGCAAACGCATGGGTCTGGGGATATTTTGTGTGTGTGTGTGTGTGTGAGAGAGAGAAAGAGAGGGGGCACAGAGGCAGACAGAGAAGACTGCAGAAAGGCAAGGATGGCCAGCAAAGTATTTATAGTGTGGCCTTGCAAGAAAGCTGAGAGAGCGAGCTTTTTGGGTAGAATGCTAGCTGGAAAAAGAAGGTAGGAATACTGAGCAAGGAAACAATCTCATGCTGACTGGTTCATAGGGTGTTCAGGAAAACAGAACTTTGTGAACGTTCTTTGCAAATACCTGACTCTAATCAATTTCTCTTCCTAACAGAAACAATCTACAAGACCCCAAATATTGGCTAACTGCTCAGGTCAAAAGGCGTAATATTGTGGTAAATGACAGTTCCTGCCCAGAGAGCTTAGAGTTTGGCCCTGTAACTTTAGGTAGAAAAGAACAATCAGAATGAGAGAAAATGAAGTGGAAAAGCCATTTGGACTTCTTGTCCTTCACCCAGGCTGTGGAAGGTTCTTGTTTACAATATATTTGCTAATGCTTTGGCCAGTCTAAATCAAAAAGGTGTACTTTGTACATTTCCTGTCTTATGTAAGAAACATTTTAAAGCAACCATGATCTTAGAAATACTGAAATTTCCTACCCCATCAACTCCCACACCACCACCATCTGGTATGATGCTAATCACAAGTTTTAAAAGTATGTGCTTCTTCCAAAAATATAGATGACTAACCTTGCTTTAAAGTTCAAAAAAATTGACACACAAAAACAAGCAGATATACGTTATCAAGAGGGATAAAGAGAAACCTTATACAGAGTCAGTGTGAATGTAAGCTTCTAATGGTCCTGCCACCGTTCCCTGGAGTTATAAACTGTAGCCTAACAGGTTCCACAACACATGAGAAGTTTCACAGCTGCACACAAGCGGACAGTTTTCTATGGATATGTCTCTACTTAAAATATTATAGTGGCACAGCTACGCTGCTGCAGCTGTGCTGCGGTAATGCTTCAGTGTAGATACTACCTATACCAAAGGAAGGAATTCTCTCTTTGGTGTAGGTAATCCACCTCCCCTAGGTTCTTCCATCAACCTAGCTCTGTTTACTTGGGGGCTTAGGTTGGCTTAGCTATGCTGCTCAGGGGTGTGGATTTTTCACACCCATGAGCGATGTAGTTATGCTGACCTAATTTTCTAGTGAAGACCAGGCCTAAAGCTAATGGCTATTATGCAACCACAGCCGTGTTTCTCTGTGTTTATCTATCTTTAATCTTTAAAAGCATTCAACATCCTACACAAATCATCCCCCCCTTCACTTAAATTATATAACTTTATGCCTTTTGGATCAACATCAAAAATTATCACTCAGGAGCAAACCCAGCAAATGAACAGTTGAGTACAGACGTAGCAGAGGGATCCTCAGTGAAACACCAGTACCAGCCTCCACTGTACAACACCAAAAATCTACTTATAAATGGGGAAAAGATAAGAGTGCTATAACTCCTTGTGTATAATAGAATAAGTGCAGCTCCATAGAGGGAAATGTGGCAATTATGCATTCCTACACAATTTCCATCTACATTTTAAAAGGACATGTTCCTTTTAAAATGTAGATGGAAATTGTGTAGGAATGGTTGTGAAACTGGTTCGGGATGGTGTTCTGAATTTTTCGTCTTAATCCTGGTAGCTAGCAATTGATTTGTGAAATGTCTACTTGCTGGTGATTCTTAGTAGTAACTTATGCTTATTATTTTACCATTATTTTACCCAAAGTCCTTCTCTCAGCATTTTTCAACCAGGATGGCTGAGACCTTCCTTTCATATGACCATACTCACTGGCAATTTGTCATCCCTAGATTTATTAGACATAGTCCTTTGTCCTTCATCTGTAAATATGGTCCCCTCTCTGTTCACTTCTTCCTGTTAATTTCTTCTTCTGTAGTTCCCAATACTCTCTTTTAGAATTGGACTCAGTATGCAAATAGACTTCCATTGTAAGACACAATACACAGTGGTCAGTCAGGGAAATAAGTGTCTCCCACCTGTTGTCTGGTCAAGGCATGTCACGTCTGGGTGACCTCCCTTTAATTTCAAGGCTTTAAAAACATAATTTTCAATGTACATATAGCTATATCTTTCCTTATATACTATCTGCACATACATTTCACAAAGATTATGATGACCAGTGTGACTCTGGCTTTCAGTAGACCCTTTACATATGACACTCTTTGGTATACTAGTATGTAAATACCGGACACAAGGGATCCCTGTAACCATTATGCACCCCTGTGCCCTTTGCCGGTTTGCATCAAGAGGTCCTTGGGTCAAAGGTTCTAGTCATGCTCTGCCACAGACTTGCTGTGTAACTTTGCACAAGTCATCGCTTTGGTTTCCCTGGAAAATGAAGACAACAACAACTGGAGCAGGGTGTCGGGAGGCATAATTCATTAATGTCTGTTAACATTAGTGCTGTGAGATCAGGCTGCTATTATAGTGAAGAGTACTATTATAAATGCTGATACAAATAAAATAATATCAACCCTCTGACTTGTATCTTCAGCTGGCGAACATCAGTGTAATACCGCCATTGACTTCACAAGAGCTACGGCGATTTGCAACAGCTGAGGAACTGGTCCTAATCAACACCTCAGAATTGTTAATCTATTCTTTGGGAGGTACTTTGCATGTTTTAATATTGCGTTTATGTTCATATCTTTGAAGTAATTACAAGACTATGGTGTTTCAGTGCTGAGTGTGACTACTATGTAGCTCCTTAAAACAATTTAAAAGCAAATATTTTGATGCAGCTCTATTTTGGCAGAAATATCTATTGGAAGATATGAGCTTTGATTATTTTACAGTTTTCTTTTTACTAAACAATTCATGCGTTAACTGTATGTGATGTGAATCATATGTTCCCCTCAAACCAACTGACAGCAGCTTTAAAAAAGGAATTATAATGATAGTAAATTACTATTGGCAAGTCATTTTGAAATTACATGGAGGAGACATGGAAAACTAAAGAATAGGTTATTGTGACTTGTTTTGAAACATCACTTTGATTTCAGAACATTCTGTGTGCCAGAAGGTTTTTTAATACAATGATTTTTGTCTTCTTGAGAGAGATTTTTTGTTTTGTTTTTGTTTTTTAGATGGTGGAAGATTTATAGGTATTTTGCCCTTTACAATTGAAAGAACTCAATTCTAGTCAGGCTAATTGGTTAGGAAGAATGGTATCATATTTCTGTAACGCTAATTAAAAAAAGCCTTTTTCTCTGTCAAGAAACAGGTCTGTTCATATTTTGGCATGTAGATTAGATTTAATATGCCTTATTGCATTATGAAAGTCATAAAAAACTTTTACATTATATTAAATTAGCTAAATGTAATTATTGTTCCTTGTTTCATTAAAGAAATGTCACCTTCTAAGTGCTTGTGGACTTGGCGACTACAGTTATTTGAATTATATTTTAAGTATCTAAACACTTTTTGTGTAATAAACTGTTCTCATGCACCTTTTGGCGCATATAAAACATTATTCCCCTGAACCTCAGGTACCCAAGTCTTAGAATCAGAGTCTCTATAAATACTTTAGGAGCAAGGGAAAGATGAAGGAATGTGTAGGTCCCTACTTAGCAAGGAAGGAGAACTAATAATGGATGACATCAAGAAGGCCGAGATGTTCAATGTCTATTTTCTTTCAGGCTTCACTAAAAAGGTTAATTGTGACTAGATGCTTAACACAATTAATATTAACAACAAGGGGGAAGGAACATAAGCCAGAATATAGGGAAAGAACAGGTTAAAGAATATTTAGCTAAATTAGATGTATTCAAGTCGGCATGGCCTGATGAAATTCATCCTAGGATACATACTGAACTAGCTGAAGCTATCTCAGAAATGAGTATCTTAGAAAACTTATGGAGGATGGATGAGGTTCCAGAGGCCTGGAGATATAGTACCCATCTTTAAAAAGGGGAACAAAGAGAACCCAGGGAATTACAGTCCAGTCAGTCTAACTTTGATACCTGGAAAGATACTGGAACAAATTGTTAAATGATCAGTTTGTAAGCACCTAGAGGATAATAGGGTTGTAAGTTATAGCCAACATAGATTTGTCAAGAACAAATTATGCCTAACCAACCTAATGTACTTCATTGACGGGGTTACTGGGCTAGTGAATAGGGGGAAGCAGCAGATATGATATCTTGATTTTTAGTAAAGCTTTTGACACAGTCTCACATGACATTCTTATAAACAAGCCAGGGAAATGTGATCTACATGAAATTACTATAAGGTGGGTGCATAACTACCTGAAAGACTACTCAAAGTGTAGTTATCAATAGTTCGCTTTCAAACTGGGAGTATGCATCTAGTAGGGTCCCTCCTAGGTCCAGTACTAGTCAATATTTTCATTAATGACTTGGATAATGGAGTGTGCTTATAATATCTGCAGATAATACCAAGAGGAGAGGGGTTGCAAGCTCTTTAGAGGATGGGATTAGAATCCAAAAGTGACCTTGAGAAATTGGAGAAATCAACAAGATGGAATTCAATCAAGATAAGTGCAAAAGTACTTCACATGAGGCAAAATTAAATACCAACTACAAAATGAGGAATTATTGGGTAGACAGTAGTACTGCAAACAAGTATCTGGGGATTATAGTGGATCACAAATTGAATATGAACCTACATTGTAATGCAGTTGTGAAAAAGAGTAATATCATTCTAATGTATATTAACAGGGAGTGTTGTATGTAAGACACAGGAGGTAAATGTCCCACTCTCCTTGGCACACTGATGCCTCAAATGGAGTACGGTGTCCAGTTTTGGGTGCCAGGCTTAATGAAAAATATGTACAAATTGGAGAGAGTCCAGAGAAGAGGAACAAAAGTGATAAAATATTTAGAAAACCTGACCTATGAGGAAAGGTTAAAAAAACTCAGAATATTTAATTTTGAGAAAAGACTGACAGGGGACCTGATAACAGATTTCATATATATTAAAGGCTGCTATAACGAGGACAATGATCAATTGCTCTCCATGTCCACTGAAGGTAGAAATAAGTAACTTAGTCAGTAGCAAGGGAGATTTAGGTTAGATGTTAGCAATGTTTTCCAAATTATGAGGATAGTTAACTTCTGGAATAGGCTTCCAAGGGAGGGACAACTTCCTGGTGTAACTACTGGAGGAACCAACCAGGGGCCGTTCTCCTCTTGACCTGCTGCTTACAAACAGGGAAGAATTGGGAAGTAGAAGTGGGTGGCAACCTGGGCAGCAGTGACCATGAGATGGTTGAGTTCGGGATCCTCACAAAAGGAAGAAAGGAGAGTAGCAAAATACGGACCCTGGACTTCAGAAAAGCAGACTTTGACTCCCGTAGGGAACTGATGGGCAGGATCCCCTGGGAGGCTAATATGAGGGGGAAAGGAGTCCAGGAAAGCTGGCTGTATTTTAAAGAAGCCTTATTGAGGGCGCAAGAACAAACCATCCCGATGTGCAGAAAGAATAGCAAATATGGCAGGCAACCAGCTTGGCTTAACAGTGAAATCTTCGGTGAGGTTAAACACAAAAAGGAAACTTGGTCAGATAACTAGGGAGGAGTATAAAAATATTGCTCGAGCATGCAGGGGTATAATCAGGAAGGACAAAACACAACTAGAGTTGCAGCTAGCAAGGGATGTGAGGGGTAACAAGAAGGGTTTCTACAGGTAGGTTAGCAACAAGAAAAAGGTCAGGGAAAGTGTGGGATCCTTAATGAATGGGGGAGGCAACCTAGTGACAGATGATGTGGAAAAAGCTGAAGTACTCAATGCTTTTTTTGCCTCGGTCTTCACAGACAAGGTCAGACTGCTGCACTGGGAAGCACAGTATGGGGAGGAGGTGAGCAGCCCTCAGTGGTGAAATAACAGGTTAAGGACTATTTAGAAAAGCTGGATATGCACAAGTCCATGGGTCCAGATCTAATGCAGCCGAGGGTGCTGAGGGAATTGGCAGATGTGATTGCAGAGCCATTGGCCATTATCTTTGAAAACTCGTGGCGATCGGGGGAGGTCCCGGACAATTGGAAAAAGGCAAATATAGTGTCCATCTTTAAAAAAGGGAAGAAGGAGAACCTGGGGAACTACAGACCGGTTAGCCTCACCTCAGTCCCTCGAAAAATCATGGAGCAGGTCCTCAAGGAAACCATTTTGAAGCACTTGTAGGAGACGAAGGTGATCAGGAACAGTCAACATGGATTCACCAAGGGCAAGTCATGCCTGACCAACCTGATTGCCTTCTATGGTGAGATAATTGCTCTCTGGATATGGGGAAAGCAGTGGACGTGATATATCTTGACTTTAGCAAAGCTTTTGATATGGTCTCCCACAGTATTCTTGCCAGCAAGTTAAAAAAGTATGGATTAGATGAATGGACTATAAGGCAGATAGAAAGCTGGCTAGATTGTCGGGCTCAATGGGTAGTGATCAACATCCTGATGTATAGTTGGCAGCCGGTATCAAGCGGAGTGCCCCAGGAGTGGGTCCGGGGGACGGTTTTGTTCAACATCTTTATTAATGATCTGGATGATGGGATAGATTTCACCCTCAGCAAGTTCATGGATGACACTAAGCTGGGGGGGAGAGGTAGATACACTGGAGGGTAGGGATAGGGTCCAGAGTGACCTAGACAAATTGGAGGATTGGGCCAAAAGAAATCTGATGAGGTTCAACAAGGACAAGTGCAGAGTCCTGCACTTAGGATGGAAGAATCCTATGCACCACTACAGGTTGGGGACCGACTGGCTAAGCAGCATTTCTGCAGAAAAGGACCTGGGGATTACAGTGGATGAGAAGCTGGATATGAGTCAGTAGTGTGCCCTTATTGCCAAGAAGGCTAATGGCATATTGGGCTGTATTAGTAGGAGCATTGCCAGCAGATTGAGGGAAGTGATTATTCCCCTCTATTTGGCACTGGTGAGGCCACACGTGGAGTATTGTGTCCAGTTTTGATCCCCCCGTTACAGAAGGGATGTGGACAAATTGGAGAGAGTCCAACAGAGGGCAATGAAAATTGTTAGGGGGCTAGGGCACATGGCTTACGCGGAGAGTCTGAGGGACTGGGCTTAGTCTGCAGAAGAGAAGAGTGAGGGGGGATTTGATAGCAGTCTTCAACTACCCAAATGGGGATTCCAAAGAGGATGGAGCTAGGCTGTTCTCAGTGGCGGCAGATGACAGAACAAGGAGCAGTGGTCTCAAGTTGCAGTGGGGGAGGTCTAGGTTGGATATTAGGAAACACTATTTCGCTAGGAGGGTGGGTTACCTAGGGAGGTGGTGGAATCTCCATCCTTAGAGGTTTTTAAGGCCCAGCTTGACAAAGCCCTGGCTGGGATGATTTAGTTGGTGTTGGTCCTGCTTTGAGCAGGAGGTTGGACTAGATGACCTCCTGAGGTCTCTTCCAACCCTAATCTTCTATGATTCTATGAAATGTTTGTTTTTAATAACCAAAGAATCTACATCTGTTGTCATCTACAAAGTCCTTGTTTGGAGCGTGAGTGCACGTGGAGACATATTTTCAGAATTAAATCACATAGACCTATGCAAAAGGTCACATGATGATTGCCTGATTGTATTGTGCCTTCAAGTTTCTCTCTGGAACTGCTTTTGAAACTGGCACTGATCCCAGCCAGGGGACAAGGACAAGGACTGAGGACTACTACCTTGTTTTTAATTACATTGGTATCTAAGGGTATGGCTACACCCCAATTAAAAACCTGGGGCTGGTCTGTGCCAGTTGATTTGGGGTCACGGGACTCAGGCTAAGGTGCTGTTTAATTGTCATGTTGACATTTGGGCTTGGGTTGGAGCCTAGGCTCTAGGACCCTGAGAGGTGGGAGGGAAGCCTGAACATCTACACGGCAGTTCAACAGCCCCGTAGCCTGAGCCCCGTGAGCCTGAGTCAGCTGGCACAGGCCAGTCGTGGGTTTTTAATTGTAGCATAGACATACCCTAAGTATTTGTAAATTCACTTCAGCTCTGATCCTGCAAAAGCATATCTTTAACTATATGCACTGTCCCATTGACATTAAAGTGGAAATCATAGAATCATAGGTTTTAAGGTCAGAAGGGACCATTATGATCATCTAGTCTGACCTCCTGCACAATGCAGGCCCCAGAATCTCACCCACCCACTCCTGTATCAAACCTGTGTCTGAGCCATTGAAGTCCTCAAATCATGGTTTAAAGACTTCAAGATGCAGAGAATCTTCCAGCAAGTGACCCGTGCCCCACGCTGCAGAGGAAGGCGAAAAACCAGTCTCTGCCAATCTGCCCTAGAGGAAAATTCCTTCCCGACCTCAAATATGGTGATATGGAAATGAAAGTGGACAGATCCTCATGTGAGAGGACTTGACTGCAAGCCATATAACCTCTTGGCACTTAGGGCTCAATAGTCAAGTGATAGCTAAGGGATCATAAAGAAAACGGCCTGGCAATGTGGGAGGAGACACAAAGCTAACAATGTTAAGGAAATATACAGGGGTCCTTTTCCAGAAAAGTGTGCTTGGTTATGATAATAATAATATATGCTTTTTCTATTGCATTAGCACCTAAGAATCCCAATCAAGGGCCAAGTTGTGTACGGCATTGTATGCACAAATAATATAAAGACAGTCGTTGCCAAAGGGAGAGAGCTCAAAATCTGGGATTTAAATACAACAGGCAATACAGAATGGCAAATCACATCAACAAAGGACTTGACTATATAATTTGCCATTTATATGACTGAATTATTTATCGGTTATTTAATAGCAGAAGACTATTCTGTAATTGGAGATCAATAAATGGAAACAGGCAAAAGCTAGGAGAAAATGTTTAATATGAGCCAAGCTTTGATTTCAAAATAAAGGTAACATGAAACTGTGCTAAACTAGCTGTCACAATAGTTTATAACTATGATTTTAAGGTAATGGGCTTTTCCCTTTTCAAAACAGATTTAATTAGGAAACATATTGAAAATGTGCATGATGATTAAAAAAAAATTTTTTTTGTATGACTTTAACATTAACAACACAGGTAAACAAATTAAAATATTCACTGCACACCACTCATCACACTTTCATAAACAAACGCATTATAGCCAAGCTGTTGATTTACAAATGAACACATCCAGGGGAAAGTGTCTAGTTTTGATTTATGACAATGGTAGGAAGTGCACTGAAAGCTGGAGCTGCTCCACAATTTATGCAACTATGGCAAAAAAAAATTGCTTATGATAATGAAATAGCTGAAGATCAACATTACATGTCCTTGCTCAGTGTGGAAACAATGCATTTGGGTCAATCAAACAGATGTTAATTGAAACCTATGTTATAAAAGTCTCACAATATACTTAAATCTGTGAAATAATGCACAGATTAACTAATGTAACATTCCTCCTATGTAATTTTACGAGCAACCATGATGAGTCTTAGAGGCCATTAGTCTCTGCCATGTATTCCTCCCATATTTTTATCATTTCCTTCCTCTTGCTTTCAGTCATCACTGTTTGTACGGTAAATACGATTAGCTTAGCCCATCTACCAATTAAAAGTGAGTGTGATCTTGGCCCGCTTCCCTCTTCAATGGTTTCTTTACAACTGATAATGAACCAGTCCTGTGGATAACATTGGAAAGGTGGAAAACATCCTACACAGTTGTTTGTTCCAAAACACACATATAATTTAAAGTAAGAATATAAAAGCAGAGCATCAGGACCCTGCCTTGAAGAACCTACAGTCTAAGTTCCTGATTCAATGCCCATTTTTGAATCAGGCCCTAGGTAGAGAGCATATAAATGCAGGAATTAAGTTGGGATGGGGAACAACAGGCATGCGTCTTGTTGGTTCCATGATTTTTGGTTGGATTTTTTGTTGTTGAGAGATTGTCATTTACTAGAAGGCATTGCAGAGTAGGTCAGGGAAGGAGTTCTAAGCAAAAGGGTAGTACATGGAGAAAGACCTGGAGATGGGTGAATGGGAGAAGGAAACAAAAGGGCTGAGCAATTGAGGTGAGGAGGGCAGCAGAGAGGTAGGCAGGAGTCACAAGGATTTAATGCCTTGAAGATGAGGATGGGGAAGATGAGAAGAAGTCAGTAAAAGAATTTGAAGGGTGACTGGGTGTGGTCATGGTAAGTGATTTCTGTGGCAGAATTTGGGATAAATTGAAGAGGTAAGGGGTGAGACTCCAGAAGGAGAGGCAACTTGAAGGAAAATGATGGCCTTGAGAGTAAATATTTTACTCCAAGATCTGAGAGCCACAAAGGAATGTTCATCACAATATGAGTGACACAGTCAATTTGAAATTTTTTCATGAAACAAAATTCCCAAAACAATTTAATTTTGGGTCAGTCAGAATGTTTTGATAAATTTGAAACATTTCACTTCTATTTTGACACTTTTAAAAACATAAAATAAGGTACATTGTGAAACAAAAGTAATTTTGTCCAAACATTCCATTTAGAATTTTGGTTTATTTTCAAAATGTGTTTTTTTTTTCCAATTTTTTTAAAGCAAAATTTTATCAAAATCAATGTGATTTTATAAAAAAAAAATCCCCTTCTACCAATAGAAGTTGGTCCAATAAAATATATTACCTCACCTACCGTGTCTTTCATTTAATTAAAAGAACATTTTTTATGGAAAACTGTTTCAATAAAATTTTCTCACCAGCACTACTGCTCACTATGCATAACGTTTAGCATTTGCTTAAATATTTACAGGTTGGGGGTTTATGTCAAACCTTTCATTCCCAAATTGATCTTGTGGTCCCCTTCAAAGGAGAAAACTGTGTTTTCTGAAAATATTGGATATCTGGCTATGTCACACTTGTGACAACTCCTGTTTTAAAAAGTGAGACTAACACAATTAAGAGAAAACAAAAATTTGGAGACCTCTGTGAATTCCACTGTGCACTCTACTTGTAATGTTATCAGATACACTATGTGTACTGTTACTTAGGACAAACTTTTTTTTTGGGGACCCGGTTGAAGAAAATTGTTGATGCCCGCGACCCAACGGAGCTGGGGATGAGGGGCTTGGGGTGTGGGAGGGGCTCAGGGCTGGGGCAGAGGGTTGGGGTGTGAGGGTGAGGGCTCTGGAGTGGGGCTGGGAATGAGGGGTTCAGGGTGTGGGAGGGGGCTCTGGGCTGGTGCAGGGGGTTAGGGTGCAGGAGGGGGTCAGGGCTCTGGGCTGGGGGTGCAGGCTCTGGGGTGGGGCCAGGGATGAGGGGTTTGGGGTGCAGGAGAGGTTCCAGGTTTGGGGGGGGCTCAGGGATGAAGCAGGGGGTTGGGGTACGGACTTACCTCCGTCAGCTCCCGGTCAGTGGCGCAGCCCGGGTGCAGAGGCAGGCTTCCTGCCTGTCCTGGCACCGTGGACCGCGCTGCGTCCTGGAAGCAGCCAGCAGCAGGTCTGGCTCCTAGGCGGATGCACGCAACTCTCGCCCGCAGGCACTCCCTTCCCCCCAGTTCCCATTGGCCAGAATGCAGAGCTGGTGCTTGGGACAGGGGCAGCGCGTGGAGCCCTGTGGCCCCCCTGCCACCTGCTGCTGGATGCTTCCAGGGGGCAGCGCGGTGTCAGAGCAGGTAGGCACTAGCCTGGCTTAGCTGGGCAGCACCACCGATGGAACTTTTAATGTCCCGGTCGGCGGTGCTGACCAGAGCGACCCAGTGCCTGACATGCCACAACCCAGTACTGGGTCACAACCCGAACTTTGAAAAATGCTGACTTAGGGTAACATGTCACTGTAGAACCCAAAACACTACCTGTGCTCAACAGCTTTTGTAATTATTCTCAGGGTTCACTCTATCAAATTAAAGCTCAGAAGGGTGCTACCTTGATAGATGTATATTATTATTATTAATTATTTGTATCATCATAGTGCCTAGGAGCCCTAGTCATGAACCAGGGCATCCTTGTGCTAGGCGTTGTACCAACACAGAACAAAAAGGTGGATATTTTCTGATTGTGTGTGAAGATTTCAACTCCCAACCTGACCTGTTTTTCCCATAATGATGCATGAACCTGAAGCAGTCAGACTGAAAATGACCCTTTTATATGGATGCTGGGCATGATTTATTCATTACACATTAGTATGAAACACCAAGCATTATTCCCACGAGTGAAAAAATGATTTGTGTAAAGAAAGCGTTTTCTATATATAGCTTGTCTGCGTGAATATGATACAGAACTATGAATGAGTTTAGCTCTAAAATTGATTAATTCCTTCAGCACCAGGCGGTTGCACTACCCCTCAGAACTAATAGATTAAAATATTTTTCATGTCACTTATGTTTGCTCTGATATCTCAAACTCACTTAAAGCCTAGACGGTTTAATCCAGACTGGGTGGAGGGTGAGGAGGGGAAGTGCAAGGGAGGAGAAAAATCTTCATTTAAACTCAAGTCATCATAGTATGTCTTGTCTCTTCTGTTGTGTTACAGCACAGCATGTAATAGTATGAACAATCAAATAAGGTACTTTGCTGACAGTCAGAATAAATCTAAGTTTTATTGATCAAATCCTTGCTTTTGAAGTCAGGCTGCTCAACCCAAAAGGTTTTCCTTGGAGGACAAGAAGGGAGTGGGGACTCTGCTGCTAGGAAAATAATAGTTCCAAAAAATTTTCATCAATATTTTAGCTATTATTTGAAGCTCTTTGTTTCTGACTTTGCAGGATTATTATGTGTCAAAGAAGATCCATCAGTGATCTGAAGCAATTCTGTTTTGCAGCCAACCACAAAGACCCATCAAAGGGGAATACATCTAAAGCTAAGCTGGATCTGATTTGTTCATTTCATGACAGACTTGCATTACTATTTTCCCCCTATGCACCCGTTTATCAGAGGGCTCTGTCAAAAACAGTCGTTTATAGTAGTTCTCTTTAACATCATTCATAGGTAGGAATCTTAGTGGATGGGGGAAGAACAGGGGAGATAGTTTTTGTACAAGGTCACTATGCAGAACTCACCAGAGTTGCATGGCTTCTAACCAGTTATTTTAACAGAAACCATTGCATTTCAGTAGAGTGCTTTTGTCCTCACCCACAACTATTTCACATTTGGGGACAATGTATACCTTCAAGTCAGCAGCACTGCTATAGGTACCTGCATGGCTCCACAGTATGCCAACATTTTTATGGCTGACTTAGAACAACGCTTCCTCAGCTCTCGTCCCCTAGCGCCCCTCCTCTACTTGGGCTACATTGATGACATCATCATATGGACCCACGGGAAGGGGGCCCTTGAAGAATTCCACCTGGATTTCAACAATTTCCACCCAACCATCAACCTCAGCCTGGACCAGTCCACACAAGAGATCCACTTCCTGAACACTGCAGTGCAAATAAGTGATGGTCACATAAACACCACCCTATACCAGAAACTTACTGACCGCTATACTTACCTACATGCCTCCAGCTTTCATCCAGGACACATCGCACGACCCATTGTCTACAGCTAAGCCCTAAGATATAACTAAATTTGCTCTAATCCCTCAGACACAGACAAACACCAACAAGATCTTTATCAAGCATTCTTAAAACTACAATACCCACCTAGGGAAGTGAGGAAACAGACTGACAGAGCGACATGGGTACCCAGAAGTCACTTACTACAGGACAGGCCCAACAAGGAAAATAATAGAATACCACTGGCCATCAGGTACAGCCCCCAGCTAAAACCTCTCCAGCACATCATCAACGATTTACAACCTATCCTGGAAAACGATCCCTCACTCTCACAGACCTGGAGAGGCAGGCCAGTCCTCACTTATAGATAGCCCCGCAACCTGAAGCAAATACTCACCAGCAACTACACACCACACCACAGAAACACTAACCCAGGAACCATCCCACGTAATAAACCCCGTTGCCTACTCTGTGCCCATATCTACTCTAGTGCTACCACCAGCGGACCCAACCACATGAGCCACCCCGCCGGGGGCTCATTCACCTGCGCATCTACTAATGTGATATATGCCATCAGGTGCCAGCAATGCCCCTCTGCCATGCACATTGGCCAAACCAGACAGTCTCTATATAAAAGAATAAATGGACACAAATCAGACATCAGGAATGGTAACATACAAAAGCCAGTAGGAGAACACTTCAATCTCCCTGGACACTCAATAACAGATTTAAAAGTAGCCATACTTCAACAAAAAAACTTCAAAAACAGACTTAAAAGAAAAACCTCAGAGCTACAATTCATTTGCAAATTTAACATCATTAATCTGGGTTTGAATAGGGACTGGGATGGCTGGCTCACTACAAAAGCAATTTTCCCTCTCTTGGTATTGACACCTCCTCATCAATTATTGCGAGTGGACCACATCCACCCTGACTGAATTGGCCTTGTTAACACTGGTTCTCCACTGGTAAAGTAACTCCCTTCTCTGCATGTGTCAGTATATTTACACCTGCATCTGTAATTTTCAATCCATGCCTCTGAAGAAGTGGGTTTTTTACCCATGAAAGCTTATGCCCAAATAAATCTGTTAGTCTTTAAGGTGCCACCAGACTCCTTGTTGTTTTTGTGGATACAGACTAACACAACTACCCCTCTGATACTAAAGAAATATATTGCTCATAGAAGATGCCATACTGAATATCTGCTTACCCAGTGTACAGGTATAGCATGAAAAGTGGTGCTGAAAGCATCCCAAAATTTCCTCTCAATGATATTAGTGTGCTTCAGTCTTGACAAGAAAGACCACCAGTTGTGACTGTAGCTTTTGAAATATGGATCCCTGTTCACTACAAATTATACGGAAGCCACCAACTCATTTCACATAGTCTACTGTCCAGCCCCCCAAAGCCAATGAGGTGCATTCCCTGCTGACCTGGAACTTTATTCAAGACAGTGATTGGAGACTGAATGCTGCATCCTCTATTAACCATCTTTGGTCTCATTCACCTCCCCCAGACCACTCATGGGTGCTGTGGTGACGAGTTACTTCGTTTTGGTGTGTACGTTATCTTAGGAGTAATTTAGATAGCAGAGCATACACATCTGTGGTTCTGTACTGTCGTGAACTAATACCCCTAGGCAGTAATTTGATAGCATAGACTAAAGCCTGAGGCCCGTTTATTTGAGCTCACACACATACATACCAATGCATTGTGGGTAGTGGACTGCAAACCACTCCCCCGAACAAGGGGTTACAAGCACATTTTATAGAGCAAAACCGCAACTACATACACACCGCAAATGCATGACATTATGGGGTACTTTTCCGGACTTGTAAACAACCCACCCCCGTGTGTTCCATGGGGGGGGGTTGGGATGACCAGTACTTTCCGATGGAAACTTTTGGCATGCCCCGGACATGGGGAAACAAGATGCTTATGACTCCCGTTAGGCCCCCCGGGGGGGCATAAGGTCAGAGGGGGGTTTAGTGGTGACATTGCGACAGTTTGGAGTGGGCGCACAGGGGTTTGCACAAGGGGTTTACACAAGAGGGTACAGCAGTGCAAAAGGTTACCAATATGTACCCATAGCATTTAGCAACCCTTAAGAAACGAGCCCTTTCGCGTGGCAGTTCTCCTCCTCCCTCCTCCCCTTGGGGCATGGCTTAGTATGGTTCAGGCTTCTGACCTGCTGGTTACAGGGTAGGCCCTGGTCAGAGGTTACAGAGGGGGTTGCTGTTACAATGGGCATTAAGGCCTCCTACCATTATAGGGGTTACAAAAGAGGGGGTCCCCATCTGATGCCATTTGGGCATCTGGCTGGGCCTTGGGGCAAGGAGGAGGNAGAACACTTCAATCTCCCTGGACACTCAATAACAGATTTAAAAGTAGCCATACTTCAACGAAAAAACTTCAAAAACAGACTTAAAAGAAAAACCTCAGAGCTACAATTCATTTGTTAACACTGGTTCTCCACTGGTAAAGTAACTCCCTTCTCTTCATGTGTCAGTATATTTACACCTGCATCTGTAATTTTCAATCCATGCCTCTGAAGAAGTGGGTTTTTTACCCATGAAAGCTTATGCCCAAATAAATCTGTTAGTCTTTAAGGTGCCACCGGACTCCTTGTTGTTTTTGTGGATACAGACTAACACAACTACCCCTCTGATACTAAAGAAATATATTGCTCATAGAAGATGCCATACTGAATATCTGCTTACACAGTGTACAGTATAGCATGAAAAGTGGTGCTGAAAGCATCCTAAAATTTCCTCTCAATGATATTAGTGTGCTTCAGTCTTGACAAGAAAGACCACCAGTTGTGACTGTAGCTTTTGAAATATGGATCCCTGTTCACTACAAATTATACGGAAGCCACCAACTCATTTCACATAGTCTACTGTCCAGCCCCCCAAAGCCAATGAGGTGCATTCCCTGCTGACCTGGAACTTTATTCAAGACAGTGATTGGAGACTGAATGCTGCATCCTCTATTAACCATCTTTGGTCTCATTCACCTCCCCCAGACCACTCATGGGTGCTGTGGTGACGAGTTACTTTGTTTTGGTGTGTACGTTATCTTAGGAGTAATTTAGATAGCAGAGCATACACATCTGTGGTTCTGTACTGTCGTGAACTAATACCCCTAGGCAGTAATTTGATAGCATAGACTAAAGCCTGAGGCCCGTTTATTTGAGCTCACACACATACATACCAATGCATTGTGGGTAGTGGACTGCAAACCACTCCCCCGAACAAGGGGTTACAAGCACATTTTATAGAGCAAAACCGCAATTACATACACACCGCAAATGCATGACATTATGGGGTACTTTTCCGGACTTGTAAACAACCCACCCCCGTGTGTTCCATGGGGGGGGGTTGGGATGACCAGTACTTTCCGATGGAAACTTTTGACATGCCCCGGACATGGGGAAACAAGATGCTTATGACTCCCGTTAGGCCCCCCGGGGGGGCATAAGGTCAGAGGGGGGTTTAGTGGTGACATTGCGACAGTTTGGAGTGGGCGCACAGGGGTTTGCACAAGGGGTTTACACAAGAGGGTACAGCAGTGCAAAAGGTTACCAATATGTACCCATAGCATTTAGCAACCCTTAAGAAACGAGCCCTTTCGCGTGGCAGTTCTCCTCCTCCCTCCTCCCCTTGGGGCATGGCTTAGTATGGTTCAGGCTTCTGACCTGCTGGTTACAGGGTAGGCCCTGGTCAGAGGTTACAGAGGGGGTTGCTGTTACAATGGGCATTAAGGCCTCCTACCATTATAGGGGTTACAAAAGAGGGGGTCCCCATCTGATGCCATTTGGGCATCTGGCTGGGCCTTGGGGCAAGGAGGAGGAGGACTAACCTTTTGGTGGGTATGGGCATACAGGGGTTTACCTAAAGGGGGCACAATTTAAAGGCAACAGCACTTATATGCCAAGCAACGATTTCATTATAAAAGCATTGATTACAGATAGGTTTCAGAATGTCTTAATAGCCTTTAGCATGGCAGATAGCACAAGCAAATTAATATAAGCAGATGCATTTTAAACCTTGAGCAATGCCTGTTACAAATAGTCCTCTTTTTGCCCGTTCCTCTTTCCTTCCCTCCCCCACTCTCCTCCTCCCCCATCTCCAGAGTGCAGTCTAGTTTGGTTTAGGCTTCTGGTCTGACAGTGTTGAGCCAGGCCAGGGTTTGTGGGGGATAGAAAAGAGGGGAGAAAGTAACTTGGAGGGGACAAAGAAGGGGGGGGTATTTCCTCCACAGTACTAATGTTTGGATGGTACTGTTCTTGCTGGCTAGGGGCTTCTAGAAGAAAGACACACTTAAGCTGTTTTACGGCAAGGCTCTTACATGGTTGTCTGTGGCTGTAAAATACACGTGTTTATATAGCTGTGGCAGTGATGAGTGAATGTTAAAGGCTCAGTTTAAGTTAGCACCCAAGAGTACTGATGCCTATTGAGAACTCTTTGTTCTAGAGATCCAGTTGGAAATCTCTGGAGAACAGCCCTTGCTAGCATGATTTCCAGGGTTTCTTTCTTTTGGGAAGATCAAAAATACAATGAAAACTGCCTTTCTCAAGATATTTTGGTACCGATGCTGCTTGGAGCTAGCACGTGGAGAGACCTACGTAAATACCAGTAAGGGTCCTGCATAACAAAGGCCAATGAAAGGTTTATGTTATGAGAATTAACTCCTCATTGCAATGGGAGAGATCCTGCAGTACTAGACATCCATGAGTGAGTTAGACATATCTCACTGCTAGCCATTTTAGAGGGAATAGTAGGTTAGATAATTTCAGAGACATTTGGCCAGCCTTTTAAGGGAACAGTGTTTAGTAAGTAATAGCTTACTAAATTAGATTCAGTTGGGCATCGGCTTTCATCTACTTTCATGAGCCAAGTGAAGTGAAAAGCTACAGATTTGGACATGGGTGCGGTGTAGAAGGAGTGAGTGTCAGTTCCATGGCATTTCCCCCCCTTCTCTGATCTCTGCAGAAGCCCTCTGCCTGCACACTGTTGGGATTGGCTTCTAAGGTTGGACTAAGTGCAGGAGAGGACATGACCAGGGGGCATTTCCACAGCATTATGTCCCTCCCTGCTCAATCTCATAGGGACTTTTTGTATACTTATTCTTAATCCCAGCATCCATTTATATAGGGGGTGGGGGGGGACGACATGGATTAGCTTTCATGTCGCACTCCCCATCAGTACCGGCCCATGCCGGGGAAGCTAATGATCCAACCACAGGACCAAATTCAGTGATGAATTCTGGTCATGTGCCGCTTGAGAGCCTGGTCATGTGCTGCCACATGGAGCTGAAAATCAGGAAAATGATTCTACCAAAAATTTTGAAATTTGTTTCTATTTTGCAGAGTTGAAAGGGATTTAGTTTTCAGTTTTTCATGAAATTTTCTCTGATGAGTTTTACCAAAATTTTGATTGAAATTTTTATCAAAATGAGAAACGCTCTCAATATCAATTTCAGTAAAAAAATATTGCAGGAAATTATGTGAAAATACAAAATTTTGATAATGAGTTTTTTTTCCCAAAAAGTTTTGCTTTGGAAATAAAGGACATTTTTTGATGGAAAATAAAATTGTTGTGTGAAAAATTTCAGCTTACTCTGTCAACCGATCCTGATCTCATTGTAGCCATTGGCCAAACTTCCATAAACTTCAATAATAGCAGATCTGCCCTTTATAGCATCCAGTTACACCTTTCCTTTTTCCCATTGTCCAATCTCTTAAATGATTATTCATTTTAAAGACCTGTCCCTCAACACTTTATTCATCCTGGCCAATTCCCCAATATGATGAAACTGAAAAGTGCAATATAGGAGCAGCATAACACTACCAAATCTTCACAAGGAAAGAAAACTATATATCATGTCTTATAGTTAAATATATATTATTTTAATGTGTTGTTTTATGTGATAAATGTTCATGAGTTGAAAACACACTTCCAATAGGTATTCAAAGATAATTTACTTTACCAAAGAATGGTGACATTAGAACGTACTTGGAGTAATCTGTTTTCAGATTCTTCAGCTCCGTTTCTTGAACTATTCATCTATAAAAGATGTTTATTGTTTTTTATACTCAACTGGTTTGAATATTATCCCGTAATGAAAATAATTGTTTATGGATTACTTTTTCTTTCTCCATTTTTTTGTTTGTTCTAGATTTGGATTTTAAATGATATAGTCAGGAGTTCAGATTACAAAAAAAGTAAAACATTGGGGGTGATGGTAATTTTTGGTTTATGAATCACTTGGTCAATTTTAATCCCTGCTCTAAACCTGATTCACTTTGCGGCCTTATGGCATCACTTAAAATGTGGGTAATAACATGTCAAAGAGCTATTATGAAAATTATTGAGCTGTTTGTAGAATGCTTTATCTATCAAAAGATGTATATAGGTGCTAAAAAGCGTTGAGTCTAGTTTTCAGACTTGGGTGCCTAAAGTTTGGTAACTCAATCAATATGAAGACTGCATCCATTATCATTTGAATATAGCCTCCGACCTACTGGAGATTCCTAACTAGCAGAGACCTTGAACTGGATTTAGGATATCAGAAAAGGGGAGATGGCCTGTGGAAGGCATAAACATTCTCTGAATCATGTAAGGGCTAGGAGTGGAAGACTGGGGGAAAATTAACTTAGGTAAAGGTTTAGATTCAACTGAGTACAGTCTGGTATGTGGACTGAAGTTCTAGTTAGATCTCTGTTTTTCTGAAGGGCCAACACTTAATTTTTACCCGATTTTTTTTTGTGCAAAATATATTACAGTTATAATAAATAAAACATTGTGTGATCTGAATTGAAAAAACTTCATGATGGGTAAATTGTATATTTTTTCATTAAGTTAAAAAGGACCAGGAAACCTACAGCAAGTAGATATGTGTTTTCTCACTTCTTGGTTGTAGAAGGGTTCTGAGAATAAGTGGGAGAAAGAGGGAGTTCAGAAATGGGGTTGGTGTGTTTTGTGATTTTGCAACTGGAGCCCCTGGCCACAATATCATTCCACAGAGTCCAAGGTATGTTTCTAACTGTTATGGTTTAAAAGAACACGTTTAAAACCTAAACTGCAGTGTTGTGTCCCTGAGTTTGCATAAGAGCACTGAAGTGTGAACTATTGCATTCATCCCAATGGTTTAACTATGAAACCTAAAGATGAGTGATCAATGTAAAATGTTGTTAACATAATATAATATGTTGTTATTTCTACTGCTGCTCCTTTATCTGAGGCATCTGGCTGATATACTTACCCCACAGTTCCAAACTATCTGCCACATTTTCTGGAGTGCCAAGAGTCACAACTGCCTCCCACCCAGTTGCCAACACCTCCAAATTCTCTGGACAGCTTCTAGGACATAGCTGTGCACTGTCAGTGCAAATATCTCTGACACTTTCCAAAGTGAAAAGGTGGGCAGAGTACATAATAAATTGCACATAACATCAAAATAAATAATCTAGGGACTACAGTGTTAGCTGTATTAATGTTTTTCATATTTAATTTTATTTAATAAAAATGTTTCTTTATTAATATAAATGCAGCTGTTGCAGAATTTCCAGTCTGGTGCCCCAGCATGCCATAAAACCAGGTGTTCTTGTTGTAGAATTTAAGTCCAGCTTGCCTGACAGAGTATCCAAGGCTTTGCTCAGAGAATGCGCATTGTTAGTGTTTGCCAACTTTTACAAGATAGCAGGGGACAGAACTCAGAGACTGGGGAAAGGTTAGCAGCTCCAGCAATACCTCTAGCAATAACAACTTTTTATGGGGGCGAGTCTCAGTACTCCCTTGGGAGGCTGGAACTATGAGTATATCCTCTTGATTTTATGGTTACACAAAATGAGTCAATATTGAAGAAATAGAAAATCCTTCAGGGGAAATGAAGATACCACTGAAGGAAATATAACCAGATGGGCTAGGTCGGCTGTTGAATTCAATGCCAAAAGTTGTAAAATAATAATTATAACAACAAGGTTGGGCTCCTTCCGTTCACTGATTGTAAACCAAAGCAAACTGACTGAAGCTCAGGTGCTGCAAGTTGCCAGTAAATGCTCTTCCAGATGCCAAAGAAAACACAGTTTCCCTCCCTTTTTTTAACCGGAGGGATCTGTGACTTTTTTATTAAGTGGTCGTAATGTAATGTAATTGTATTAACATAATTCTATTCACTAAATTAATCAAGTAGTTTAGGCCTAAACTCTAGTTTTTGTTTAATAAAAGGGTTAAAAAAAGGCTTAATCTATAACTGTTGTAACTGTGCATCTATGGTACTAGTGCGAATGCTGATATCACAATGGCTGGGTGACTCACTTTACACAATGCATACAAGTGCGAATGCTGATATCACTAGCCTGTCAGTGCTAGTATCAAAGCAGCTTCTAGTCCTGACCAGCCATACTAGATCTTCAGGCGCAGCAGCTGTAGGTAATGTTGCAAAGATGGCCCAGTAGTTAGGGTGCTAACCTAGATTTGTAGGTTCAAATCCCTGGTCTGTCATAGACTTCCTGTTTGATCACTTAGTCTCCCTGCACCGTAGTTCAGTTCCTAATTAGTAAAACGGGCATAATAGTACTTCCTTACCTCACGGGAGTGTTGTGAGCTGCTAAGATACAACAGTAATGAGCCATCTAGGTATCACAGATAGCTTTATTGTGCCTCTGCATAGAGCACTGGGGTCTTTGAGCCAGCTTCTTGCAGATTGCCCGAATGTATTAACTACAAAGGAATGGAGTGCTTGCATTTCTTATACTATTCCCTGTAGCAGGCTGCAAAGGTGATTAGTTCTTCCCTCCCAATGGTAATATGGAGGTTGAATTCTTGAGTGGCAAATGACCTGCTTGATGATTATAAGGTGTGACGGAGCAGGGAGCAGGGCGGATTTGACCTGGGAATGTTGCAGGGGGTTACATTGGGGATGGGAAGGAAGCTACCTGAGCTGTAACCTGAGCCAGGAGGGGGGTGGGGAGCAGTGACACCTTTGGCCAGGAGACTGAACAAAGGAGAGGAGGAGCAGGGGGAGGGGTAGAGCTGCTGGAAGAGTTTTGTGTTTTAGTTTGGAGTTTTGGGCTGGGTGGTGAAACGCAGGGAACCCCAAGCTGGGGGCTAAGTTCCCTAAACCCCCCAGAAGGACTTGATTGAGGGGATCTGGTGGTACCTACATGTTCTGCTTGGGGCTGTGTTCCTGTCATCTAATAAACCTTCCGTTTTACTGGCTGGCTGAGAGTCACGGTGAATCCCAGGAAGAGGGGTGCAGGGCCCTGACTCCCCCACTCTCCGTGACATAAGGTCTAAGAAAGAAAGTCTGCTCTACCATTGTGTAATGATATTTGCCATATATATTGATAACCTTTTGCTTGGTATCCATATAGTCAGGTGTGCATGATGAAGTGGGCATTCTCAAAACATTTGACCAAAGTGTTTAAAACAACAATTATCTAGACACTGTGCTGTAAATTTTCAGTAGTGTCTATTTGGATGTCTCACTTTTTGAGTGCCAAACTTGACACCTGCAGGTATATCAAGATGGCCACCCAAAAACTGAGGCACAAAATTAGTGAACATTTTGTTTTGCATGTGTGTGTGAAAAATTACAACTGTATTATTGAGAACTCCTACTTAACTGAAAGAAGCTTTGTTATTAAGCAAAGTTTAAAGTGGAAGATCAGTGAATTATCCAAAGTCCAGATTCAATTTTATATATTTCTTTTTTGGAAGACTCCATAGACCATTCCAGATATTGTAAGTAGTGTACCTGCAAGTGCTTTTGGTTTCCCCAAGGTCAGTATATTTCTATTTTCCTTAGTACAATGACCTTTGTCTCTAAGGAAATAGGGATGGACAAAAAGCTTGATGTTTGTATTTGTTTAAAATGATTTGGGACAATTTTTAGATCTGAACAAAAATAAACAGTAATATTGTCTCTTAAAGCGCAATCAGTCGAAGATGCTATTTTCTGTAGAAAAGGAACAACTTTTGGTTCATATTTTAAAAATCTTAGGCTCTGATTATAGAATATCAGGGTTGGAAGGGACCTCAGGTGGTCATCTAGTCCAACCCCCTGCTCAAAGCAGGACCTAATCCCAACTAAATCATCCCAGCCAGAGTTTTGTCAAGCCTGACCTTAAAAACCTCTAAGGAAGGAGATTCCACCACCTCTCTAGGTAACCCATTCCAGTGCTTCACCACCTTCCTAGTGAAAGTTTTTCCTAATATCCAACCTCAACCTCCCGCACTGCAACTTGAGACCATTACTCCTTGTTCTGTCATCTGGTACCAATGAGAACAGTCTAGATCCATCCTCATGTAAACATGTACTTATATACTTAACTTTAAACTGCCCAGTACTTTTGAAAATCTGTCCATTTGTTTAGGTGCTTAAACATCGATGTCAGAACCTAACTTTAGGATCTTATTTTTTTAAAATCTTGGCCAATGTACAGTCAAATCTACAAAAAACAGAGAGAAATACTTTTGTACGAGTAGTGTATTTTAGTTATAAATGCCAGGTGTTACCTGTTGCAATAGACGGTAAGAGTTTCAGGCAGAATGTGCTTTTTAAGTTGGTAGTGTCCCTTTAAGAGTGCTGCATGCCACATTTTATGTGAAATAAAGCAGGTGTTTAGTAGTGCACAGGGACATTATACAACAGAGTAAGAAAGCAAGTGAAGAGTAATTGCTGCAATTGAAACAGTAAGGAAATTCATCTGTTTCCTCAGTATGTGCTCAAGGTTCCACTAATGCTAAAATGGGCATTCATCAAGTTAAGAAGTAAGCTCTAAAATATTTCAGATCCTCAAGAATATAAAATAATAATAGTAAATGTTGATAGCTACATGAAATGATGGAAAAAAGCCAGGCTTTCCTGGATATCTGTGGGACCATCAGGATGCTTCACTGCACATTGGAACCAACCAGCATATCACTAGGGGAATCAAAATAGATTTTAAAAAAGGTTATTATGGACCCAATTCTGCAAGGTCTTTACTCATGTGAGGACTCTTCGCTGACAAGAGTAGCTCCGCTAACTTGAGTGAAAATGTTAGTGTGAATAAGGGCTTGTACCAGCCAGCCCTTTGCTGCTGTTTGGGTGCTGAATGCTGCTCCATCTATTTAGGGAAGGATTCATTTTCTGTTTTACAGGATCACAATTTGAGGTGGAAAAGAACAAACAATAAAGGGAAAACAAATCAAAATATACAATTTTGTCTAGAAAATTTGGATAGGAGTTGAAAGCATTCAGTTGTGCAACAGTGTCATGACTTACATTACATGCAGTTTCCTGTCTTCAAGGCATATAAACACTTTTTTTTTTTTTAACCAAAATGTGCAGCACTTGAGATACATGTTTCTGGCTGATAATTAGAGACAGACAATAGGCATGAATTCAGCAAAGCATTTACGCACATGTCACTGTTTGCTGAATCAGGGCCATAACTTGTAATGAGTAACTTATTTGATTAATTACACCTCTTTTTCTGGTGTGTGAAGCGTCCACAAACAGATCATGGTTTTCTCAGATACATTTGTTTAATCAAAATTATTTGTCAGTAATTTCTGTGAATAATTCTTGGTCTACAACCCAATTGCAAACAGTTCATTGCATGTATTGGATATTCAGAATTAAAGGGGTCAGGTCCTGTGCTGATAAAATTATAATGCTTTTCTTTGTAATGCATCTTTAGATTTTGAAGAGCACATGTCTGAGTGCCTGAACATTGTGCTCTCAGAGTATCTGCAGTCTTGTTACAGAAAATACACACCCTCACTGTATTGCATAAAAACTTTACTTTTGTTTTTCTTTTCTTGTTTTCCTTGATTAAAAAATAAATGATCTTAGGTTCTAATTATATGATTGCTCCTTATGTTTGGAAGAACATAACAGTGATGGTTTTATTATTTGCTTCAGGCTTTTCAGAAGAGGAAGTCGTAAGAAGTTATATATGCTGTGAAATGATTAAATTTTTAGCTGATAAAATTAGTCCATCCATTTATTAGAATACTGCACTGTGTATATAGTACAGAATCGGATATTTTCTTTTAAATGAGTTTTTACAAAAAAGAAACTGAGTTTCCTAAATATAATCTAGATTGGATGTGTGTGCATGCCATAATTCGAAGAGTAGAAGACATCCATTTTAGAGACTCATCAAAACTGTAGAAATGTGTAACTATAGTCTATGCTATAAACTTGTATTTTACACAAAATCCCTGTAGTCAGTATTATTTCATCACAATTAAGTAAACACACATTTATATCTGATTATATCATGGGAAATTGAAGGTCATGTCAAGCTCAGTGCTAAAAGTAGAAGTGTAAGAGGAAATAGATTTCCCCAGGTTTTTTTTCCCAACATCCAGCAGTTTTTCCCCCCATTTCGAAGATACCATGAAGCAAGTCAGGCTCATTTTAAGGTCATACAGTATATGTGAAAAAACATTTCCTCAGAAGGTAAAGGCTGGTGTCTCTGGGGAAGTTTCAGTCCCCTTCAAGGGAGGTTCATATGAGCCAAAGGGAACTGAAAAAGGAATAAATGTTCTTGCTTCATCTTTTGGACTCAGCACAGTGCAGAATTGTCCCTTGCAAACCAAATGGGCACAGATAGTTTTGCTTTTGCTGAGCCCTTAGGGTATGTCTACAAAGCATTTTGGAGCTTGCAGGAGCAAGTGTCCCAGCCTGTGTTGATAAACTCAAGTTGGCAGGGCTCATGCTAGTGCTCAAAAATAGTTGCATAAAAATTCCAGCTTGGGCTGTATCTCTGGCTCTGAAGCCTCAGGTGCGGGGTGGGCTTCAGAGCCTGAGCTTAGCCCAAGCTGCAACCATGTGCATCAACCGTGCTTACCTGGCAGCTCTGACGGGGGCTGTGTTTCTTCCCTTTGAGAGTCTGTGACCAGTGTTGAATACAGTGACCAGGCAGATAGTCTTAAACCAAGCCATTGTTTCATTTTAACTGCTGGAACAAATATAGAATAAAGCAGCAGGCTTCGCTTCTTTGAACACTCTAGCAGATGTCTGTCACAGTCTGAACAGCTCCCCAACAACAAACTCCGCTCTGGAAAGAGAGAGGCTCTTTTTATCCAACCAGAGATCCTTTGGTTTTTGTCCATTCCTGGACTTTCAGCCCAGCTTGTCAAAAAACAGTGCTGTAACTGACTGGAGTCGGGAGATAGAACCTTCACAGCGATCAGCTCGGGCATGTTCTCTTAGCAGCCGTTGAATGTTTGATGCAGGATGGCTTATCTTGAGCCATTCTTCTTGCTTGTTTCCCTTACACTGTTAAAACTAAACCAACTTATTTATTTAGTAAACACCCCAATAGCCAGGACAGTATTTATAAATTATTACAGAGCAGCTCCACATCTGCCCTGCCCTCCATCCCACAAAATGTAGGTGTAACCGTGCATTCGTGGGTCACAACTGAGAATACTAAATTCAGGACAAACTGCTGAGAAATAGAGCAGATATACCCCAAAACTGGAGGTTATTCTCCCATGAGGTATACCAAACCAGCAACAAAAGTAAACTTCTGTTTCACTACACTGGCTAACAAGAAGTCAGAACAGCAGTTTCCTTAGGCATTCCAGTCCTTGTATCACCAACAAAAATACTAGACTTAGATATGAGTGGTTCTTTAAAGCCAATCTCATCAAATAAAAGGTTCTTCTGATCCCAAAGGACCAGCCACACACCCAGGTCAATATACAACTCAGGTCTTACCAAAAAAACCATGCTGTTGCCAATCCTTTAGTATCTAAAAATCTAAAGGCTTATTCATAAAAGGGAAGAAAGAAAGGTGAGAGTTAAAATTGGTTAAAGGAATCAAATACATACAGTAATTCCAAAGCTCTTGGTTCAGGCTTGTAGCAGTGATGGAATAAACTGCTGATTTAAGTCAAGTCTCTGTTTGCTTCCAAATCATTGGAAGGACCTCAGTCCCTTGGTTAGAATGCTCCCATTAGTATAAGTCAATAGTCCAGAGGTTTGAGCAGGAAAGAGGCAAAATGGAGGTGCTTCCAGGGCCTTTTATAGTTTCTGCCATGTGGAGGGAAACCCATTGTTTGAAACAAATCATAGGTGACAAGGTGGTGGTTGAAGTCACATGTCCATGCATAATTTTGCTTAGTCACAGTAGAAGTCATTACCTATACCTCAAACAGCACGTTCACAGGAAAGTCCATTCAGGGTACGTGGGCATCTTCCATTGTGAGTTAAATGTTCTTTTGATGGGCCACTCAATTTGAATAGTCCCTCCAAGATGTGCTGGCTAAATACCTTGTGGGCGTTACCCCAGGAGCAAACATTTGAAATCCAGGTGTAGAGCCAATACTCAGAGCATCAAATACAAAAATGATACGTGCATACAAATAGCATAATCATATTCAGCAAATCATAACCCTTTCATAGACACCTTACTTGACAACCTTTGTACAAGATTGGTGCAAATATATAACAGTGGTTGCAACAATAATCATATTTTAAGTAGATAACGTCACAGGAGGGGAAGATATGGTGTGGTATTTTTAGCTATGCAACTGTTACAGACTCTGTGATGACAGCCAATTTTTGTGTTCAGTTCAGCGGTCTCTCTTAAAAGAGCCATTACTTTTATTATATCTTGGTTTGTGTGTGGATCTCTTAAACTTACAAAGATCATTCTGATGGAAAGTATCCCTTTGTGCATAAAAAAAAAAAAACACAACCTAGGTATTAGTATGAAAATGCATACCATGGAAGGGCAGAAAGTGACTAAGGGAAGAAAGATATGTGAGATATATAGAGCTCATGTATGGAGAAGAACTAGTATGTTTTCAGAATGAATTCTGAGGAGCAAAGATGGAGAATGAAGGGAAGATTGTAGAAGAGGCTGAGATAAAACGTTTTCATAAGAACCAAGAGGTTAATGGAGGAGATGTAAAGGGCTTCTAGGAGATTATTTAGTGACAGAAGAGGTACATATTGATAAATAAAATATTACCTGCATTTTTCGCTTTAGTATTCACAAGGGAGGGCAGAGGAAAAATACCACCAGCAGAGACGAGAAGGAAGTTGATTTGCATTAGTAGGAGCATTGCCAGCAGATAGAGGGAAGTGATTATTCCCCTCTATTCGGCACTGTTGAGGCCACATCTGGAGTATTGCTTCCAGTTTTGGGTCCCCAACTACAGAAAGGATGTGGACAAATTGGAGAGAGTCCAGCAGAGGGCAACGAAAATGGTTAGGGGGCTGGAGCACATGGCTTACAAGGAGAGGCTGAGGGAACTGGGCTTAGTTAGCCTGTAGAAGAGAAGAGTGAGGGGGGATTTGATAGCAGCCTTCAACTACCTGAAGGGGGGTTCCAAAGAGGATGGAGCTAGGCTGTTCTCAGTGGTGGCAGATGACAGAACAAGAAGCAATGGTCTCAAGTTGCAATGGGGGAGGTCTAGGTTGAATATTAAGAAAAACTATTTCACTAGGAGGGTGGTGAAGCACTGGAATGGGTTACCTAGGGAGGTGGTGGAATCTCCATCCTTAGGGGTTTTTAAGGCCCAGTTTGACAAAGCCCTGGCTGGGATGATTTAGTTGGGGTTCGTCCTGCTTTGAGCAGGGGGTTGGACTAGATGATCTCCTGAGGTCTCTTCCAACCCTAATCTTCTATGATTCTATGATTTGCATGAGTTTGCAAGTATAGGTGTTTTTGTACTTTTAAATGAGACGTTGCAGTGTGACCCTGCCACCCACTCTGCAGTCAATCCTCCTTAAACTCATTTCTTCCATTAAACTTCTCAACAATATTATTATTATTTGCATTATAGTAGTGGCTAGGAGCTGCAGTCTTGGACCAGAACCACATTGTGCCAGATGCTCTGCAAACACAGACCACAAGGACAGTCCTTGCCCTAAAGAGTTTACAACCTAAATAGTAAACAATACATTATAATATCTACCATAATCTGTTGTTAATCTTCCAGTTAGAAATTTAAAAAATACTGAATTGTTTTCACATTGAAATATTGTCTGTGTTTGAACTGTATTCTCTAAGATTTTAATTCCTTCCCTCCCATGCCCTACTGAGACAGGGGTCTTGCTATTTTATGTATCACACAGCATTGTGTTTATTTGTGCTCAGTGAGTGAATGAGTGAATATGGATTCTTTATTCTGATATGCTCTTTGATCATAGATACATGCTTTAAGTGCATTTTACTGATTACATTAACCACAGAGCACCACATGCTACTCCTCCACTCACTACACAGTGCCGATGGGATTAAATCTATAGAGAGCTTGTAGCTAAGAAAGATGCTGCCCTGTCTCCCCATTGCTAACTTTCTCACTAAGCAAAACCCAACAGATGATAGTCCACATGGAAATAAAGGGTGGGGCCAGGGTCTGGGGAAGGAGCATGTGCCCACCTTAAACTGCAGCCAATCCACCAGTCTGCAGAGAAGTTACGCTTCCAGAGATAGCATTAACTTCTGCTCTCACTGCCTTGTGCTGGGGGCCAGCAGCTCATAGCAGCACAGTTATTGGTCCTGCTATACTGCTGTTGATAGGAAGCACTGTTCAGAGATTTCTTCAATACAGTCAGCCAGAATATACTCAAGCTGTCCACAGCCCCGGCAACTGCTCTGGTTCTGCAGACCTGCGTGGTGTTGAGAAGAATGCTCAGACATTCGGGTTATATTAGGGCCATTCAGTTCTCACATTAGTAAGTTTCCTTCTACTTTTTAAATAATAAGGGAGCATAATGGGCTTGAAGTTGTAAACTCCATGAGGGCAGGTTCTCCTCTTTGCACTGCATAACACAAACGGTAGTAGACAATAATCATGGTGTGTGCCATTCCTAGTTTCTTGCATCAGTAGTCTTTAATATTGATTTTATTTATATGATATTAAGTGTATTCAAATACACCTCTACCCCGATATAACACTGTCCTCAGGAGCCAAAAAATCTTACTGCGTTATAGGTGAAACCACATTATATCGAACTTGCTTTGATCCGCCGGAGTGCGCAGTCCCGCCCCCCCGGAGCACTGCTTTACCGCGTTATATCCGAATTCGTGTTATATCGGGTCGCGGTGTACCTAAAAAAAAAAAAAAGTCTATTGAGAAGCAGTGATCACTGAGGAACAGATGGATAAGACTATTGACATTTTATTAAAACTAGTTTGGCAGAGGATCCATCCCAGAATACTGACAACAGTGACAAGAGAACCATTTAGACCCTGGAATGCAGGAGGAGCAAATTAATGAAAGGTGAGCCAATCATCTCCCAAGGCTGCTACATGAGTTTAGGAATGGTATCAACATCAACCTGGGCCATCACTTTAAAATAGCTAATCAATTTGTATAAATGTTATGCACCTCAGTGAATACATTCAACTGCCCTTTGTCTTCTCTATGATCATTAACATGTATCTACAGCTCTTCCCCTTTAGCCTTGGTAATGTTTGTAGGGTTTATTTGTCCCCAGTTAAATGTTTAACTGTTAAGTAAACTGGGTTTCTAGATTAGATGAAGAGTACCAGCATCTCTGTGCTGTACAGGAGTTGATGCTTCAATTAAAAAAAATATATATCTAAATCATGCTGCTTTTCCTCACAACCATGGCATCCGTTTGGCTTCTGACAGTGCCTTCCTTGCTATCCCCAGGACAGATGCCACTTTCAGGTAATTATAATTGCGAAGATTTTAACAGCACATGCAATGGGGAATCCAGTTGAAACATACCAATCTCCTTCTGGATTGCAGACAGAGAACATGCTTTTTCCTCATTTGAAGTTAAATGACAGGTTAACAAATGCTGGAGCTTGACAGCAAAGTAACTGAAATGCACAGATAAACTACAGGTACAGTTATTGACTTAATAAATGGCTTTGTAACACAAAAATCAACTTTTAATATTTTCAATTTTTTTTAAATCTAAAAGGATCTTGCTTGTTTTTCTCAGCATGCAAGAAATTTCCATCTCCCACAAATGGATTTTTGTATTGTCGAGCTGATTACTGCATTATTCGTTGCAAAGATGGTTTCCAGTTTGACAGTGAACCGGCAAATGGCTATTTGTGCCATCCAACGGGAGTGTGGACTGCAGTGCCTCCAGAAGAAAGTGTTCTTTGGCCTAACTGCACATTGAAAGGTAGCTAAACACCGACTATTGCGCTCTTTCCCAACAGATAGTTAATGCTGTGGTGATTTATAAAGTAAAGTTATGCATGCTTCAGCCATTGGTGATGCTGGAGTTTGTTGAAATTTGTATATTATCTTTAACTTGGTCTGGATTCAACTGTCAGCTTTTTGGTAGATGCCAGGAACCAAATTAGGAACATATAGTAAAGAGTGGAGGAACAACTACTTCTGAGAGTGAATGGTTCCAATAGCCCTGTTTCTCATCCTAACCTTTGTAGTTGGCTCGCTCTTTCCTATTGTACTTTCTCCTTGTTACCTTGTGAGGTATGACTTACTCTTAGAACCCCAGGAAAAAGACATGGAGGAGTCTGAACTTGTGAGGTGGTGAGTGCCTCTAGGAAGGGTGACTTCAGTAGGAGCTGAAGATGCACAGCAGCTCATAGTATTGTGCTTTGAAGGTTTGGGCCTGTGTATTTGTGTAATACACATTTCTTAAAGCTTTAGGGGGCTTCTTGAACATCAGCCTTTGGGCCCCACTGCTGCTCTTTGCCTGCTCCATTGTTGTTCTAGTCAGACCTTATGATCTGTTCATTACAGGGTATAGAATTATAGGTTTCCCTTAAATTCACTTAAATGACCCTGTCTATCAGTATTGCTGCTGACTTTCTTCTAGATCACAATGGGATCCCCCATCTGGCCATTGCAGTCAATGGCAGTTTTACCATTGAGAATGGCAATTATTGAGAATCTTACAAGAGCAGGCCCTGTGTTATGCTGAGGTCCAACTGTGGTGAGAGCCTCAATTAAGTCTAGTATCAGGGGGTAGCCGAAGAAGTGAGGTTTTTTTTACCCATGAAGGTTTATGCTCAAATAAATCTGTTAGTCTTTAAGGTGCCACCGGACTCCTTGTTGTTTCAATTAAGTCTGTGCCATCATTTTGGGGTTATTGAGAGCTCTGACATAGATTAGCAGAGAATGGATTGTCAGTAGCACTGAAAGGCAGGACCAGGTGCTCAGAGGTATAGACTGTAAATTGTGCATGCAAAGAATATGCTGTGCATTTTTTGATGTGTGTTTCTGATTAAAGAAGAGCCCCATTGCACTTCCAATGCACTAAAAGATTCTGATGTGCAACTCCTTTCATAAGGCCAGATTGTGACCCCTGTGATAGATATTACTTGCAGTGTGACAATTTGGGGAGTCTGTCTGTACCACTTATGAATCCTGGTTCACATTATAAAGTTATTATGAAGTTGTTACTATGAAAATTGCCATGTCACAAGTGCCCCTCTGTATGCATTTCCCCATGAGCTGGCACCGTTTCCACATCTCTGCCAGGCTAGAGACAATGGGGAGTCATTACAACTCAGTGATGGTAGGTAAAGTACCTTGGTACAATGGGTTTGCTTGATCTGGGAGTAGATACTTCCTCCTCCTGTCTGAAGAGAAGAGGGAAGTGGAAAGCAATGGAGAGTTACTGGAGGACGAAGCCAAAAGACTCACAGGGGAAATACTTACAGAGACATACTCAGGAAATTGGGCAGGAGAGGAGAATGGGGCGGATTACCAAGATCATTGGAAGCCAGCTTACTTAGGAAGACAGGCTTCATGGTTTGGAAAAGAAGTCATGCAGCTGCATGGGGATCCAGGATCCCACAGAGGACCCTGACTCCAGTACTGCTACCCTTACTTCTGTGCTGCTGCCTGCAGAGCTGGGCCCTCAGTCAGCAGCCACCACTCTCCAGCTCTGATGGCAGCAGTGCAGAAGTTAGGGTGGCATGGTACGCTATTGCCATTCTCAGGACTGTTCCTAGGAAGGGGCAGGGCCCGTGACACCCCGCCCCTCCACCCCAGGCACCACCCCCACCCTACCCCTTCCCCCAAGCCCGCTCCCCACCTCTTCCCATCCCTGCTCCGGCCCCGCCCCATCCTCCCACCCTGCCTCTTTCTGGCTTCTGCCCCCTCCCCTGAGCGACGCCAGGAGCTGGTGGGGCAGAGCGGGGCAGGCTGGGGCTGGGTCGCTGCTGGCGCCAGGCCCCCCGCTAACCCCCAGTCTGCCTTGGACCCCACCTCACCTTGAAGCGTGGGGTCCCCCACAGTGTGGTGCCTGGGGCGGTTGCACCGGTCCGTCCTATGGACGGGACGGCTCTGGCCATCCTTCTGCACTGCTGCTGGCAGGCCACTGCCTTCAGACCTGGGCGCCTGACCAACAGCAGCTGTTCTGCAGCCGCCCAGCTCTGAAGGCAGCACAGAAGTAAGGGTGGCAATACTGCAACCCCCCTAAAATAACCTTGTGACCCCCCTGCAACTGCCTTTTTGGGTCAGGACCCCCAATTTAAGAAATGCTGGTCTCCTCCATTAAATTTGTATAGTATAGGGTAAACTACACAAAAGACCAGATTTCATGGGAGGAGACCAGATTTCATGATCCATGACACTTTTTCATGGCCATGAATTTGGTAGGGCCCTACTCATGTGAAACAGTGCCTTTATTATATAAGTGGTCCCACTGAAATGAATTAGACCTCTAGTGGTTAAGGTGTTATGCGACATGAGTAACTACTGGTCTTTGTGTTTTTTGACACACTACCATTACCTCATAAATAGAGTCTGACACATGATAATGACATGTCCTAGTTTGGCTTGTGGGGCATGTGCATCTGAAGATGTGTGTATAAAGGATGAAACCAAAACAGAGTGGGATAAGTTCACCATTGTTCTAAGGGGATACAGTTCCACCTAAGTCAGTGGAGTTGTGGGTCATTTACACCAGTGCTGAATTTGACTCAATATCAGTATTGTTACAATATGCAAGTCTTAAATAGGGTTATTTGCCAGACACAGGGGAGGCCTGGGGGGGTGGAGGAGACGGCTTTAAATATTTATCTTGTAGGCTGCTCTGAAAAGTGTTTGTCTTGAAAATGTTTAACTTTCAGAGCAGCCCAATGATTCCAAAAGCCTTTCATAAATGTAAAAGGAGATAAAAAAGACCGTGCTGAAAAGAAAGGAATTGCATTTGTATCAGTAATTGTTTAATGAAATTAAGTCACTTATTTCAGAGTGCATTAGTGGGCAGTCAGGTGTTTATAAATAAATACAAATATTGTTTGGAGGGATACAGAAACTGACAGGGGGAGCACTAGGAAATAATGAGACAATACCTTGGGCATTATGCTAACCATTTAAAGTTGTAGTGATTAATTTTCACCTGCTTAACCCTTTCCCTGCTCTCTGATTGGGCCTATGGCTATTGGTTACTGCATTTTGTGGGTGTAAACACGTAGATAGACATGTAGGGCCAGATCTTAGCTTCCCTTCCAGTTGTTTGGGCCAGTCCTGCAGTGCAGAGAAGCCGCAGCCAGAAGTTTGACAACCAGCTAATTTGAGATTACCCTCATGTAAGGGACATAGCTGAGTGGCATAGAGCCACCATAACAAGTTTTACACCACCCTCACCATGTCCCTAAATATAGGAGACATGTTGGGGGTTGGCTAGGGGTAGGGTGACCAGATGTCCTGTTTTGGAAGGGACAGTCCTGTTTTTTGGAACCTTTTCTTATATAGGTGCCTATTACCCCCCACCCCCTGTCCTGTTTTTTTCCACAGTTGCTATCTGGTAACCCTAGCTGGGGGAGTGGGTCTCAGCTCACCCCAGTATAGGGAGGCTATAAAAACACCTTTTTACTACCCTCTGCCAGCTGTTCCAGGTGCATCACCAGCACATGAGAGTCTGATCCCTAACTACATTTCTGTACGCTGACTTCTGGGCAGAACCAGAAACTGATGCATCAGGGACTGCAGGTCAGACTGTTTTTGCTATTTCCAGCTTGATTAAAACCAGGAAGTCCTGGAAACTTCACGAGAAAGGGTGTTCTGAGAGTTCCAATGCCAATTCTGCATGGCCAGGGTTTTGGCATAGTTTGGATGAGCTTTGGATAAACAGCCAAACGTTTGGGTACTTCTCTGAACAGAACTTTCTGAATTTGCCCATCACTGTTGAAAACCCAGCTCTGATTTCCTTTGGGGGATGTACACGGATAAGAAGAGAAGTAAACAGAGAGATAGTCTTCATAGTTATTACCAAGTTTAAAATTGCCAGCCAAATATTTTGGAAGTTGGAGTGTAAAGTCACAACCTCTAATGCTGCACTCCAATCCATCTGCTCCATTCCGTAATACCCCTTTAACTTGGGAAGTGTATCATTTCTCAGCACTTTAGTCATATCACCTAATACCCATCCTCTTTCTTTAGTGATTTAAATGTATAAAAACCTGCTGAGACCCCTTGAGAAACTTTGAAAATCAATTTAGAAAATTCTCTTTTAAGTTAGCATAGGTTTTCTGGGCCTAATTTTGATGTTGCCCTGGTATAAATCAGACGTTACTCAATTGAAGCCAGTGATGTACACTGCTGTCAGCTCTCTGTAAATGAGATCAGAAGCAGGCACTCAGTATTCATTTGAAGAAAAATAGCATCTTTGTTTCTAATGAATTCATTAGACTCTACTGCTTATTCCCCACATGAACTCATGTTTGTCAAAACACAGTAATTTATACAGCAACCAATTCGGATATTGCAAACAGGACTACTTCAGATGGGGTGTACGCAGCAGGAGCACATGGACTCCTGGAAAGAAAGAAAAAAAAATCCTGCTTTCTTACAAGTATTTCAAGTATCAAAATAATAGGGAAAATAACAGAAAATAAATTTGCAGAATTGTCTCTCAACATTCCTTATGATAAGAATGACTTCAAGGTGAGGCAAAACAGACACTTTAAATGCCAGTTGAGAGCTAGATTACAGACATAAATGACAATGTCTGTATTTTAAAATGTAGCCACTTATTTTGATTTTCATCAAGTCCAAGATACATGCAAATTTTGTATAATTTTAGTGTTTGTTAGGAAAGTGACCTATACTATACTATGGAAGTATTAGAAGTGCCATAATATTTGGAGTTGCTATGGTAACTTTCATTATTGAACTGAAGTGTAAATGATGAATTTTAAAACCAAATGCTTAGCAAATGAAGCAGTGATTCAAACAATGATTTTTAATTTATTTTCCTCCAAATTGCATGCATTTGAAACATTGTTCTAATTACACCTCTACCCCGATATAATGCTGTCCTCGGGAGCCAAAAAATCTTACCGCATTATAGGTGAAACCGCGTTATATCGAACTGCTTTGATCCGCCAGAGTGTGCAGCCACGCCCCCCCGGAGTGCTGCTTTACTGCGTTATATCCGAATTCGTGTTATATCGGGTCGTGTTATATCGGGGTAGAGGTGTACTTATTGACTTAAAACCATTATAATTCCATTTAAGTTAAGGGCCCAGTTTATACCTGGTATAATTCCACTGACATATTTGATTCTGCCAGTTGGAAATAAATACATCTGTTTCAAACAATGACAATTTATTTTAAAATGGGGAAAAATAGAGGAACAGATCCTCAGCTAATGTAAATTGGCATAGCCTTATTGAAGTCTATAGAGCTACACCAGTTCCTATCAGCTGAGAATATGGCCAACATTCTCAAATACGGATTTGATGAGGGGACTGCATAGTTCAACTATAGTAGGGATGGACAACTCAGTTACAATGAGAACTAATCCATGCCCTTTACCCAAAGTTTAAGTGATACTGTTGCTCCTTTTACTGTACGTTAGTTCCAAACTCCCTCCTACAGCTTTTCGGGAGGCAGGAATTCATGCAGAAGTCACTCCAGAACCTTTACTGGGAAACAAACCATCCAAAAGCCCCTTCAGCATCAGTCCCTCAGTCACAGATCAGGGCATCATCTGGGCTGGGTGGTTCTCACATGCACTGCATGCTCACAGTGGCCACACAGACAGGCTACTCCCTCAGCCTCTCCTCCAGCCTGAAGTTCAGACTTGCGGCCTACTGTCTCCCTGCAGCAGCAGCACTGTGCCATGGCTGCAGCCCATATATTTCTTTCTCAAAAGGCAACCCCATCTTCCAATCTGCAGCAAGAAGCAGGGGCTGGATTTCCTGCCAGCTCTTTAGCCAGGCAGAGCTTTGGAGAGGCCAGCTCCTTCTGCTTGCTCATCCCCAGCCAATCAGTGGGCAGGGCCAGCCTCCATAACTTTCCTACTCATCTGGGCAGTGGGGGCTCCATACAAGTCCACATCATCTCAGAAGTTTGAGAAGTATGGTTTCATTGATTGTTTTTTATTTTTGGGCCTCTTAATTTATGAGCTAAAAATACAGTTTTTAACTCAAACATTATGAGAGAACCTGTTCTTTTGAGGTGTGTAACTTGATTTTGAAGACTAAAGAAGTTTGAATAGTTGGGATAAGATGATTTTAATACATTTGTATATTTGCCTACGTAAAATGAGATAAAGGATCTTTACCCTCCAGGTCAACAGTTCATATGTGTCACCTATGTCGTTACCATCTAATATCTTTCATTCTAGTGTCTCATGAGAATGAGATTGTCTTTTTTTTGCCTAGTGGATTCTCTTTTCCTTATAGGGTGAAATACTCATTCCACTGAAACCACTTTTTTCAGTCCTGATGCTGCAGCCTGCCTATAGCCTTCCCCCAGAAGATGCTAAAGAGAGTGTTTAATGAAATACATCTCACATGCCAGTTTCAAAAAAATATACAGGAGTGGGAAATCAAGTGAGTGAACCTCCCTCAAGATAATTCAGTCTGAAGGGAGAGATAATCTAGCTTATGGGAGGAAGGAAGGTGATCCTAGGCTGGTCACCCTCAAATGAAACCTGAACACAAGTGAAAATTAACTTGGTTGTTTCGGGCCTATCTTCTTAAAATTCATTCAGAGGTTTCATGAACCATGGTGAGTTTCAAAATCCATGATTAAAATGATCTGTACAACTGTAGGTGCTAGTTCTTTTTATTTACTGTATTGTTTTATAGAACATTTTAAAATAAATAAGTGGGGTTTTATATCTGGAAGTGCAGGAAAGAATGAAAAATTAGAGGACTTCTAAAATATGTACTTTACTCTTCACAACAAAATAGTAGTGGCTCATTATAGTAAACAGGGCAAGCTACAAAATATATCTGACTGTCTTTATAGAGGCTATAGCCTTTACAAGGTAGAGGCATTTATTTAGATATAGATATAATTTGTTTCAATTGCAGTAGTCACATTGAAATATTCAGACACTGATCATTCTCTTTTGCTCTCAGATTGCAAAGAAGAAAATAAAATTCAAGTTGTCCTTTCTGAATCAAAGGCTTCTGAACATTCCTGAATTAAAAAGTGCACTTTCTTTTGGAGCTTTTAAAAATTACACAAAATCTGTTAAACAGGGACCTGAAAT
The DNA here is from genome assembly GCA_003942145.1 of Platysternon megacephalum. Lineage (NCBI taxonomy): Eukaryota > Metazoa > Chordata > Testudines > Platysternidae > Platysternon > Platysternon megacephalum. The sequence continues at coordinate 1,051,603 of QXTE01000009.1, read as the reverse complement.
TTGTTGTACATCAGCTATGACGACGACTAATGAATTCCTTCTGTAGTGGAGCAGCTTGTCTTGTTGAAGCAAGATATCTTTATATAAAGAGCTCACTTTAATGAGAAAAATAACTTAAAATCAAAGCCAGTCTGGTCATTTCAAATATATCACAGTGTGCTGTTCAGTGTGCTATTCAGAGTCAAGGGAGCAAATCAGAGAAACGTATTTTCATGAATGACACACAAAACCGGAATTTTTGGAGGTACAGGACCATATGGGCGGAGATTTGTGTTTCCTTGCTGGTCTCTTGGTCTCCTTTAACTTCTTGCGGCAGTGCTTTTGACCAACCATGCTACCAGGGAATTCCCCTGCCTGCCACTGGACCTGGACTCACTCTTTCCTCAAATAGGGCAGGTTACAGTGACCTGAGCAGTATTAACGTAAATATGGAATTCACACAGGTTTGGTGGGAGAGCAGTACTGCCCCAACCCTGCCTAGGGTTAGAGGAGGGTGAGGTGGATGTCAGACGCTAATCTCCCTTCTTTGCTCCACTCTCCCATTTGCCCAGCCACACACATTTCATATGCCTGTTTCTTTGTATTTCTACAATAATAGAAAGGGGGCACTTAGCTAGACCTCAACGGGCCCCTATGGAAGCAACAAAAATTGCCCCTCACCCACAAAATTTCCCTCCCTTATGCAACCCCAAAATAGAGAAATATTGACTTTTTAGTATCATAACAATGAATATAAGGAAGCCCATTTATTGTAACAAATGACCTCATCCACTAAAGTCAGGCATCCCCTGTGCTGGATTCAGCTTTCAGAATACTTGACCCTATTCTGTGAATTAATAGAACTCTTTCTTCTAGATTAAGATAGCCAAATGACCACTACTACTTAGCTGCTTGTATTTATTTATCTGCAGTGCAGAATTTACAGCATTCACTATAATTGGAATAGGAAGTTACCAAGCTAAATTTAAAAGGTGTGGATGGTAAAAAACCTGTTTTAATGTTCTCCTGTACAGCTGTGCCACCCTTTGGAAAACAGTGGGGTTGCATGGGTGTCAATGAAGGCAGAATTTGACCCAAACAATAAACAGCCATTTTACAAAAATGGTCCAGGCAAAAATAAAGAGTCAGAGGAAGCAACCCCCAGAGTCAGGCAGCAGATGGAAATAGGAGACGACACCAGGCTCTAGATGAAAGGTGACTTGATTATGGTGTATAAGTACCTTTATGGAGAGAAAATACTGAGTATTGAAGGGCTTTTATCTAGTGGAGAAAAGCATAACAAGAACCAATGGCTGGAAATTGAAGCCAGACAAATTCAAATGATAAATTAGGCACATGTTTTTAACAGTGAGGATGTTTAACTGGAACAAACTACCAAAGGAAGTGGTGGATTTTCCATCTCTTGATGCCTTCAGAGCAAGACTAGATGCCTTTCTGGAAGTTATGCTTTGGTCAAACATAAGGTATTGGGCTCAATACAGGAGTAACTGGGTGTAATTTAATAGCCTGTGATATGCAGGAGATCAGACTAGATGATTGAATGGTCCTTTCCAGCCTTAATCTCTATAAATCTAAGGCACAGAGATCTTAAATCCATTGACACTCTGTTGCTTTAGAAATTTGAGGGAATTAATTAATATTACTGCTACCAAACCCAGCATACCTCTTTCAGATACATCTTACAGCCCCGATGTATTACTACGAAAGGTGAAGAATTGAAACAGGAGACACATTAGTGAGGTGTTTTGACAGACGGGAATAGGAAAGTCATTATAGCAGTAGGCATCTGGACTGCACTGTATGGAGCTGTACAGCATTGTTCATGTAGCGGGGCTACGTGATGCAGAATTTGCCCCACTGTATAACTTCTGAAGAATGGTATTTATCTTCCCTGTACAAGCAGGTCTTTATCCATGAACAAACATGAAGCTGATAATGGACGACTGCTAAATTTTCTTGTACCGTTTTAGCTATTCAGTTGGCCTGAATCCTAAAGACACAATACAACTACTGCAAGACTGGAGTCTTGGGGATTGTTTAAGTGTTGAAGAGTCCCTCCCTTCAACTTATTTCCTTCTTTATCACAGGCACAGCTGATTAGATAGGGAAGCATGCTGGCTGGCGCCTTCCCATCCTGTATGGTTTTATGCATCAGTGCTGTGTAGGGTAGGTCATGTTCCTATTCATTTTACATGACCTTTCCTTTTTACACCCTTTTTAATTGCAATTTGTTTCTGTAACCTTAAGAGTCCTGCATGCCAGTCTAAAAGATGTGGTTTTTTTAAGCCACCTCCGGAAAGTGTTGGAAACTTCATGAAAATGTTCAGCAAACATAGTCTTGGGAACTTATACAGCCTCTTCTGTATAGTCCAGACTGGGAGCACAATGCTTTTTTCCACATAGGTTTGGTTTAATGTACTGTAGTGCATTATTAAACTGGGTTCTAAAATTTCTGTGCCCCTTGGAGTGCATATGAAACTTTTATGAGGTGATTTGTGTATGAATATGTTTCTCATAAATATTTGAAATCTATTAGCAGTTCAGTGTCTTCTCACATTGAGTAACTCTGATCATATTGGTATTTTAATAATTTGGGTTAGGTTTTGCTATTTGTAACAAAACTTGCAGCACAGACATATTCTGTTTAAATATTTTTCTTTGGATTATACAAGTCTGCATTCCATACTGTTGTCTTTCTTTCCTAACTCTTTTTCCATACACTTGTGTGCTGAATTTATCTGTATCTGCCTCCCTGCACCCACACACTCACAGTGGCTTTGACTTCACTCCATTGCACTGCAGCCACTAACCCTCTACTGATCACCTGACCATGATTGTAAAATGCTCAGGGAGATTAGAGAAGCTATAATAATAGAAAACTCATTAATAATGGGGGGTTTCAACTATTCCCAGATTTGACTGGGTACATGTCATCTCAGGACAGGATGCAGAATGCAGAAATTTCTGGACACCATAAAATGACTGCTTCTTGGAACAGCTAGTCCTGGAACCCACAAGGGCAGAGGCAATTCTTGATCTAGTCCAAAAGGTGAACTGATCAGTAACAGCAACCATAATATAATTAAATTTAACATGTAGGGCAGGGAGAGGGAGGGGGGAAAACAGCAAAGAAGACCACCACCATAGCATTTAGCTTCAGAAAGGGGAGCTATACAAAAATGAGGAAGCTAGTTAAACAGAAATTAAAAGGTGTAGTCACAAAAGTGAAATGCCTGAAAGCTGCATAGAAACATAAAAATAAAACCATAATAGAGTCTGGCAAAATGGCCAATGCGGATATGGTGGGTCCCACACTTCTTTTGGCAGGGGGGCTAGGTTGCCACTCCTTGCCCCTGCTCTTGGGGCACCAAGGGCCCCACTAGTGGTCCAGGAAGGTAGTAGAGGAGGGAAGGAGTCTGGGTTTGCTCCTCATTCTGAGCCCCAACCCCTCTCAACCACTGCAGGTTTCTTACCCTCTTCTTCCTTGAGTAGGGTTACCCTCAGTCCTTGATGCTGTGGCAGAGTCTCCCTTCCTCTAGTTCTCTGGTTTTTCAATTGTCAGCAACACACCTCCAAACTCCAGTCCTCTCTCTTTCCTCACACACCCTGTCTGCCTGAAGCCGGGGGTGGGTGGGGAGGGTGGTTTATTAGGTTCCTGGCATGGCCTTAATTGACTACAGGTGCTCCAATTAACCTGTAGCAACCCTCCCAAGTCTACAGGGAACCACACCTTAATTAGCCTAGGGCTTATATATTTCCCCTCTATCACTCTCCCACTGCTTCTTGGCTCTGCTGTATCACAAGTCTCAAATTAAAAAACATAATAAGAGGACCAAAAAAGTGCCATCATGGCTAAACACCAAAGTAAAACAAGCAGTTAGAGGCAAAAAGGCATCCTTTAAAAATTGGAAGTTAAATCCTAGTGAGGAAAGTAGAAAGGAGTATAGACTTTGGCAAATGAAAAAGTATGATTAGGCAGGTCAAAAAAGAATGTGAAGAGCAACTAGCCGAAGACTCAAAAACAAACAGCATAATTTTTTAAAGTACATCAGAAGCAGGAAGCCTGCCAAACACTCAGTGGAGCCTCTGGACATCGAGGTGCTAAAGGAGCACTCAAGGAAAATAACCTCATTGTGGAGAAGCTAACTGAATTCTTTGCATCAGTCTTCACAGCTGAGAATGTGAGGGAAATTCCCAAACCTGACCATTCTTTTTAGGTGACAAATCTGAGGAACTGTCCCAGATTGAGGTGTCAATAGAGGAGGTTTTGGAACAGATTGATAAATAAAACAATAATAAATCAACAGGACCAGATGGTATTCACCCAAGCGTTCTGAAGGAACTCAAACATGACTTGCAGAAATACTAAGTGTGATATGTAACCTATCTCTTAATCAGCTTCTGTACCAGAAAATTGGAGGATACCTAATGTGATGCCAATTTTTTAAAAAGGTGATCCTGGCAATTACAGGCCAGTAAGCCTATCTTCAGTACCATGCAAATTGGTTGAAAGTATAATAAAGAACAGAATTATCAGACACATAGATGAACACAATTTCTTGGGGAAGAGTTGACATGGCTTTTGAAAAGGAAAATCATGCCTTACTAATCTATTAGAATTCTTTGAGGGGGACAACAAACAGGTGGACAAGGGTGAGTAAGTGAATATGATCTACTTGGACTTTCAGAAAGCCTTTGACAAGGTCCCTCACCAAAGGCTCTTAAGAAAAGCAAGCTGTCATGGGATAAGAGGGAAGGTCCTCTCATGGAGCAATAACTGGTTAAAAGACAGGAAACAAAGAATAGGGATAAATGGTCAGTTTTCAGAATTGAGAGAGGTAAATAGTGGTGTCCCCCAGGGTTCTGTACTGGGACCAGTGCTGTTCAACATATTCATAAATGATCTGGAAAAAGGGGTAAACAGGGAGGTGGCAAAATTTGTAGACGATACAAAATTACTCAAGATAGTTAAATCCAAAGCTGACTGCAAAGGGTTGCAAAAGGGATCTCACAAAACTGGGTGACTGGTCAAGAAGATGGCATATGAAGTTCAATGTTGATAAATTCAAAGTAATGCACATTGGAAAATATAATCCCACTCTACATACATAATGATGGAGTCTAAATTAACTGTTACCACTCAAGAAAGAGATCTTGGAGTCATTGTGAATAGTTCTCTGAAAAGATCCATTCAATGTGCAGCGGCAGTCAAAAAAGCGAACAGAATGTTAGGAACCATTAGGAAAGGAATAGATAATAAGACAGTAAATATCATATTGCCAGCATAGAAATCTATGATACGCCCACACCTTAAATACTGTGTCCAGTTCTGGTCACCTCATTTCCAAAAACATGTATTAGAATTAGAAGAGGTACAGAGAACGGCAACAAAAATGATTATGGATATGGAACAACTTTCATATAAGGAGAGACTAAAAAGACTGGGACTTTTTAGCTTCGAAAAGAGAGACAACTAAAGGAGGATATGATAGTGATCTATAAAATCATGAATGGTGTGGAGAACGTGAATAAGGATGTTTTATTTACCCCGTCACATAACACAAAAACTAGGGGGTCACCCAATGAAATTAATAGGCATTCAGTTTAAAACAAACAAAAGGAAGTATTTCTTCATACAACACACAGTCAACATGTGGAACTCATTGCCAGGGGATGTTGTGAAGGCAAAATTATACCAGAGTTCAAAAAAGAATTAGATTCATCAATGGCTATTGGCCAAGATGGTCAGGGATGCAACCCCATGATTTGGGTATCCCTGGCCTCTGACAGCTAGGGGTTGGGAGTGGGGGATGGATCACTTGATGATTGCCTGTTCTGTTTATTCCCTCTGAAGCACCAAGCATTGGCCACTTTCGGATGACAGGATGCTGGACTAGATGGACCATTGGTCTGACCCAGTATGGCCTTTCTTATGTGTTTATGCTGTTCTTTACTGATGAGGAAAGAGATCATCACAGTGATTATCACAGATTAAATTGCCTCCTATAAAATCCATGCAGCTAAAAAGAGGAAGGGGTGAAAGTTGTTTACTGTATTTGAGAAGATATAGTCCTCTTTGAAACAGAGTTCAAACTCTGTCATGTGTATGGTCTGTTTTGTATACAATGTAATTTATAAAAGCTTCAACAAAAGATTAATTTTAATTTACATGTAATATCTGAGGCCAAGGTTTTCAGATTTTGGTGCCTTAAAGTGAGGCATGTAAATAAGTGGCCTGATTTTCAGAGATGTTGAGTGCTCACAGCTCCCTCTGAAGGCAAAGAGACTTGACACCTCTGAAAATCAGGTCTCCAAATATAGGTGCCTACATGTAGATTTAGGTGCCTAACGTTAGTCACTTAAGTTTGTAAATTTTGGCCTGAGCATAACATTTTTACTAAAAACCTTGAGCAAAATGATGTGCCCACTTTGTGCTACATTGGTGGGTTATGGTCATAGGTGAGGTGTGGAGAATCACTCCCCTGGGTACCTCCAGTGGTGCAGAGCCAGTGTAGAGGCTCCTTCTCTGATGCCGCCATACTACAACATTTTTTGCCGCCCCTCTCACTGCACCCCAGCTTGCTGCCAGCACATGGAGTGTAGACAGGATGCACTGACACTTCACCAGATCCTTGCTGCAGTTTCAGCTCCTTGGAGCTGTTGGCAGCTGGTATAAATCAGAGCAGCCTCAGGCCATGTCTACACTACTGCAGGATCAATGCTGCGGCGATTGATGCACCGGGGGTTGATTTAGTGGGTCTAATGAAGACCCACTAAATCGACGGCAAGAGTGCTCTCTGGTCAGCCCCAGTACTCCACCAGGAACGAGAGGAGTAAGTCAACGGGAGAGTGTCTCCTGTCAACCCAGCATGGTGTAGACACCGCAGTAAGTCGACCTAAGCTATGTCAACTCCAGCTATGTTATTCACATAGCTGGAGTTGCGTAACTTAGGTCGACTTACTGCGGTACTGTAGACATAGCCTCAGTGTTTGTGTAGGGGGAACAACCCTTAACACCATAGTCAAAGGACATGGGGAGTGCAAATGTTTTCTTTACCTCAATTTTGCACATGCTGCTAGCCACTCTTACCTATTGGTAGTGTATGGAAACAACATACTCCAAAGGCATGAGAAAATGGGAAGTATAGTATAGTACCTTATTGGAAAATTCCTGAGAGTAAATCCTCCCCCTGCTTGCTATTCAGTTAAAAATGAGTAGTTTATATAAATCCTCCCCCCTCCCCACCATTGGTCTGAAATACACTTGAAAGGCAAAATTTCCATCTACTAGTCCATGGATCTCCAGAATCGTTTAAATATTGTTCCTGTTTTACCATAATTGTGCATTTAATGCCATGTGAAGACGTCAATGAAAATGTTTCTTCTCTAAGAGAAGTATATAGGCCAAATTCACCACTGGCATCAGAGGGCCCAGCTCCATTGACTTCAATAGGGTTGTTCCATAGGAGCAGATTCCCATTGACTTTCAGGGGCATTGGTGCAGGCCCTTACAAAATAAATCATATACCATGCTTTTGCCATAACTTGCCATTTATGCCTTTGAAACTACCCACCTTCATTAGTAAATGATGATAATATAATAATTCTTTGTACTTTAGCATATTTTAAATGTTGATCTCAAAGCACATTGCAAACATTAGTTAAATGATGGAAGGAATACATATATAATATAATACATATATCATAAAATGAAAGCTAATATCTGTTTTAAAATGGTGAAAGACAATCACTTGCTTATAATAATTTCATACAAGAGACTAAAAGACCAATAAATACCCATTACCTGGGAGGCCCGTCAATGGTAGCCATTGTGCCCATGGGCAGGGCCGGCCCACAACATTTTGGCACCTGAGGCGGGGAGCTCAAATGACGTCCCCATACCCCCTTGCTTGGGCCAAAACTTTGAAAGGTCTCAATTCTGTCTTCTTCCTGTTCTACTCCTCTCATGGTACTGCTCTGCTACCTACCCCAATAAAGGAGAACTAACAACTTAAAATGCCTTGTTCAAAAATTTTAAGTAACACTTACATTTTCTGTTCAGGCATTTGAAAGTTAACTTTTTGTGTCTGCATAGTAAACACTGGCATTTTTATCTGTTTGAATAATCAAAGTGGTGCTTTCCGTGCCTTCTTGGTTGCAAAGATTTGAACTGCTTCCTGAAGGTCCACAGTCTGGGCCAGCTCATGCTCTATTGAGATGGTTGCAAGGCCGACCAGCCTCTCCTATGTCATTGTGGAGCATAGATGTGTTTTTATTAACTTCAGCTTGGAGAAGCTGCATTCTTACAGGAAGTGTTAGAAGTATGCACAGAGCAACAAAATTTAATTTGGAAAGAGGGTGCTCATCTTATTTGTGCACATATATTTCAGAACAGCCTTTGGAGTTGATCCTGCTGAAATGTATCTTGAAAGGACTTTCAGTTCATCACCTAAATCACTCGCATCAGTATCACGCATGTCATCATGTGTCAAAACTGTCTCTAGTGCCCTGCATTGCTGGTGTAGGTCTTCTTCAGGTATAGTGAGGAGTTTTGGAATATCATACAACATCCCAAATATACTGCTGTGTTCCTTGAGCTACATGAAACGTTCTTCAACTGGCTGCATTGCAAAATCAAGCACCTGGTTAAAGAATTCAACTTTGAATTGTTGTTTGGGGTCTCTTATGGGATTATCCCGTGCCTCGTAATCAAAATGTCTTCTTCTTCGGTGACTCTTGTATTCTTGAATGGGTGGGAAAATAGCTTCAGTGTGAAGTTCCTCTGCCAACTTCTGTGCACTCCTCAGAACATTTTGAAATCCCTCATCTGACCAGTAAGACTGTAGGTATGACTTTGCTTTGTCCAGTTGTTCCATTGCTCCAGATATATCAAGGTCAACACCTTGGAGTCTCTCTTGCTTACAACATTTCTGTCAAACAGTATGTCATGCCACAACACCAAGCCACACAGAAATTTGAAGTTATGTATGTTTCTGGTGATTCCATTTCCCTCTGCCACTGTTCTCCCACGAACAGTTCCTGTCATAGCATTATCCTCCATAATGGCAACTATGACATCATCTATCTTACCAATTTGGTGTTTGATAGGCTTTATTGCCTCCACTCGACTTTCCCATCGTGTGGCACTCAGTGGTTTCAGTGTCAGAGAGGATGTTCCCAGATGTTGCTTCAAAATTTGCCATCGATGAGTTGATGCAGAGAAAAATACATAGATGCTTTGAATTACATTAAAAAATTCAGCAGCCTCACTAGAAGCTGATGCTGCATCACTGACCACCAAGTTCAATGAATGAGAACTGCNGGCACATTTGTCATACCAGCTCCCGTAGTATCATCAATGTCAAATTCTAGAAAATGCTCTCTGACAGTCACTATTGCAGGGACATTTTCACGAGGTTCTGTTGTTGTTACAAAATGCACCATTAAAGTCATTTGTTCCGTATGGCTGATGTCAGGTGTGCAGTCCAGAATAACAGAGTAATATCTTGCTGACTTCAGATCTGCCACAATCTTCTGTTTGACTTTTGTTGCCAGTGATCTCATTTTGAATTGTGTTTCCAAGGTAGTGGTGTGTGTACATTCCTTGGGTGGTGACTCTTCTTAGATGATCCTGGAGTACAGCATCAAACTCAGCCATCAGCTCCACAATTTTAAGGAAGTTTCCATTGTTTGGCACATACAACTGATCTGAAGTGCCATGCAGTGCTAGGTTTTGGGTAGCAAGCATTCTCACAATGGCAATGAGCCTTTTCAGAACATTTTGCCAGTAAAGAGACTCTGATGCAATCTTCTCTTGATGCTGATCATCTATGGTGGCCTTTAACCTTAGTCTCATCTCAAGCTCTTTCCACCTATGGAATGCTCTCTGGTGATTTGCTGCCTTCTCATGGCGTGCCAGATTTCTAGCCAGATTTTTCCAGTCCTTTGTTCCTGTAGAACCCAATGTGTCTGGAACATTAGACTGGAAGAGTTTGCAACAAAAACTGTATGCAGCATTCTGGGTTTTTGAGTACATAAGCCATGGCCTCCACCATGCATCCACCAACCTCTTCTATGGTCTACACTTTTCTTCAGGAATGTGCATTTGAGATGGAGATATGGATGCTGCAGTAGCTGCCAGGTCACCTGCACTCTGACTAACTGGAAGGTCAGGCATCTCCTCACGACTCACATCCTCACTGGGCCCGGAAGGCTCACCATGAACATTTGTGTCTATGTATCTCAGGAGAGCTCCTTCCTGCTTAGACAGAAAAGCTTCCTTTGCTTTCTTTCTTTTTCTGAATGCTGCCCCAGAGGGGCGTTTTCTTCTTTCACTCATGACTGCTGTTCTGTGCCAGATAGAGTGACTCTCAACACTCAATTGAAGGGGACAAATAAGCAGGCTGGTAGCAGGGCCTGAGTGAGGGAAGGTATCAGCAACTTAAGGGCCTAACTGGCTCCTACTACTTCAGTTGACTGCCTGTTCTCCTCAAGTGGGTTGAGGGAAGCAGCAGGAAACAGGAAGCTCCTTGAGAAGCTGGTGTTAATCAGTCCAGGCTCCTGGGGGTGCTAGAGAGGTACATAAGAGGCTCCTCCTCCTCTCTCTCCCTGCAGCTCCTGCTGTTTTCTGTTATTCCCTCTCACCTTTTCTCCTGCATGTCTGTTATGTCTCTTGTGCCCTCCTTCCTCCAGCACAGCACTCCACCATCTCTGTGCATCTAGAGCAGAGAGAATACATATGCACCAGCAGCAGACACAATTTTCTACACTCTGGGTCCTAGTGGCGCCCCCCCACAGTCTGGAACCTGAGGCGGCCGCCTCAGTTCGCCTCATGGTAAGGCCAGCCCTGCCCACGGGTATTTCAAACAATGCCATTTCTCATCATTCCTGGAAATATTGCCTCCACTCTGTTTGTTTTGGCATTTCTTGATGCTGTAAAATAATGTAAGGAAGTCATTCTTTTCATTGTCAGTATTTCCATGAATCTCAGTATTTTGAAAGAGAGAGCAAATGTCAAAAATATGAGCCTTAATATGTTTTCTTACTTGCCCAAGAATGATCAAGCACTCTTCTATCTTTTTAAGAATTAAAAGTTGATTAGATTTGAGCATATAGAGGACTAGATGCACTCAGTATGCACTCAAGCAGCATCAAAATAATGGATTGGATTCCCTCTTGCGGCAGTGTGAACCAGAAGTAACTCCACCGAAGTCAACAGAGGTTAAGTATTGTAAAACCAGTGTCAGCCAGAGGAGCAATTGGCTGTCTGGATGTACAAAAGCAAAAGTTTACAGGTAAAAGCAGGACCCAAACCCTTCTCATCTATAAAGGTTCTCATCTCCTATTTTTATGTCAATTTTCTTTTGCAAAATAATTGCATGGATTTATAGTAATACGTGGCTTTGAAAAAACCTCTCACTGGTGTACAATGAAAGGGCCAGGCTTGCAAACTCTTTTGTGGTGCAAATTTTATACTCATGACCAGTTCCACTGAAGTGAGTAGGAAAGCTTATATGAATAAAAGTTACATGTGCTTGCAGGATAGGGCCCTTCAATACTAATTTGGCAACTATGATAGGAAGGGTATTTATTTCCTGATGGTTAATGACCAGTTGAATTGGAGATTTAAGGTGAATCTAAAATTCCTTAACTGCCATTTATTAACTATCAGGAAATACTTGGCCCAGGGTATTGTGTGTCTAGTATTTTTCTGTTTTCTAGCAATTAAAAGACTAGAGAAAATTCTTCTCACCTTCTCCAGCAGTCCTATTGAGATCAATGGAACTTCTTGGGTGGAAAAGTTGAGTCACTGTACAGTAACCAATATGAAAACAGAACTTCATTCTCAAGGTTTCCTTAGGTTTATAATTATAATTACCATACCTTGAAAGTAGGTTTTAAATGGGTGGGTGTCACATTGTCTGGAGTGGCTCACAACCCTGAGTGAGCCACTTTCAGGGCAGACACCCCAAACTGGTGGTATGCTCTATAATTAGATTTCACCAAGCCAGTAACAAATGTGAAATCCTGGATCACTGTAACAGTCTTACCATGGAGTCACAGACAGTTCCCGTAGACTCTCCAGTCTATCTTGCCACCAAGACAAACTGAACTTTGTGATAAAAGGTTACTTAAGCCTAAAATCACACCACATCAGGTTGCTCCTAGTCCCAAGAGACTAGTCCTTACCCCAGATCAACTGGTACTCCAGATCTTATGCCAAAGACAATCCTGGCAGCCAATTCTATAGTAAACTAACTATAGGTTTATTAGCTAAGAAAAGGAAATGAGAGTTATTGAGATGTTAACATGGGTAAAATATATGTACCGGTGAATCACAGTCTATAATTCCAAATAGTAGCAGAGATGTAGTAATCTGCCAGTTGCCCAAAAGTCTCTTAGAATAACTCTGGGGGTCTCTGTCTTCTTGTTCGGTTATTCTGTCCTGTTAGAATCCAAACAGTCCGGAGATGAAGGATCTTTCTTTGAATCCATTCTTATATCTTCTTCTCACAGAAAACAAGCTGTCAGTGTCTCTACCCATATGTGCTTTTCCTTTGAGTGAGGAATGAACTTAGACTTTTGACCTCTAATATACATAATGGCCATTTGCTTTGAAATTAGCATTTCTGTTAAAATCTTTAAGTCCTTCATTACCATTTCACAAGATTTCTTTGATGGGTAATTGAGTTACAAGGGTACACACAATGTAAATATTTGCTATTACATTATAACAGGAACAGATAAGTGAAAACAATAGAAGTAACATTCCACTAGTTATCATGAAGTTTAAACACCTGAATATGCACTCTTCCATTTACACTCATTTTGATCCATACTAATACACAAGTGAAGTGACCTGAATACACTCTAGCATGGCCTGGTCTGCCAGTGTCACTGTGGGATTTACAAAAGTGCCTAAGTGAATTAGGCCACAGCTCCCAGTGAAGGTCAGTTGTGTTTTTAACTCAATTAGATGTTTTAAAAAATTCCATCCAATGTTCATATTTGGGAATAGTTTTGCAATAGGTGTCTATTAACAATTGAAAGACATGTATTTAGTCAATATAGAAAAGCTTACATATGTTATCTCTCAACGGTTCACTTGACATGTCTCTTGAATAGCATTATTTTAGGAAGCAGTGTTATTTTACTAGCAAGATTTTGCTTATTATTAGTTAAGTGCAGATAATAGGCTGTAACAATGGAAATATAGACCGTCCATGCTCTGAAGACTACTCACTAAGGCAGTGGTTCTCAAACTTTTCCATACAATGTTTCAGTAAAAAAACCCATAGAACTCTTCCCCTTCAATCTACCCATAAGAAACTGGAGAGTGGTCAGATCCATTGAGAACCTATGATCTTGCACAGCCTTGAGCAAGAGGTGGTCCATATACCGCACCATCCCAGGAGTTGACTAAAGAGGCATTGTGATAATTCTCAGATGGACACTTTCCTCCCTGATTCTCCCTTGCTTCCTGGGGTGAAGGGGTGGACCAGGCAGCAATTGGCTGCCGGCCTCTACCAGCATCAAATTACAACTCCTCTGTGCCAGCTCAGTTGTGCTAAGGTGGGCAGAACCTTCTCCACCAGCCTGCTCTGGGCTGGATGTAGGGGGGGTAGAGGGAGATAAGAGTAAACAAGAGTGCAGCTTTCACTTATTCCTGTACACCCAGTCCTAAGGTCCGGGTAGCTACAAAGAGGGAGTTTTACTCTCCCTTACTCCCCTGTGCAGAAGTGTAGTGCATGTCTAGGCCTAAAGCTTTTAAAATACTTGGTCAAACGTATATTGAAAAGGGCAGATTTCCAGCATCCATAACTGGGCTCAGATTTTCAGAAGAACTCAGCTGCAGTTTAGGTACCTAAATAAGGGTCAGATTTTATGAGGTGTGCATCAAATGTGCAGTACTCTTTGGAAAATCCGGCCACTTACTTTACTGCCTCAATGGGAGCTGTCTTATTTTGAAGTTCTGGCCTCAGTTGTGGGTGCTGAGCACTTTTGGAAGCTTGGTTCTACTGTATTATAGTTTTTGAAGCGAAGGCAAACTGTTCTGATCCCATAGTTTTTGCACGAGCTCCAGTGGCAAGATCCATATCTCATCCCAGTATAAGCCAAAATGAATTCTGTTGATTTCAGAAGTCACTCTCTAAGTACCATCTGTGTAATTGAGAGAAGAGTCTGGTCCTGAAAACATGACAGTAAAGTAGAAAAAACAGCTTTGTAAATAATGGATTCTCATTAGCCAGCACAATCAAATAGCTTGAGCAATATGAGATTATTATTACATATGCATTATTAAATGCAGTTGTTATAGACAGCATAGGCACTTCCTGGCAAAGTATGTGGACCAAGCTACTCTGTTCCTTGCATAGGCTGAACAATTCAGGACAAGTTACATATACTTTTCCACAACAATTAATAATTTATAATACAATATCAATAACATTTACTCAACTCTTTGGATCAATTTATCAGTGTTGGTCAAGGACAGCAAGAAAATACCAGGAACATTAAAAGTTTCCATTCGTTACAAGGCTGGCTTCTGTTCTCATATACACTTGTTTGACACTGGTGACTCTTGATTGTACACTACCGTACAGTGACTTCTGAAAGCAACAGTAACGCTAGGCTTATACTGGGTTGCAATATGAATTTTGCCACTGCAGTTGAATTATGTAATCACAACTGTTTGGCTGTCTTTGAAAAACTATGATGAATTAGACCCAAGCTTCTGAAAGGTTCAGCACCAGCAAATGGGGCCAAATTATCAAAAGAATGCATTAAAATAGGCACTAAAATAAGTGGCCAGATCTTCAAATCAGGTCAGGTCAACCCACATTTATTTTTCATTAGTGTGTTTTAATTAATATGGCCATTTTGCTACAAAAATAAATGTGATGAATTAAAAATATCTAAGAATATGTAAAGAAATCCTGTGTTTGTTTTTTGTGGATGCTTTTGTTATGCCAGAGAAATCTTTCTATGTTGCACGAGGTTTCTGTTGAAATTAAGAAATGTGAAAGTATATTTTTATATTGACAGTGATAAATACAGTGTTAACACTGTGGTCTCAAGAAAATTGCCTGTTTCTGAATTTTTTGAATATGTGACATCGATCAGAAATGGACTGAAATGGGCAAATTGCAACATATCCACTGTCTTTTTTTTCGTATAGTATAGTTCAGGGACCCACCGGAACAGGTCCAACACTGCTGGCAGAGTTCTGGCAGCATGCTTCACACTCTCCAACAAGCTCATGCCTCAGAGACTAATCCTACTAGCAGTTCTTGGGGGCTGTATTCCAACTCCGTTACACTCACTAGTATCTGCACTGTACTCATTAGAAACCTCACCTACAGGCCTGGCCCTTTAGAATTCTTTCTGTCCTGCAGGAAGTGTGTTTAATACAGGAATTTAATTATATTTAAAGGAATTGACTGTGGAGAGCAAGAGAAAGAGAGGGACAGGACTGACTCTTAAGCCTGTCTATTTCCCACCTTTTTTTAAAAAAATATTGGCACCTACAATAATATTTTATCAAGTTTCCAATATGTTTAAGTTGATTTTTCAATCCAGTGGGCAACCCCACAGCCACATGTTGTTGCAAATTAATGCAGGTTTTGAGGCCTAAGGCAGCTGGGCTGTGGGGTCCCACTTCCAAAAGGGATACCAGACAGAGTCTGTGCCTACGAAGTGTGGCAGAGATGCTGGATCCAGAGACAGTGGTTGGAGCCTACTGAGGCTTAGGGGAGCTTAAAAGCACATTGACCCCAGCGTGTGCATCTAGCAGGGGGAGCTTAAACAGGTCTGTGACAGTAAAATATTTGAGTTTTGTTGTAGTTGCTTACTCTTCATAGATGGATTTTAATAGCAGAGGGACCATTATGATCCTCTAGTTGGATCTCCTGCATAACATAGGCCAAAAGTACCTCACCCAGTAATTTCTGCCTCTAGTCTGTATCTTTTGGTTGCAGTATAACATCTCTTTTAGCAATATATCCAGTCATGGCTTACAGACTCCAAGTACTGAAGAATCAATCCACCACATTCCTGGGTAAATTGTCCCAGTGGTTAAAAATTTGGGCCTTATTTCTAATCTGAGTTTGTGTACAGCTGAAGTAGTACAGCTTCAGCTTTCGCTAGATTAAGTAGCTGTCTCCTATCAGAAATGTGTTCCCCATCTAGCTGCTTTTAGATGACTATCAAATCACTTCTTACAACTCCTATTGTGTACATTTATGTGTGCATTCGTGTCTTTTCTGTTGCTAGTATGGTCCCGTTCATAACAATCGTGAAAAATTCATGTGAAAAATTTGCTGTTGCTAATAAATAACCCCAAACATGACCTAGCTATAATAAGCATATTTTCTGTTTACTCGCACTGACTGGACTTCTATATCTTCATGCCTTTTAAAAAGAATTTTCTCCATCAGATTCACTATACTAATTTTAAGTGGCCTTGATGGTGACTGCTTTATATAGCTTCTTTGCATTCATCTGATGAACAGCAGATGGTGTTTTTCTGGCACTGGACTCATTTCATTCATTGTTTGTTTTTCATATGCCTGGCTGTTATTGCCTTTATTATGGAAAGTGATATCTGCTTTTGGTCAAAGCATAAATACTGCTCTTTACTGAGTGCTGTCCTGCAAATTCCACTTAAGTAAATTTTACACACATTATATAATTTTTGCGGCT
The DNA here is from genome assembly GCA_003942145.1 of Platysternon megacephalum. Lineage (NCBI taxonomy): Eukaryota > Metazoa > Chordata > Testudines > Platysternidae > Platysternon > Platysternon megacephalum. The sequence continues at coordinate 1,034,902 of QXTE01000009.1, read as the reverse complement.
GCCTTTTTTTTCTTCGGTGGGGATTGTTATCTCCAGTTCTCCATCTGCTCCCTCTGTAATAAAATTTCTTCCCTCGCAATGCAGAGAGTGACAGTTTTATAATGACAGGTTTCAGAGTAATAGCCGTGTTAGTCTGTATCCGCAAAAAGAAACAGGAGTACTTGTGGCACCTTAGAGACTAACAAATTTATTGTAGCATAAGCTTTCGTGGGCTACAGCTCACTTCATCGGATGCATGCATGGAATATATAATATATAATTTTTGCGGCTGCCTTTTTTTTCTTCGGTGGGGATTGTTATCTCCAGTTCTCCATCTGCTCCCTCTGTAATAAAATTTCTTCCCTCGCAATGCAGAGAGTGACAGTTTTATAATGACAGGTTTCAGAGTAATAGCCGTGTTAGTCTGTATCCGCAAAAAGAAACAGGAGTACTTGTGGCACCTTAGAGACTAACAAATTTATTGTAGCATAAGCTTTCGTGGGCTACAGNTTATATATTCCATGCATGCATCCGATGAAGTGAGCTGTAGCCCACGAAAGCTTATGCTACAATAAATTTGTTAGTCTCTAAGGTGCCACAAGTACTCCTGTTTTATAATGAGTTATTGATATTCTGCATATTTCATTTAACTTCTGACTGTGGTCGTTATTGCTCATCTCCATAGTCTAATGCAAACCCACACATTCTTTCCCATACACCAGCCTGAGTAGCCAGGCTTGGTGTGTGGGATTCTATGGCAGCTAATCCCCTGAAACAGCAACTCTGACTCCGACTTCTAATATGCTTCCACTCTTTGGGGGACTGTGACCAGTTTTGGTAGTTCGAGTGGGCCCTCCCCATTGCTCCCATGCTCTATAATCCTAGGTCCCACTGCAAAGGGACCCTTGGGGATGCCACTCAGACCTGGGCTCTACAGCATCCAGGTAGTACATGACCTTGGTGCAGGCTTCCTCCTATTACCTGTGCAATGGACTAGCTGCATCTGGGCTGCTAACCTCTTTAAGAAAATAGGAGCTAGGTTTAGCAGAATGGCAGTTGTTTCATCCCATGTAACTGATTCTTAAAATATCAGACTGTAAAACAGATTGGGATTCTATGGAATGCAAAACACTATATATACACACACTGTATATGTATTACATTGTATTTACTCATAATGACTCCCCTGCCTGCCTCTTGATGGAATTATAAAGTGATCTCATGAGCTGCATGAATGATATCAAGCACCCAACTTGCAGATTAATGGTTCTTTTTGTTATTCAAACAGATCCCCAGTGCACTTTTTAATACCACAAAGAGACAGGACGGGAGGCACATGCACATTTATTATTCAGTACTGCCACTTACTCAAAGATAGAATTTTTAGGTTTTGATGGGGATTTTTTTTCCCGTGCCCCCCTCATATGAGAATCAAACATAATTTTAGATTAAAACTCTATGGAATGAAGTGACTTCTCTTTTGGAGAGAGGTGTCAGGAAGTCCTTTGCTGTGACTGATGAGAGGAAGTTTAGTCCTTATAATTACTATGAGTAGGCAGGGGATTCTAAATAGTTAGTATTAGCAGGATTTATTTTTTCTTGTGTCAATGCACTAATAATATATTTGAGTTTCTTAACGCAACAGTAACAAAAGCTTTCTCCCAGGCACCTCCACCTCCATTCTGGGCGCACTTGCATGACACAGAGTAAAAGCATAAATACAAAAACTTAGAATGAAACCACAGCAGTGGTTGGCCTTCAGCTTAAAACAATGAGACACTTTTAATGCTGAAGCTCTGATTCAAACACTCTCTGTCCTCTTGATCCCAGCAAATGAAGATTAATACCTTTGCCTGCAATGCACCCACTGGTAACAACATGCATTTAAAAGCTGGGCCAAGTGTGAATTTCCTTAAACAGTGCAGTCAAAGTGAATGATAAACAGTGGCCCAAAATTCCAGATTGCATGCAGCCAGGTCAGACTCATGCAGACAAGTATGAAGATGTTCAAAACAGAAGTATGTTATATAGAAAAAGTCTTATGGGAAAGTAGTTAAAAACTTTTAGTGATTCAGTGGAAAGCTTAGTTGCTTATTAAGATTTGAGAGCTCATCTATGTCTCTGAGAGCAAGCTTTTCAAAATGTAGCTAATGCTTTTGGGTGCCTCAGTTTTAAGGTGCCCAATGTGAGTCACTTAAAGGGGCCTGATTTTCAGAGGTAGAGGCAGCAGTGCTCAGCACTTTATGACCTCAAAATTAAGGCACCTAAACTCACTGGCTTCATGTATTGCCTCTTACATTTGAGAAATCCAGCCAATACAGCTGACATTGCTCAGACATCTCCAAGTGGTTACATTTAAAACTGCCTCACTTTTGGATCCACTCACTTTGTGCTGGATACGTCTTATTTAGATTCTAAGCAGTGTCTCCCCCACTTCCAGCAGTCAGACAATACTATGTGAAATGCAGTGTTAATGGTCCTTCAATAAATTCTGTTCTTAAGACTCTCTTGTTCTTACCCACTTGAGGTAAAGAGATCCACTCCTGCTTTTTTAATCCACTGGGCTTGCTCCATTTGTGAATTGCTCTGAGGCTTAGCTGGGAGATGGGTGATCGGATGCCCACAGGGAGGCAGCAGTGCGTGTTCCCAGAGGCAGAAACACAGGAGCCTAGGGAATTTTTACTCTCCAAATTTAGGTGCTGAGTGAGTTTAGACATCACAGGGATTAGGGATTTTTTTGTGCATAGAAGTGAAGTCAAAAATGGGATTTAGGAGTCTAAAATAGGGACTTACATGTCTAACTCCTTTTGTGAATTCAGGCCTGAATCCATTAAAATATTTAGAGAGACAAACCAGTATTTTGATAAGATGGAGACAGACAGCATCGCGGACACTGCAACAGTACAGTGATCAGTTTATCTCATACTGATGTTTCCATCCTGTGAATATCAATTGATTCTACATGGAGAGCATTTTCTTATACTTCCGGAATAACACGGGCAATGTCATTCAGCATTGACTAACTGAGCTATGATAGGGAAGGGTTATTTGAAGAAAAACAAGAGGAACACAAAGAGGCATGACGGTAACATCTGCTTTTACACTTTCACATCACTCAGAGTGCCTGTATGGTTGCTCTAATTCGAGTAGAATGGCTAAGATCGATGTCACAAAGAGCTATTGAAATAGTATAAATAGTCATGATGTAAGTCTGCTAGCAGGTAATGACTGATAAATCTAAACTCTTGACAACTCTTAATGGGGCTCTTTAATGGCGCTCAGTAGTGTTTTTCAGAATTAATATTAGCCAAAAGCAGTTTCCCACACTTGATAGCTCAAGGTATAGCCTATATTCTTAAAATCTTTCTCTGGAGAAAAGGGCCCTTGAAATTAGAAAGATTGAATGAACTTCCTGCTGTGATTATGGCTGAGTCCATCTGATAAAAGATATATTAGCCTTTCTTTACAGCGCTACACTATTGTTGACAACAAAACCCCACCCACAAAGAACTTTCCTGGTTTTGTTTTTCATTACATACTTAAAAGTTATCCCAGTTTTGTTAAAAGGTTTTGTTTATAAGGTTAACTCTCCAGCAATTTCATGTGTACCCGAGCCTAGTTTCAAGCAAAAGTGAGAGAAGGTGGTTTGACTGACTTTTACGTTGCATTTAAGGCCCATAAGACATTTAGAGAGAACTGAGATGCATTTATTTGACGAACCTTTTTCTTGGCGAGAGTAACATTGTACCTGAGTACAAATAAGTGTGTCTCCCAGATGTGTAAACCCGGGTTCTTACTCTGTGACCAGATTGCTTTTAAGGTTCTATGTGCTGATTTTCAGAAAGAGCGCTTTCCAGCACATCTTCACCGATTATTTTGTTTGCATCAGTTTAAGGTGCAGCTGCCTCTAAAGACTGGGCAACCAAGAATATTACAGGTCAAAAAAATTGGAAAAGGATTTCTTCCTGCGAGATAAACTAGAACTCTCCCATGACCCTAAAGGGAGTACAAAGGAATATGTAGGATGACTTCATTAATATTGAATCATCAAATTCCTTTTCCTTTGAGATGACTAAACTTCACAATAACATGTACAAATGGGTCTTAAATGCCACACATTCAATTATCAGGTAAAGAGTCTTACTCAGATCTGACTATATTACAGTCGCTTTGGTTTGTATCATAAGATACATCTTCAAAAGGTGCAAAGGAACTAGATAGTCACAAACTATCATTCTGGTGTAGTTTTAGGGCCTGAACGATGCGAAGTACTGAACACCTCCAACTCCTATTGAAGCCAATAAGAGATGGGGGCACTTGGCACTTTGAAGCAGCGGCACCTTGCTGTCTAATCAGTAACCAGTGCACTCTGGTAGAGATGGTCAGAAAATTCAGATACAACTTTTTTTTGTTAGAATTTGCCAATTTGCCATAACTGAAACCTTCTGCAGAGACTGTTTGATTTTCAAAACCTAAATGCCTGTTTCCTGCCGGCATACCTGCCTATCTCCTCTTCAGCTCAGCTGACAGTGAGCTGACAGCCTGGGAGCTTCCAGGGTTCACGAGTTGAGGGCAGCCTGTGAGTCTGTTTTGCCGTTAATTTAGAAAATTTTGGTTTCTGTTTTGAATTCGAATCAAACAAAATTTTGAAATATCAAAATCCTCCACAAAACAGAATTGTCCCTCTCTGCTCAGCTCTACTCTATAGGCACTACATCACTCAGGCGATTAAGAACATAAGAACTGCCAGACCAGTCCATCATACCCAGTATCCTGTCTCTGATGGTGGCCCATGCCAGAGCTTCAGAGGGAGTGTACAGAACAATTACAGGTGATCCACCCTGTCTTCCACTCTTTGCTCCTGGTAGCCAGAGGTTCAGGGTTGCCCCGAGCTTGGGGCTGCATCCATGATCATCTTGGCTAATAGCCATTGATGGACCTAACCTCATGAACTTTTTTGAACCCAGTTATACTTTTGACCATTGCAACATCCCATGGCAATGAGTTTCACAGGTTAGTTGTGTGGTGTGTGAAAAAATAAAAAAGATTGATAATGCAGTGGAGAAGCCTTTACATCTCTGGTTCAAGGTTTGTAGTGACTGAAAGCAGTTATCCACCAAAAGATGCTCAGGGTGCTACATAAAATGTCGGTTTCAGTCCAGTTAAAAAAAGTCACCACCCCAATAGCAGTCTTAAAGGACAGACATTAGGAGTAGTCTCTCCAATTCAATGCCAAGGCATTTATTAGAGATAGTGTGGGGGCAAATGCACTGTGGCTAGATAAAGGACTTCAAACAGGTGAACAGGAATGGGGAATGGGAGTTTTGGAGGAGGTTTGAGAGCAAGTGTGGTTCCTCATGGTTTAGGTATGGCTCAAATAGGTAGCAGATATGGACAATTAAAGAACATTTGCTGTGTCCTACCTTGGATATGCTATGTTTTCCTTTCTGCCAAAAGACAGAAGAGAGTTTTGGTGTATGAAGAGCAAGCTGAAGGTGTGATATTCTCCTGGTGTTATCTGGATCGGTGATCTGCTAGGTCCCTCCAATACTTGACTCTGGGAGCCAGCCTTACCCTGCTCTGCTGTGAGAACCCCCACTCCTGGGCTGTTCATGCACAGCCTCTAGCATGTAAGCTGCTTGGATTGTGCAACCGAATGACAGTAGCCAATATCTCCGGTCCCAGACACAACCCTAGGAACCTCTGTCTTGCAGTGTCCAGTTATGCCCACTGGACACTGCAAGCTTATATGAGTTTGTCAATTTAAGAAATAAATTGATATGTACCAGGCTTGTTATCCCAAGGGGAGTCTCTGAAATGCTTCAAGCCAAACACACTGCTTCAGGAAAGAATAAACAAACAAATTTATTAACTACAAAGATAGATTTTGAGTGATTAAAAGTCAAAGCACAACAAGTCGGATTTGGTCAAATGAAATAAAAGCAAAACACATTCTAAGCTGATCTTAACACTTTCAGTGCCCTTACAAACTTAGATGCTTCTCACCACAGGCTGTCTGGTTGCCCTTCAGCCAGGATCTCCCCTTTGATCAGCATTTCAGTCGCTTGGCGTGGTGTCTGTAGATGGAGGTGGAAGAGAGAGGAAGAGCATGGCAAACGTCTCTCCCTTTTATCATGTTCTTTCTTCCCTCTTGGCTTTGCTCCCCACTTCAGAGTCAGGTGAGCATTACCTCATCGTAGTCCCAAACTGACCAAGGGAAGGGGGGTAACTCACTTGAGAGTCCAACAGATCCTTTGTTGCTGCCTCGGCCAGTGTCCTTTGGTCCTGTGAGACTGGGCTGGGTTTGTCCCATACATGCCCTGATGAGGTGTGAACTGCCTGTCTGCTCTTGGAGAGTTTTTGCCTGGACTTGCTTTAAGCCATGAGGACACATTTTCAGCCTTATAACTATATACATGAAATTACAACCTCTAACATTACTATAACAACAATTACTATAACAACAATGCTCAGTGCATCATGAGCCTTCCGAAGACACCCGACATGACAAACTTTGCATTGGATACCACACAATCATATTCTAAGGATGAACATGGGGGTGCAGGGTGTTCCCACAAGGTACAGAACGTCACAGAAGGCCATACTGAAGGAGAAGATACATTGTCTGCAAGTGCAAGTGTCACAGTTTGAAGGTAACTGCACCTGCATTACCCCCTCTCTCTGATCCCTCGAGGGCACCCACTTTAAACTCCCAGCTCCTAGCCATCACCTCTCAGCAGATACCTGCATCTCAGTGTCTCCTGACAGGATTTTAAGATTGCACAGCTCCCTGCCTTGCACTGAGATATCCCCAGCAAGCCAGACTGCCTAAAAGTCAGCATCTGCACTTTGTTTTCTCTCTGACCAGAGTATTGCCCGCAGTTGTAAGTTACCACAAAGCTCCTTCTAAGCAACCACATTTGTTCTGAATGTAAAAGCATTACAGTGAAAAATATTAAAACAATAAAAGAACCTGCATGCCCCACCTCCAATCTAGCGCTATGGTAGGTTGTAGTCCTTCACAACCCACAACTGGGTTTCCTCTGTGATTACAAGTTCATCTGTCTTCAATCCAGAACCAGAAGAGAATGGGAAGATCAGCCATTTTGTTATACCTAAGGCGTTTGATTTTGGCCATCTGTAACAGGTAATCAGCACACAATGACCCTCTCCTCAGGGCGTAGCTTTGAAAGGCTGGTGTTTGGCATAACTGGAGTTGGGGAATTTGCATTAATTTCTCCCTACAAATTTCCCCCCAAAATCCACTTAACACTTATTGTCCCAAAAGTGCATAATTGTTTGACAGATTTTCAGTACAGTTTTTTGAACTCCCAGATCTCACATGTCACATCTCCCACCTAGAGAGGTTACACATACTCCCAGCCCATAATCATACATAAACTTAATACAGTAAGGTCTTCCAAGGATATTGCAAGAAGGTGCCATATCTGTCACAACAAGTTTCAACATTGTGCAGCAGGTGAGGAAACAAAGACTTCTTGGACAACCAAATTGTGAAATCATTACCTAGATCCCACAAGAGGAAGGATTGGCAATAAGAGACCTGGAGAGAATAGAACCAAGAGCACACGATCTTATCATGATAAATGGAGTTACCCAGACACTTTAATTTAAACACACTGGATTAGATGAAACAATAGAACAAGTATATTAACTACAAAGAGAGATTTTAAGTGAGTACAAGTAATGAGGCATAAGAATCAGAAATGGTTACCAGAAAAATAGGATTCCCCTGCCAGAGTCCAATGGCTGTTTCCTCTTGTCTTCTCAGGTGCTGAGAATGTGATGGACAGAGAGAGAGGGAGGGGTGTTTTCCCCTCCTTTTTGTAGTCTTTTAGTCCCTCTTTGAAAAACATTTACAGCTGAGAACCAGGAGATGAAGGATCTGTGTGAAAAGATGGTCCCTGGTGTTTTTTTCACCTGTTTGAACCCCCAGCAGGGCTGTAGGGTTTGGAACATATGTTGTTAACATCATACAGGGGAATCTTATAATGTCACATACAATGATGCCACACATATTTTATCAGGACAATACTGACCAGCAAACTACAAGTTTTCAAATACAAGGCATACCTTATACAAAGATTATTACAGTAGTATGTAGGGTGTGAATACAGAGGTGTATTCCATCACAGAGAGGGGCTGTATGAACGACAGCCTGCATCTCATAGGTTGGGGGGGGCTAATCTTTGTTGGAGACTAGCTGGGGCAGCCACAAGGCCATTAAACTAACAATATAAGGGAAGGATGCTAAGAAGGCAACTGTGATACAACTCCAACTCAGCATGTCACAAACAAATTGAACCAATGTCGCAAAGAATGTGAAGAGTAGATTTTCTTTTTCACTTGCCAGAATACCAGATCTAGGAGTCGGGATAACAAGCAAGAGAAACGGGAAATTCTCATTGACCAGAAGAAAATAGATATAATTGGTATTACTGAAAGCTGATGGGATGATTTACATGATTGGAATGTTAAAATCACTGGTTATAACTGGTCCAGGAAGGATTGAGTAAAAGAGGTGTGTGTGTGGTGGTGGCACTCTACATTAAAAATACCATTACCTGTTTCAGAGTAATGGATAACCCAGAACTACAGAGGCTTGAATACATATAGAGCATTGTGCTAACTAACAAAGCCTGGAGGGAGGAGGTGGGAGGGGAAGATAGTACAGCTAACCTTCTGTTACAGACCACTGAATTAAACCAGAGAACAGGATGAATTTCTCCTTAAGTACCTGTCTGTAATGTTTGTGAAAATTGTGATGTTCAGGGTATTTTAATTTGGCAGACATATGCTGGCAAACTTGTGCAGCTAGAATAAAACATAATTAGAGTTTCTAAAAATTATAGATAATTTTCTAACACAAAATGTATCTCTATGGTTACACTATTTTGGACCTCATTATGATGGATAAAGACGAATTAATCACTTGGCTGGAAATTAGTGGTTGCCTAGGGACCAATGATCATAACCATATGACATTTAATATGGGTAAACAGGACAGTCCCAGCCAGTAATATTTTATATATTTACACACTTTGTTTCAAAAGGGCTAATTTCCAAAGCTGAGGAAAATTATGAGCAAAATTGACTGGAAGGAAAAATTTAGACAGAAAAATGTGAACGAGAATTGGGAGTTCTTTAAGAGGAGTATATTAGATGGCCAAAAAGGCCACCATTCTACAATCAAGAAAAGGACAACTTTGGTTGAAAGCCAATCATGGTTTAATGGCAAAGTGAAGGCAGCAATTAGAAATAAAAATGCAAGTATATAACAAATGAAAAATGGGGGAATAGATGTCAATTGATATAAATTAGAAGTTATGAAGTATAGAAGATTGATAAGGAAAGCTACAGATAACAGGGAAAAATCCATGGCTGTTAGGGCAAAGGACAATAAGAAGTTTTCTAAGAAAATAAAGAACAAAAGAAATCTTAGCAATGGTATAGCCCCATTACTAGATGGAAATGGTAAAATTGTTAATAAGGATGCAGAAAAGGCAGAAGTGTTCAATAAATATTTCTGTTCTGTATTTGGAAAGAGCCAGGATGATGTAAAAAGTTCGGCAGAGTGCTAACTAATGAAGAAGTCAGGGCAGTCATACAGAGTGATCTGGATTGCTTAGTAAGATGGGCCTGTTCAAACAAAATGTGTTTAATTCAGCGAGATGAAAAGTTTTACATCTAGGAACAAGGAATGCAAGCCGTATCTAAAGCCCGGGAAACTGTATCCTGGAAGCAGTGACTCTGTCAATGATTTAAGATCCATAGTGGACAAGCAACTGAACATGAGCTCCCAATGTGATGCTGTTGCAGTAAGGGTTTTGCAATCCTTGTATAAACAGGGGAGTAATAAGTAGAAGTAGAGAGGTGATTTTACCTCTGTGTTCAGCATTGTTGAGACCAATGCTGGAACACTGCATCCAGTTCTGATGTCCACATTTTAAAAAGAATGGTGAGAGGATGCAGAAAAATCCACAAAAATTATTTGAGAGCTGGAAAATTACCTCACAGTGAGAGACTTAGAGTTCAATCTGTTTAGTTTATCAAAAAAGAAGATTGAGCGATGACTTGATTATAGTGCATAAATAACTTCATGGGGAGAAAATACCAGGCACTAAAGGGCTTTTTAATTTAGTGGAGAGTGGCATAACAAGAACTAATGGCTGGAAGTTGAAACCAAACAAATTCAAATGAAAAATTAGACTTTTTTTTTTTTTTTTTTTAAACAAGTGAGGATGAGTAACAAACTGCCAAGGGAAGTTCTCCATGATGTCTTCAAATCAAAGCTGGATGCCTTTCTGGTGGATATGCTTTAGACAAATGCAAATTATGCTTCGATCTGCTGCAAGTTATTGTGCTGAATAAAGGGATAACAGGGTGAAATTTAATGTTCTGTGTTATACAGGGGGTCAGACTAGATGATGGAATGTTCCTTCGGATCTTAAGCTCTATGAATCCCCAGTTCTGTTTTAAAAAGAAGAAAGTGAATTGAGCTCCTCTGGCCCCCCTGCCCACCAAATCAATAAATACATGAAGAATTTTTGGTTTTTATTTAAAAACCACAAATAATCTGCTAAATATCCCAAGTCATTAGCTGATCCTGTCCCCCCTGGTTTCATGGTGTTCTACCCCCTCTGATGAACTAGAACCAGAGCTTGGGGAGAATTTGATGAGCCCACCACCTGCATGCCAAAGCTCTTCTCACTATTCTGCAGGGGGGGTTTAAGTGGGAAAGCATCTGATGTTTCGATCCACAGCCATTGCTCCAAATGGAGTGGGGATTCAGGAGCCTCTGGTCAATGGCAACCAGAGAGCAGCTCCCCAGCCATTGTAAATCCAGGTATGGAGTATTCTCTCTCCACATCCTGACAGAAACACCAGCATGTAACCTTGCTGCTTGGGCTGTGTAATCATTCCCAGGATCGGACTCTTACAGAACGTATGTGTAAACACAGAAAGCTATTTCAGATAATGGTACAGGAGAATAAACAAGTGGGTCAGGAAGGAAAGGGGGAACCATTGAAAGTACATAACAGAATACTTCATTTGCTTATGTTTCAAAAACAAGTGCATTCCCATGCTGTGCTTTTAGTACAGAATGAGCTATGTTCTTTTGCAGAGTTCAGCTGGTACCAGAGATAATCCCCTGATGCCACTGGCACCAGGGCTTTTCCTTATAATAATAATTCATGCCAATTTTTCCAGAACACTGCCTCTCAGTTAAGTTTATCGTGTTTGGGCGAAAAAGCCATTATTGTAACATATACGTAAATACTAAAGACTATTGGGTCATTGTTTAAAATTGGGTTGTCACCATTCAAACAAATTCCCATGAGAAAGGAAAGACATTGATAAGAAACAATGTAGTGTAAGCTGGGGCAAAGGTCTGATAAACAAGTATAAACTTTTGTTGGATCATTATAATAATACACCCACTTTCATAATGGAACATGATATCAAGTATTTATAAGATGGAAGGGTGGATATTATATAAACTATACACAATGTCTCCCACCCTTTCTTTTTTAGCTGCCAGTCCTGTATGCCAGCAGCATCAGGCCCTTTGTGTTTAGACTAGCAAAAATGGGAAGATAATGGATTGAACAGCATTTCTACTTGTTTCAGCTTGAACATCAGAATAACAAATGGATGCAACCGTGTTGCTATAGAATATACCTAAGGTGGTTAAATACTGTACCTAACTTATTTTTCAAATGAAGAAGATTAAATTGCCGTTCTTTGAGTTAGGCCAGCAGAGTAACTCAGAGGAAAGTCATTTTTACACTATCTTAATGCAAATCATATTGAAATGGTAATGTCCAACATGCTATAATTCAGGAATACTGGACCCAAATCCTATCCCTAATTCTGAAAATCACAGAATAAATTAGCCTTGTGATCCCTTGGTTGTTATATTGGGATTAATATATACATACACACACTACAAAATGCTGACCTCACAACACATTAACTTGTGCAGCCAGATGTACAATCCTTGAATTATGGAAAAGACAAGAACCCCAGGTAGTCCAAACATTATTTGTGATAATTGAGAAATGACTTGAGAATGGGAGTCCTTATCTTTTATCAAGTGCCAAGTTATCTTTTCTAGAAGTCAAGGGAAGAGATCACTGAAACATTAATAAGAGACCAAAAATATTTCATTGCTTGTTTTAAGTAAATTATGATGATCTATATATTATTGATACTATTATGATCTTTATACCAAAAATAAAATATGCCTTTTAAAACTGTTAGATGTGGTATATTAACTGAATTGTCCTTTGTTTGTAATCTCACTTGGTTTAGTCAAACTGAAAATATGAGTACTTCACAATTTTGTTTCTATTTGTCATGTGTCTTCTACAAAGTATAGGATAGCAAGTGTGTGGTTGTATAACATATAATGAGCAAGATCCGCAGCTGGTGTCAAGTGGCATAGCTTTATTGACTTCACACAGGGCCAGATTCTCAGCAGTGTAAATAATTTTATATGCAATAATTTAACTCCTTAGTGCAAGAACAAATCCCTGTCTGTGTGTCTGGGGTCAGCACAACAGGGAAATAAAAGAGAAAAAGAGCAGGACAGTATCCTCTTGGCATATTAGAATAGTTTTCTCTACCCATAATGTATTATCCTTATGATAATTCCAGCATATTATAAGACAGGACTATAGGAACATAACAAAGAGAGAAGGTGTGGTAAATTGTTTTAAGGAAACCTGTTGATAAGTGACAAACACCTATCAAGGATGATCTAGAGTCCTGCTTCAGTGCAGGTGACTGGACTAGATGACCTGCCCCTTTCAATTCTACATCTTTATGCTTTTGTCATCCATACGTCTGAAGATTCAGAAGTTTAGATTTTTGCCATAATCTGCCATATGCGACCTTTGCTGTGCACAACATTGAACTTGACTGTGACTTCATAGTACATAGGATGCAGCTTTGATCTCTATAGATCAGTGATATTCATACTGAGGCTTGGGAGCCGCAAGTGACTCTTTAATGTGTCTCCTGCAGCTCTTTGCAGCACATGATATGAAAACGCTGCATGATTTAATTATTAACCAATCAGTATGTTTTTACTACGCCTCTACCTTGATATAACGTGACCCGATATAACACGAATTCGGATATAACGCTGTAAAGCAGTGCTCCGGGGGGGGGGGGGGNATTATATCGAGGTAGAGGTGTATGTTATTGACTAATTGTAGAATACTTGGTCAATCGTTTTGCTGTGAGAATAATATATATATATATATATTAGGGCTGTCAAGCGATTAAAAAAATTAATCACAATCATGCAATTAAAAAAATTAATCATGATTAATCTCACTGTTAATAATAGAATACCATTTATTTAAATATTTTTGGATATTTTCTACATTTTCAAATATATTGATTTCAATTACAACACAGAATACAAAGTGTACAGTGCTCACTTTATATTTATTTTTTATTACAAATATTTGCACTGTAAAAACGAAAAGAAATAGTATATTTCAATTCACCTAATACAAGTACTGTAGTGTAATCTCTTTATAATGAAAGTTGAATTTACAAATGTAGAATTAAGTACAAAAAATAACTGCATTCAAAAATAAAACAATGTAAAACTTTAGAACCAACAAGTCCACTCAGTCCTACTTCAGCCAATTGCGCAGACAAACAAGTTTGGTTAGAATTTGCAGGAGATAATTCTACCCACATCTTGTTTACACTGTCACCTGAAAGTGAGAACATGCGTTCACATGGCACTTTTGTAGCTGGCATCGCAAGATATTTACGTGCCAGATGCGCTAAAGATTCATAGGTCCCTTCATGCTTCAACCACTATTCCAGAAGACATGCATCCATGCTGATGATGGGTTCTGCTTGAAAATGATCCAAAGCAGAGCGGACCGATGCATGTTCATTTTCATCATCTGAGTCAGATGCCACCAGCCGAAGGTTGATTTTATTTTTTGGTGGTTCGGGTTCTGTAGTTTCTGCATTGGAGTGTTGCTCTTAAGACATCTGAAAGCATTCTCCACACCTTGCCCATCTCAGATTTTGGAAGGCACTTCAGATTCTTAAACCTTGGGTCGAGTTCTGTATCTGTCCTTAGAAATCTCACATTGGTACCGTCTTTGCGTTTTGTCAAATCTGCTATGAAAGTGTTCTTAAAATGAACTTGTGCTGGGTCATCATCCAAGACTGATATAACATGAAATATTTGGCAGAATGCAGGTAAAACAGAACAGGCTACATACAATTCTTCCCCAAGGAGTTCAGTCACAAATTTAATTAATGCATTATTTTTTTAATGAGAGTCATCAGCATGGAAGCATGTCCTCTGGAATGGTGGCCGGAGCATGAAGGGGCATATAAATGTTTAGCATATCTGGTATGTAAATACCCTGCAATACTGGATACAAAAGTGCCATATGAACGCCTGTTCTCACTTTCAGGTGACATTGTAAATAAGAAGCAGGCAGTAGTATCTCCCGTAAATGTAAACAAAGTTGTTTGTCTTAGCAATTGGCTGAACAAGAAGTAGGACAGAGTGGACTTGTAGGCTCTAAAGTTTTACATTGTTTTGTTTTTGAGTGCAATTATGTAACAAAAAAAATTTACACTTGTAAGTTACACTTTCATGATAAAGAGTTTGCACTACAGTACTTGTATGAGGTGAATTGAAAAATACTATTTCTTTTGTTTATCATTTTTATAGTGCAAATATTTGTAATAAAAATAATAATATAAAGTGAGCACTGTACACTTTCGTATTCTGTGTTGTAATTGAAATCAATATATTTGAAAATGTAGAAATACATCCAAAAATATTTAATAAATTTCAATTGGTATTCTATTGTTTAACATGCGATTAATCACAATTAATTTTTTAATCACGGTTAATTTTTTAAGTTAATCGCACGAGTTAACTGCGATTAATTGACAGCCCTTATATATATATAAATAGTGAACAAAACAGTGAATTCACACTACTGTGGCTTTTTTGGGTACTGTTGATCAGCTTCTGAACCACTGAGGTCTGAGTATCACTGCTAATGGTCATGGACTCCATGGTGCAGGGAGTATGTGTAACTGTGTGCTTTGTACATTACTTAGCACAATGGGGCCCTAATCCTGATTGAGGCCTCAGGGTGCTACTGTTATAGAAATATTTATTTTCCATTTTTTCTTTTCTACTAATGTTGTGACTTCCAAAATTGCTAACAGAGATTCTTGGATTTCAATAGATAGCAGATTTCTGCTTTCCTTGGCATTTTACTAGACTTATCGCTCACTGTAGCTGGCTACAAGATGAAAAAAAACACCATTGATTTTATTTGAGACATTCTTTATGGTACAGTGTGAATCTGCAAAATTTGCAGTTGGAATGCTTTTATGTCACTCCAGTTATAAAAGGTATTATGATATTGGAAAGTGACTATGAGACTGGCACTCTAGAGTTTCATATTTACTGTCTCCCAGTGGTTCTCATATCAAATTTGAAGGTTTATATGTAAAATGTTTTATTTTTAAGTACTAGCCCTGCAAAGTTAGCCTGAGATCTGAAAGCCAAGTGGTGGTTTTCCTCTCATACCATCCTTAATAATAAAGATTCTGCAGTTGGAATGTCATGATTCTGTTTGTGAAGCGTAAGCCAATAAAGAGTGCATCACACTCTCCTATAGCTGTATTCACTAGGGAATATTAATGACAGTAAAATGAGCCAGAAAGCACCACAGCTTGGGTTTCAGACCCTGAATGTGTTTGCAGGACAGGAAAAAAGATCACATTGTTTTCACTAAAAAAAACAACACTTTGGATTTGGAAATCATTGATGCACAATGAATATGGAACCCGACATTTCCTGTCAAGACACTTGTTGGGGTAGAATCAGGGCCGAAGAAAAGTTTTTGAACAGCTGAACTGTAGCCTGTTTAAGGAGCACAAAAAAGAGATTATTGTTCTGATCTAACTAGAAAATATTGTAATGCCTTGATTAAATACAATTCATGCTACCATCTCTTTCTGTCTCTTCCCCCTAATATAATGTACAACAAATGTTGAAAGAGTACATTCTGGGATATGAAACTGTTTGCAGCGGTGCGTTTATTCTGTGTAGTTAATACTGTTTCCCTGGCATTGTGCTCTCTCGTATTTTCTTTCAATTCAGTATGCTTTATATTCTCCTTCTAAGAACTCCTCTTTTTAACACTGCCTTGGATTGAAGATAGGAAGTCCTTGCCTCAAAGGCAATGGAAGGGTTTGACAAAACTTTTATTTTCAAAGCCAGTCAGATGCTGACTTGTGTGTTAATAGATGCATCAAATGTTATATTGTATGTTATGTATATTGAGGATGCTGCCTACTTAATAGTTTCATGTGTCCTGATAAATATGTGCACTGAAAGCTAGTTCTAATATAAAATATGCATCTTAAAAAATCTGTCAATGCATAAAAGTAGAGGTTGATATTTTCAAGCGAATACAAAGGATTTAAAAACATATCTTCCATTAATTTTAATCTCAATGGAAGGTGTGTGCCTAAATCCCTTGCATTCCTTTGAAAACCTCAGCGAGGATTTCCAGTGTATCAGTCGATGATCTGTTGGTTTTTTTCTCAGATTACCATCCAGGGGGCCTTAAAAAATTTAAGATGTCTTTCACAAAAAGGAAGGAGAGAGACAGACACACATGGTGATTTGTTCTTTTTTCAGTCTATAGATAAAATGTTCTCAGGAAGCAAATTTTCAAGTTTTATCATGTATGTCATATTAAAAGTGGCAAATGAAATAGAGCATTATTAATCATTGTTTTATTTAGCTTTAATCTTCTATTCCTGCACAAAATCTTTTACACCTGAGTTAAGAACATCAGAATGGCCATAGTGGGTCAGACCAATGGTCCATCGAGCCCAGTATCCTGTCTTCCAACAGTGACCAATGCCAGATGATTCAGAGGGAATGAACAGAACAGGGCAATTATTGAGTGATCTATCCCCTGTCACCAAATCCCAGCATCTGGCAGTCAGAGGCTTAGGGACACCCAGAGCATGGGGTTGCATTCTTGACCATCTTGGCTAGTAGCCATTGATGGACCTATCTTCCAGGAACTTATCTAATTCAGTTTTGAAACCAGTTGTACTTTTGGCCTTCACAACATCCCCTGGCCATGAGTTCCACAGGGTTACTGTGTGTTGTGCGAAGAAGTACATCCTTTTTTTTTTTTTAAACCTACTGCCTATTAATTTCATTGGCTGATGATTGGTTCTTGTGTCATGTGAAGGGGTAAATAACACTTCTTTATTCACCTTCTCTGCACCATTCTTGATTTTATAGACCTGTATCATATCCCATCTTAGTCATCTTTTTTCCAAGCTGAACACCAATTTATCCCAAATCAACCGCTGCCTAGTATTCCCTTGTCTCTGTCTTTCTTGAGTTAATCTTTATTTGTGCAATAAAAATTCTGAGATTTCCATGAAGATGCTATGAATATAATAAAATGTATGGATGTTATTTTTCAGGCCTTTTAAAAAATGTATGAAATGCACATTAATACTTTGTTCTACTACAAAGCAATTTAAATTGTTTTCCCTTCATTGTAAAGTGCTGCCTTTATGGATGTTGCCTGCTATGTTCAAAGTCTTTAAATTCCCAGTTGATACACAAATAGTTCATAATTTTCACTAATCTTCTCTGAGTGCTTTATACTTTATTCCAATGGCCAGGTTTTGTTGTGTTACTGCATTACTTATGCCATTTTTCTGGCACTTTTCGTATTGCTTTCTCATTAATTTTCTTACCTTTTCCCACATTTGTTTCCTTGTGTAGTTCAGTGCATTACACTGGTTAAGTTCATTCCTCTTTTTCTTTCACGTAAAGCTTTTGTTTTGTCTGTGATTTATCTCCTCTCTTGTGCCAGTTGAATTCCTGCAATTTCAGTGATGCAATGTTTTGATAGCAGTGGCGATAATTTCATGTATTTATTCTTGAGTACACTTTTATCTAGGATAATCATAGTTTAAAGTGGTGAGATTTTCTATTCTTCCTACTATTTAAACTGTACATTATTTACTTTGGAATTAAATTCTTAATAAGTTTAGCTGTGCTTGATTCTGCACGTATGACCATCTTGAATATACTGGATTAAATTTACTATTAAATTTACCCACCCACAACTCCATTTTCAAATGATTTCTCTAGCAAGAAATCAGCCCACCCAGGCCACATATTAAGTTTCTATTTAACTTTTTGCCATTGGGTTAAGGTCCCTATAATTTGAAGGGGAAATAATTGCTCAAGCCAGCAATAACTTACCTAACTGAAACAAACAAACAAAAACTAACTAACTAAAACAAAACAAACAGAAATACCCTTTAAGGGTGCCAGGTTTAAGTGCACTATTTGTGTAGGATGCATCAATAAAAACAAGTGAACAAATATATTCGTTTTAGTAACTCTGTTGACCTGTATAGAGTTATACCAGGGATGAATTTAGCCCCAAGAGAAATATGTAATACTCTACCATATCAGGTACTTTTAGTTCATACCTAAGCATTTCGGCAGAATTATGGCTACTTTACTTTATATTTAAGCATTTCTTTCAAACTATACAAATGTCAAAAATGTCCTTTTCATCGTAAAAGCTGCAGTTCACATCCTTATAAATTCAGACCATGTAAGTCAGTGGTGGGCAACCTGCGGCCTGCGGGTCGCATGTGACCCATCAGGGTAATCCGCTGGCAAGCCACCAGACAGTTTGTTTACATTTGCATGGCCGCCTGCAGCTCCCAGTGGCCGCGGTTCACAATTCCCGGCCAATTGGAGCTGCGGGAAGTGGAGGCCAGCACATCCCTGCAGCCTGCGCCGCTTCCCACAGCTCCCATTGGCCGGGAACGGTGAACCACGGCCACTGGGAGCTGCGGGCAGCCATGCAAATGTAAAGAAACTGTCTGGCGGCCCACCAGCGGCTTACTCTGACAGGCCGCAGGTTGCCCACCACTGATGTAAGTTATTCCTATTTTAAGTATAGGCCAAGAAAAGTGCTTTGATACAGTCTTATCATTGCAATATCCCTAATAGAGTAACTTTTTTCTGTCGTTGATAGAGTTGGGTGAATAACAAATCTTTCAGTTCACTGGCAATTCCAAACAATAGGGGTATGGGAGGGTGGCAATCAGTTAGGGGTTACACCATTTTTTTTTTCAATTTTTTCTGCAAATTGAAATGTAAAAATAAATAAGTAAATAAAAATATTTGGAGCAGTTTTTTTATAACTTTTAAAAGTTTTACAAATAAAATTGAAAATGAAAAGTCATTTCAAATAAAAAATTGAAATATTTAATTTTGAAGATATTGAAACAAAATTTTAGATTTTTCTGGATTTTTTTAGGTTTTATTCAACCAAAAACAATTTGGCAAAATTGACACAAATTTACAAAATGTTTCAGTATCAAATAATCTGAATAGTTGTTGAAAAAAAGTTTTGACTGAAAAATTTCACCAGCTGTAGTCATTGTCATGTGCACAGTCTCTGGCAAGGGATTAAAGGGCACTCGTTAGTGTATGTGTCAGGAGGAAAAATGAATTTCCATCCACAAACCCATAGAATTACTCCATCCATAGGTCATTAAAAGTTAGTATTTGATCTGTGTCAGAAAAGTCCTCATTCTGAATATGTTACAGTAATGATAGGACTGTGGAATATAGGTGTAGACTCTGATGCAGTAAAAGAGGGGAGGAACTCCCATCATGCATATTAATAGCTGTATTATCAACAAAAATGTTGCTCAAGAAAGACAGATTAAAAAAATGCATGGTCAAGTACGTGTCACATGTATTACACTTCCATGCAGAAAGGTGGCAGAAATCAACAGCACCATGAAGTTCTGATTTCACATAGGTGTTGCCCACAGAGCATTCCATTATCCAGATACTCACTAAAGTATCACATTAAACTTATACAAAATTCACATAATCTTCCCAGTGATTTAAAAGTTATGGAGATTTTAAACTATTGGTTATGTGATAGTTTAAATTTGTATAGTCTTTCATCCCAAAAGATATAACTCTGAGATGCAGATGCTGTCAACTGTTAATGACTGGATGGCCAGCAATGATTCATTAATTTCTCATGTTTATATTTTTTAATTCTGACTTGAAACCTGAAAATTATGCATCAGATGATCTATGTAACCCTGTGTTCCTATTGCTGTTACCTTCATCACCCCTCCTAAACCTTGTTTGCTGTGTTTTGTCTTAATCTAGACTAAAATCTTTGGGCCAGGGATTGTCTTTTGTTATAGATATCTATAGCACCCAACACAGTAGGACTCCACTCCTGATTAGCGTGTTTATGACTACTACTACTAATAAAACACCATAGAGTGAATTGAAATAGTAATACATTTTGACTTGGCTTAGGTTGTTTCAATACATGACTGAAGTGAACGTCTGCACGCTCTCATATATAAGGTATAAGAAAGTATGGCTGACTTCTTTGAAATAACTTTTATTTTTTTTTAAATATGGACCCTCAGGAATATTTTGCTATACTTTAAATATAACCAATCTCCCTCTTCAACTCAGAATATCACCATTTAAATTCTAATCTCTCTAGGATAATCTCTAACTATCAAAATTCAGGCTGTGTAAAAGAGAATTCAGAATCTAATGAGAGGCTAATGAAGCCTCCTACTTTTTCCTAATTTGTATGACAGGTATGTACAGGTCAGTCGCATCTTACGCGCATTTAACATGCGCAATTTCAGCTTTACGTGGTCGGCAAAAAAATATTTAAAAAAATAACAATTTTAATACTGTACCTGTAGTGCGGGCGATTCCACCCGCCATTACACTCAATGTAATTTTGACTATACGCAATTTTCGCTTTACGCGCTGACTGCAGAACGTAACCCCAGCATAAGATGCGACAGACCTGTACATCTAATTACAAAGCATAATGGTCTCTGGTAACCTTGAATCCAACATTTCTGGGAATCAATAAGAGTACTAATTATATGATCAGTGATATAAAAGGTATTAGAATTAATTGGACTTCATTCCCATGTTGATGTCATTTTAATGTTAAAAGCTTTGTGTGCAAATCAGGATTTACTAGACTGTGAAAAAGCATAACCAACCAAAACACATTTATTAAGGAAAGGTGTAGCAAATACAAAACCAGAGCAAAATAGAAATCTGTGACATTCAAAATTGAATGGGCAGGTGTTGCCAGATATTTTAGCTTTTAGCCAGACCACACACAATTGATTAATGGTACCTGTCTACAATAAATAGGAAGTGCTTAGGCTGGGGTTTTCACAAATAGATGGATAAAACAAAGGGAAATTTCTCTGCCTAATGTCACCCATACTGCACCTTAAAATACTGCATTCATATAATGAACTAACTAGTGATTATTTTCAGAAGGCATAATATGTAAAACAATGAAATATAGCTGATACCAAGATAAGTATTGCAATTTTACATTGATCCATCACTCAGTGGTTGAAACTTCTCACCATTTCGCCTATTATAAAATCAAGATGGAATCCTGAAAATGCAGGCAGAAAAAAAGTGAGAAAATGCATCAAACCCTCAAAAGTAACAATATAGCAAGAAAAAAAAGTAGGCCACATACTGAGTTATTTTTAGACTTTTACATTAAGTCGAAACTTAGTCCTTACTTGGGCAAAACTCATATTGACTTCCATAGGATTATTGCCTGATGACTATTAGATTGAGCTCTAGGTCAGTCTTTGAATATTATTCAAAACATCCTAGGGATGCTGGTCAAAATATTATGAATTTCAATTTTTCAGTCTCCTCTGTAGGCTGACAAAAAGGGATTTTTTTGGTGAAAATATTTGTGAAATATTTCCCCTTTTTTGACTACCTCTAATTGTTGGGTAGATGGAGGCTGATACAGAGAACAAGAGAGAGACTCTAATTTTTTCTGTTCATACAATCTAGAGTATAAATAAGGGTACAGTCCTACATTTCATAGGTACTCAAATCTCCCATTAAATCAATTTTGGTAATAACTACTGGATCAGACCCACCATGACAAAGAGTTACTTGAAGTTGGTGCCCTCAACTAGAGTTCCACCACGCTCAGAATGATGTTCACCAGCTGTCTCACAAATATAGTGCATTGGCCTTAAGAGCATTCACCCACTGGAAATTGTTTTGTTTCAGGTGTTATTTTATTTGAAGAGCAAAGTAATGTTTTCTAAGGCAGTGGTTCTCAACCTTTCCAGACTACTGTACCCCTTTCAGGAGTCTGATTTGTCTTGTGTACCCCCAAGTTTCACCTCACTTAAAAACTACTTGCTTACACAATCAGACATAAAAATTCAAGTATCACAGGACACTACAACTGGAAAATTGCTAGTACGTTCTCATTTTTACCATATAATTATAAAATAAATCGACTGGAATATAAATACTGTACTTATTTCAGTGTATAGGCGTGGTCTCCAACCTTTTTATGCCCAAGATCACTTTTTCAATTTAAGGGCAACCCAGGCTCTACCCCGCCCCTTCCCGAGGTCTCGTCCCTTCCCCAAAGCCCCGCCCACACTCACTCCATTCCCCCCTCTCTCCATTGCTCATTCTCCCCCACCCTCACTCACTTTCACCGGGCTGGGGTAGGGGGTTGGGGTTCGGGAGAGGCTGTGGGATCTGGGCTAGGGCTGAGGGGTTCGCAGTGTGAGGGGGGACTCTGGACTGAGCCTGGGGCACGGGGTTGGAGTGCAGGAGGGGGTGAGGGGTGCAAGCTCTGGGAGGGAGTTTGGGTGCAGGAGGGGGCTCTGGGCTGGGGCAGAGTGTGGGGTGCAAGAGGGGTATCGGGTGCTGGCTCTGGGAGGGGGGTCAGGGCTGGGGCTTGGGGTGCAGGAGGGGGTTCAGGGTGCAGGAGGAGATATGGGGTGCTGGCTCCGGGAGGGGGCTCAGGGCTGGGGGTTGGGGTGCGGCCTCCTGCCGGGTGGCACTTACCTCCGGCGGCTCCCAGGCGGTGGCACAGCATGGCTCCCTGCCTACCCCGACCCCACACCGCTCCCAGAAGGGGCCAACGCGCCCCTGAGGCCCCTGGGGAGGTTGGCAGGCACATGGCTTTGCGCGCTGCCCCTCTCTGCAAGCACCGCCCCCGCAGCTCCCATTGGCTACAGCTCCCCCTTTCTGGGAGCTGTGGGGGCGGTGCTTGCAGAGAGGGGCAGCGCGCAGAGCCATGTGCCTGCCAACCTCCCCAGGGGCCTCAGGGGCACGTTGGCCCCTTCCGGGAGCAGTGTGGGGTGGGGGCTGGGGCAGGCAGGGAGCCTGCCTTAGCGGCAGCCATGCCACACCGCCAAAGATCGCGATTGATTGGTTGGTGACCACTAGTGTATAGTATATAGAGCAATATAAACAAGTCCTTGTCTGTATGAAATTTTAGTTTGTATTGGCTTTGCCAATGCTTTTTGTGTAGTCTGTTGTAAAACTAGGCAAATATCTAGATGAGTTGATGTATCCCCTGGAAGAGCTCTGCGTACCCCCGGGGGTACACGTACCCCTGGTTGAGAGCCACTGTTCTAAGGAACAGGCACATTTGCTATTGTCTTTCAGTGTTTCTTCATAACCTTATCACCTATTATATAACAAAATAACTCATTTTTCTTATATATTTTTATTTATGTCTTTGTAATTTTTTTTTTGAAGAGGCGCTAAAGGTGGTATTGCTACAGAAAAAAAGAATGCGGTGCATTTACGCAGCAGTTGTGGAGAGTCTGATATAGTTTCCTTCTTTGTCATCATTGTGTTTTTACAGTGAGAATTCAGTACCATACAATGGCCTTATCATGGAAAGGTAGGAGGCTAAAGGATAAAGAAAATATCCTGTTGTGAATACAACTTTGTGAGCAAAAAATGGTCCATTAAGTCAATATCTGACAATTATAATTCCTAGTGCACTTGCTCAAAACCAACTGACAACACTACGTGGCATGATTCTCTCTGGCTTGCACCCTGGGTCTGTAGTGCATATTCTGTATGTGGAGTTTTTAATTGATGTCAGTGTAATTACTATGCATGGAACTAGCGTTGTATATGAAATAAACGTACAGCTGCAGTGCAGAGTCAAGAATGGAATCTTTCCCTATAAGACTGCAGTATTTGGGAACCAGAGTTCCCATGCATGGAACAAATAGTACTACAGAACAATGATTGTTAGTACTTAATTGTTTGTTATTGTTTTGCTAAATATGACAACTTACTATCCCCCATCAACTAGAACTAGGCTCTCTATATCCTCATGTATAAAATAGATAATGTCTTAATGATTCTAGCACAAGGCCTATGCATTCTCAGTCTGGCAGTGTGAATTGTTATTACTTCCTATGTTGTTCTTTGGACTAGCTGCAATTTTTTTAGTATTCATTTTACTTTAGTAGGTACAACTCAGAACCAACTAAATCACATTATACATGGAAACTGCTGGAATGCAGTTTATAGAATTAGTCAAAAAAAATTTTAAAGCCTCTACTATTGAATAGTTTAGTGGATGCAATCAACTGCAGATACAGTTAGTAGAATTGATGGGTGAAATCCTGTTCCCATTTGAAGTCAAATGGCAAATTTTTCATTGGCTACGATTTCGCATTAGATGTCTGTCTCCCTGATATTTTTGGGCAAACAACAGTTTGACATCTAAGTTATCATTTACACCTGCACTTGATTGAACATGCAAAACTGATGTGCCCAGAATTAGAGGTGAAGTAGAGGTAACTTTGATAATTTGATTCCTATGGCCCGATCCTGCATTCCGATCAGTTGACTGGACCTTCTGCCCATATAAAGCCTCACTGAAGTCAGTGGCTCTCCCCACAAGGAAGAATCTGCTTGCATGAATTAGACTGTAGGATCCAGGTCCAAATTTAGAATGTAGGTCAATATTTCCCACATGGATGGTCTTAGAAACGTAATTGTAGGTTTGTAAATTGTGGCCTTTATGTATAAAAAAGAAATACAAATGGTTGCAAACTTAGATTATGGGATAAACGTTGAACTCAGAGAAAAACTTGAAAATCAGAATCCTTTTACAAATTACTAGAAATCTTTCTAATAAAGTATAGTTATATCATCACTGAAATCAATAACTTATTTTTCTTCTGCTCCCATAAATATTCTAATTTGATCTGCTGAGCAAAAACACAGAATTATTTTCACTTCTAGGTGTGTCCTGTTATTTTCATTACATTTTACAATACCATGTTCTGTACATTACATTACATGTGTTAAACTGTAAGCAGTAAAATGTGTAAAGAAAGGTAAAATTAGCTTTTTCAGACCTTTATATCTTTTTCAGACCCAGACTTTAATACCTTTTATAATGAGAGAAAGAAAAAAGTAAAATGGCTTGAAAAGAATGAGGAATGGGAGGAGAAAGCAGAATGACATGGAAATTAAATGCTATTTCATAGAAAATAAAGACATCATTTTCAGCAGGGCAGGTATAAAAGCCCTTGTACTCAGCCAGCTAGTTGCAGGAAGGTTAAGATGTGCTTTAGTGAACCATCAAACGTGTGCTCTGATCTAATAATTGGACTATTCAAATCATGGTAAAAATTGTCCTGGGAATCTGTTTTGACCTGTGTAGGGACAGAGAGAGGACTTCATATTAATTTTAAACATTAAACACATTCATTCTTTTTTATTGATATTGGTCTCTGTAACATAGCCTCATTAGTGAATGCCATTTTTGCAATGATGCTATCCCAATGGTTAAGCAGAGTGTAAGATTGAACATACCGAGCCTGTTCTTAGCTTCTCATTCTCACATAATATTGCATGCCCGTGTCATGCACTGAATCTATCCATTCTCAGCTCACGTCTTAGTCTTATTGGGAACGGGCACAGCCTTGCCAGAGCAGAACTGGCATTGGGGTGTCCTAATGTGCAGCGGGTATAGGCCAACAGCAAACTACTAATTCACTTTATGCCACTCTCTGAAGCACAGTTCCTCCAGGTGCTATTTCTGGAGTGTTGCTGCTCTCCACATTTTATCTGGGGCAGTGGTGCATAAAAGGACAGCCTGGCCCTTAGATAACATACACTTAATGAACAGCAAGGTTTGCAATAGGCGGTATTGGTATTTCAATAAGTCACACTCGTCCTTCCTGAGTCGGAATTGAACCAGTGTTCCCATCATAGTGTAAGGGGAACATTACACTGTTGTACATGACATCTTCCAGCTGAAATAAAACTGAGTTCCTGACTACTTATAATAATAATAATAATTAATAATTAATAAAGTCCCAAGAAATTGTTGTAAGAATACAGGTGTTTATCCAGGTGTTCTGATCAAGTTCCTGCTCAGGTAATTTCAGGTGCCTAAATTTTCTTTACAGTATCAGTTAGATATAGTATTTACTCCCTGTCCCAAATTGTTGCATAATATTCCTGGATTTCATCCCAGAAGTATCTGCAAATCAGTGGTGAATGAACTGAATCCAGCATTTTTGGCATATCAATTATTCTTGTCTCAATATTCATGTGTAATTCCCACTTGTGTAAATCAGCATTATACATTTTTTAAAAAGAGTTCAATGTCTTTAAACTGCTATTGAAGGACAACTTCTAGGGAACTGAGTGCAGTGGGCACCATGAAAAATGCACGTTTATGGTACTACAGTGTTTACATTTCAATTTTTAATGGCATTTCCTTTCTGTTTTCTGAAAAATCCTACCGTAGTTCATCTTGGGCTCACAGAGGGTATTTGTATGCATTTCTGAACAGAAGGCCTCTCATGCTGCACGTGCCTGGTTTGCATTTAGCAGCATGCCTATATTTGACCCAGGTAGACACTTGAGGTACTTTGTGAGCATTACAATTAAAGATTAATTCAATAGCTCATCATCAGGGGCATTAGCACAAATTGCTTGTTTTTTACATTTTCTCCACAGGTCTTTTCAGAGCAGTTTGGCTTTGTATTATCTGCCTATCTGTACAAAACAAATATTTGAAAATAAGTGGGTTTTTACTGCTTTACCCCTTTTGTGGAAAACTTACTTTCTACACGGTCTGTCTTGCTCTTTTCTTGCCAAAATAAAAATAACATTGTAATTCTTTCCTTTCTTAGTTTGGTCAGGGTGGATAAAAATTGATGATTTAAAAAAACAAAAGTTTGTAGTTTAAATTAAATAGGTTTATTTTTTAAAAATAAATCTATAATTAAAATTAAATTTGAAATTATGACAACCTATGTTAATGCTTACTATTAAAATCATTTACATTCATTAAAAATATTAAGCAGTGCCTGTTTGCTGCCAAGTTTTAAAGAAAGTCAAATCACTGCACTGGTGGAAATCACTGGTTAAGCACCAGTTTGTTGAAGTGCTAAACCAGCTTGTGACATCAGTAGTTTTTTGTTCAGGTGAAGAGAGAATATTTTCTGAATTTCAGTTTATTCAGTCAGTTCAGTTTAATGACTAGCTATTCATTCGAAGTTAAGAAACCAGTTGAGAGTTGAAAAAGCAGGAAAGCTTGTTTTCCTCTTCCAATCTATGAATAAAAATTAGGTGTGAGAGGATGAGATCTACTGGTTCTAAAATCCCGAAGGACAGGGTGACCAGAAACAAGAAATTAAATTAACAAACTACAGATAAGACTTCCTTTGTTTAATAAATTGATTAGTTTTAAGTGAGAGACATGTTTTGATGTTTTTTCTTATGTATTAAATGGAGGGGGGACTTGAACCATGGTTTCCCACATCCCAGGTGAATATGCTAACCATTGGACTAAAATTTATGAGTGGTTCCCCTCACCCTTGCTGTTTTATGTGAGTTTGGATACAGGTCATGCTCAGGGATTTTATTAAATACAGAAAGTAGGATTTAAGTGGTTCCAGGTAGTGACAGACAGAACAAAGTAAGTCACCAAGCAAAATAAAATAAAACACGCAAATCTATGTCTAATCAAACTAAATACAGATAATCTCACCCTTAGAGATGCTTCAGTAAGTTTTTTCCTCAGACTGGACACCTTCCAGGCCTGGGCACAATTCTTTCCCCGGTACAGCTCTTGTTCCAGCTCAGGTGGTAGGTAGCTAGGGGATTCCTCATGATGGCTGCCCCTTTGTTCTGTTCCACCCCTTTATATATCTTTTGCATAAGGTGGGAATCCTTTGTCCCTCTGGGTTCCCACCCCTCCTCACTGGAAAAGCACCAGGTTAAAGATGGATTCCAGTTCAGGTGACATGATCACATGTCACTGTAAGACCCCAAGCCTTCATTCTTCCCAGCCTGACTCACAGGAAGGCTTGCCTGCAAACAGAGCCATCCACAGTCAATTGTCCTGGTTGATGGGAGCCATCAAGATTCCAAACCACCATTAATTGCCCACACTTAGCATAATTACAATAGGCCCTCAGAGTTATATTTCATATTTCTAGTTTTAGATACAAGAGTGATACATTTATAGAAATAGGATGAACACACTCAGTAGATTATAAGATTTGTAATGATACCTTACAAGAGACCTTTTGCATGAAGCATATTCCAGTTACATTATATTAACTCATTAGCATATTTTTATAAAATCATATAGACTGCAATGTCACAAGGGGTATTTAAAATAATTGTGTCTGGCTTCTGGCTCTGTACGTCAAGATCTATATGAAAGCAATACTCATGGCCAAGATAATGAAGTCATACAGAATGTCAGAGGGCAGATAAAGATGTTACAGTGTGTTGTTCCATATGGGACATTTTTTTGAAATAAAAATATAATTTAATTCAGATGGTAGAGATGTGCTATTTAAATTAATTGCTGCAGGTAATTAACAGTTGGCTCATACTGGAAATGCCTGAGTCAAGTATTTCCATTTCAACTAGCATTCCACTGGGATCTCTGGAATCTGGACTGGGAGTTATACCACCTTTTCACAGGGTGCAGCATACAGATCAGTCTTTTTTGTTGGCAAGCTACACTGATTGGTGTGGAGAGAATCAGGACTATGCAATGGGGAGTCTGTCACTGACAGTGGTGTGAGTTCAGGCCACTGCCTGTACTCCCCACCCCTATGGGTTGGTCCCTTTGCAAGATGGGAAGTTAGATCACTGTAGGCCCAGCCACAATCTGCTCCATTATATATTAAAAAATCAACCCGGCATGCAAGTAATAGTATCAGTGACATTATGGATTCCCTAGGACTATTAACCATGCAATCACATGCACGTTGCCTTGAAGATATTTGGCTGAGGCAAACTTTCTCCTACTCCTCTGAGTCAACAGGTTTACCTCATCTGTGATTTCAAGTTTGTGCGCTGACAGAGAAAGAATGATCTCAGTCTTCCTATAACTCTCAGGCGTATCAGAATGCAATCCATATTACCCCACTTGAAAAGAAAATTAAAGATATATGTTTCTTTTAAAAAATAAGAGTGGATTAGAGGGGCGAGGCAAAATTGTGAAGGATATCAAAGGTAAAGAAAAGAAGCTTGAATCTGATGTGGTGTCTACTGTAACAGAGGAGGAGGAGAGAGGAGACCTTATGAAGAATGTTAAGGAGATAGGGTTTGAGCATGTTAAGTTGCTGGTGAGACATCCAGTAGATGTTAGAGAGACTGGCTGAAATACTAGATACAATCTGACAAAGAAAGGGTGTAGAATGAGAAGAGGAGGGTTAATACTAAGACTGTCTCTCCCACCTGTGGTTGATCATGCCAAGTTACATCATGGTAAAAAAATACCTGAGCCTTGTTTCTGCTAGGATTTCACACTGAGATAGCTAGCACACATTAGATATCTTGCTGTAAAAACATGCCTTTTTTTGGCAGTGAAGACATGACTTCTTTGTGAAAGGAATGGTTAGAGAGGTAGGAACAGAACCAGTAGAGGACAGTGTCTGAAAGCCAAAAGAGGAGAACATTTCAAGGAGAGTGTTAAAGTAGCAGAGAGGATAAGGAGGAACTACAAGCCCTTAGACTTGGCCAGGAAGAGGTTATTAAAAGCCTTGGTGAGGGCAGTTCAGTGGAGTGGAGACGGCGAAACGTGAGTGGAGAGATTCAGAATGGAGGTGAAGGGGGAAAGGGAGATGGAGTTAGATAAATACATGGCGTCAAGGGTGGTTTTATTAGGATGGGGAAGACCAGAACATGTTTTCATTGTGAGCAGAAAGAACCAGAGGCGAGTCAGAGGGTAAAGGGCAGGGCGAAGGAGTGGGTAAGAGCTGGGGCAAGAAAGGTCAGGAGTGAGATGGGGTAACTGGGCAGATGGAAAGATTAGAGGGTGAGAAAAGGTGAGGAACCTTATTGTCAACAAATAGGAAGGAGGAACAGTTGCTGGGAACAGTAGGCAGTAGAACAGCAGGGGAGGCAGAAGAGCAAAGTCAGATCAGAGCATGTCAGTCTTCTGTTAGTACATATTTGTGCTTTATGCTGCACTGTAGCTGGATCCTGGAGGAAGATAATGTTACATTATTCATATCAGAGATGAAGTAAGATATGATTTTCTTTCAGATTCCTACTTGGATAAAATAGCTGTGAACCTAGCTTTCCAGTAAGTTGGTGTTATGGCTGAATGGGCCAGCTTTAATATACAAACTAGTGTAATGATGCTGTTTCCAAGGATGTTGTGATTATTGTCCTGTATGAGGATAGAATGAGAACCTGTTCTAGAAGAAGTCGCTGTAGGCCTGAGGGTATGTTGATCTCCATGCTCATTCCATTTGCCTCTCTGTTGAGGCTGTCAAAAAGGGAGGCAAATTGTGCTGGCAGATTTTGTGATATTGTGATTTTGTGATGGATGCTTGTCTATCAGGAACTGGACTGAAATAATCATTTAATTTTACACATGTCAAATCACTGTCTGAAAATGGTTTTTCAATCACTACTGATATGAGACAAACCTGAAGATGAAAACCTCAGTATCTCATTAGTAATCTTTTTCAGCTTCTACATCTTCAGCCATGTATGTTTGATTGTAAATTGTACAGCACAGTGGATGAAGCTCTTGCAGAAATTCAATGGCCTGCGTTATGCAGGAGTTCAGACTAGATGATCATAGTGGTCCCTTCTGACTTTAAAATCTATGAATCTGTGAAAAATACAGAAAGATTTGGAGGTTTTTAATACTTTTACAGTTCTTTTGCAGTCATGTCTTGACAGTCTTATTTTCAAAGAAATAACTGAAGCAGGGTCTGTAATACTTCACTCAAGTAACCAGAGTGAATGCTTGGTGGAACAATGACACCTCACAAATGCCTATTAGTGATATAAGATTGACAGTCAGAACTTGTGCTGCACAGCTAGTTGGCAGCTTTAAAACAAGAGATCCAGGGGAATTCAAAGGAGTTAAATATTAGCAAAAGATTTTTCTGACAATACGAAAAAATATAGAATTGTATAAAAACAGTGTAGCAGAAAGAGAAAAATGTCCTATCTGCAGCATAAGGGAGTCAGTCATAACTTGCTGGTAGTCTAGAGAGAAAAGTAAGCAGCTCAAAGGTCCAATGGACAATGACATCTCTGGGTCTACTGTATTTTATTATGTGTATTTCAATAGCACCTAGAAGACCCAGCCCAGGGTCCCATTGTGCTAGGTACTGTATAAATATTAAGAGATTGGCCTTGCCACTCAAATGTGCTGTAAAACTATTATTAAGTTTACAATAGAAACATAGCAAAATAATTTTGCTTGCACATAGTTGATGTAAATTATTCAAATAGGGTCAATTCTGGTCTTATTAGAGTCAGGGACAAAATTCCCATTGACTTTAATGGGGCCAGGATTTGTTCCACGGAGAAAAAAACCCACCGTGATAGCCTTTAAATTGATTTCTATTCTGTAACAATCATGTACATTTATAAATATGTAGCCAGTTTAGGCCTATCTGTAGCAAAGTTAGGGTCCTATTTGCATTAGAACTTCCCTGAAGTTCTAGGTGTTTAGTTAGTGGTTTCGATGTTGTACCCATTTCTAGAATCTACTACAAATGTGTTAAATCATAACATATGTTTTAATAACCCATTATATTATATATACTTATTTAATATATAGTAGATAGATGCATCTAATACTGTAGAAAGAGGACATTCAAATAATTAGGGGATGCATTTTCCCTGGGGGAAAAAAAAGAATTAGAAACTGTGCAAAGCAGTAATGACAAGATTTTTGTAACACAGTTAAAAACTTCATTCAACTGTGGGTTGGAATAGTGTCTCAAATATTCATCCTGCACATATTGTAAGAGACCACGCAAGGTGAAAAGGGCAGTTAAAAGACAAACCTGGGAGCTCAAATTCATAACTCTGTTAGACACTAAAAATCATGGACTCAATAAAGCCGCTGGATGTATATGGCTCATTACAACTATAACCCACTCACCCTTCTTTGTCCTAGACTGTAGAGTAGTAACTGCCCACTTCATCCTGAGAGTCTCTTATGTTAACTGCTTATGCTAAACAATTGGTACCACCTTCTATTTAGTTGTGAGACTCTAGATATGTCTACACTGCAATAAAACACACATCAGGGCCAGCTCCAGGCACCAGCCCAGCAAGGAGGTGCTTGGGGCGGCCAACGGAGGGGGGCGGCACGTCCGGCTCTTCGGCGGCAATTCAGCGGCGGGACCCTCGCTCCCTCTTGGAGCGAAAGACCAGCCCCCGAATTGCCGCCGAAGACTGAAGGGGCGGCGGTGGAGCTGCCGCAGATCGCGATCGCGGCTTTTTTTTTTTTTTTTTTTGCTGCTTGGGGTGGCAAAAACCCTGGAGCGGGTCCTGACACACATGGGTGTCCCATGTCAGCTGATTCAGGCTCACAGGACTCAGGCTGCGGGGCTATACAATTGCAGTGTAGACATCCAGGCTTGGGCTGGAGCCAGGGTTCTTGGGACCCTATGGAGGGAGGTGTGATGGGTTGGATCACAGAAACCCCGTTGGGGCTGCCAACTGATGTGTCAAGACTACTTCTGCTCCTGCTTTCCTTCCCTGGCAGTTTAGGACTTCAGTGCCCTGCCTGGTTTAAGCCAGACCCGCTAGCCTGCTGCAAACCCAGACCCAGGGTGTGAACCACGTCCCCTAACAGCTGTAGGCTTAATTGAAAGCAACTGACAGAGGTGTTCCTATCTTTAACACTCAGATGCCCAACTCCCAGTGGGGTCTAAACCCAAATAAATCCGTTTTACTCTGTATAAAGCTTATACAGGGTAAACTCATAAATTGTTCGCCCTCTATAACACTGATAGAGATATGCACAGCTGTTTGCCCCCCTAGGTATTAATGCATACTCTGGGTTAATTAATAAGTAAAAAGTGATTTTATTAAATACAGAAAGTAGGATTTAAGTGGTTCCAAGTAGTAACAGACAGAACAAAGTGAATTACCAAGTAAAATAAAATAAAACCTGGAAATCTAAGTCTAATACAGTAATAAAACTGAATACAGATAAAATCTCACCTTCAGAGATGTTTCAATACATTTCTTTCACAGACTGGACACCTTCCTAGTCTGGGCACAATCCTTTCCCCTGTTACGGCCCTTGTTCCAACTCAGGTGGTAGCTAGGGGATTCCTCATGATGGCTGCCCCCTTTGTTCTGTTCCACCCATTTATATGTCTTTTGCATAAGGCGGGAATCCTTTGTCCCTCTCTGGGTTCCCACCCCTGCCACCCCCTTCTCAATGGAAAAGCACCAGGTTAAAGATGGATTCCAGTTCAGGTGACATGATTACACGTCACTGTAAGACTTCATTACCCACTTGCCAGCACACACATATACAGGAAGACTTACAAGTAAAACACAGCCATCTGCAGTCAATTGTCCTGGTTGATGGGAGCCATCAAGATTTCAAACCACCATTAGTGACCCACACTTTGCATAATTACAATAGGCCCTCAGAGTTATATTTCATATTTCTAGTTTCAGATACAAGAGTGATACATTTATACAAATAGGATGACCACACTCAGTAGATTATAAGCTTTTAATGATACCTTACAAGAGACCTTTTGCATGAAGCATATTCCAGTTACACTATATTTAAACTCATTAGCATGTTTTCATAAAATCATATAGAGTGCAATGTCACAGGAGGATCCCAGAGTCTGGGCTCCAGCCTGAGCCCAAACATCTACACTGTAGTTTTATAGCCTCCCAGCTGAGCGCCACAAGCCTGAGTCAGCTGATGCAGGCCAGCCATGGGTGTCTTATTGCAGTGTAAACATATCCTCTGAGTACTTTTCCCAGTCCTGAAGAACAGCTCTGTGTAAGCTTGGAAGCTTGTCTCTGTCACTGACAGAAGTTGGTCCAATAAAAGATATTACTTCACCCACCTTGTCTCTGGAAAACTATGGAATGTATTTCCAGTCAAGAAAACACCATGAGAATAGCCTTTCCCACGACATTATGACATTTCTGGTTATTATGAGAACCAGGATGTGCTAATTGGTACAAAAATGGAAGAAAACAAAAGTTCAAAAGCTTCTGTAGCTCTCACAATAGAGTTTGTTTGGGGTTCAGCTTGAGTTTTGAGGGAAGGGTTAAGTTTATTTTTATTTTATGCTAACAGTGCCAGTTAACTCATCCCGAGAATCAATGTATAATGTTCATCCCTTGCTAGCATCTGGCTTGTGATATTTACTTTTTCTGAAATTGATTCCAAGCTCTATCCCCAACTCCCAGACAAAAATATCCTTGGATGCAAAATACAGGTGTCCATGGTAACACAAGGAGCTTTTCCCTTCTTGCCACCAATGAGCTAAAGTCAGGCACAACTGCAGCCCATATGCTGTCTGCACTATTGATGGCCCAGGACCTACTGTGCTAGGTACTGTACAGACACAGAACAAAGAAATGGCCCCTGCCCCAAAGAGCTTACAATTTAAGTAAGCAGTGTGTGCACAGTCTACATGCTGGAGCTCACCGAGAGGCACTGTGTCCTCTCTGAGACACTGTCTTTCCAGCGCTCCCTCAGGGATAATGTCCCAGTGCTGGTCTGTGCCTTACTCAGAGAAGCTAGTAAATATAGTTTGGCTTTATAGGGAAAATTCCTCTATGTTTTGTATTGTGTTTGAAGAGTAGATCCATGGTTAGCTGTGCAGTAGTTTTCCACAGTGGTTGACTTTTTTAGGTCCCAATCCTGTAAGCATTCCCTGCTCAGAACTCCCATTTATTTCAATGAAAGTTCTTCAAGTGGCGTGCTGGCCGGATCAGCCCCCTTAGGTTTTGGTTTGTTTTGTTTTCTAGTGATCTCAGGAAGCCTGGTATCTGTTCACAAGGATATCACGTTCACATGTACTTTCTCATGTTTCATAAGGGGAATGGCAAGACTCATAAAGAGAAAGATGTTATCTCCCCACGAGTTCCTGTTCATCTGCTAGAAAGCCAGCTTTCTATGTGAGGAGTCCTTACCCTTTCAGGCTTTCATCAGAGGCAGGAAGGTCTTGTACTGTAGTTCAACTGGAAGTAAAAGTAAACAAGCATGAGGGCAAGCAGATAATAGACAATTCTGAGAAGACATTGCTGAATGAAGTTGTCTGTGTTTATGTTGTGTATAAATAAGCTGAGAGGACAGAAGGGCACATCTGAGCAAAATCCACTTCAGAATAAGAGGTGGCAAATAAGTAACAAAGCTGTGGACATGAAAAATAGAAAAGTTTTCATGGAGGAGACAAAGAGGTAGGATTATTTACATTGACTCTCTCTGCTTGCTCATCATCCTAAAGATTTCAGAAGCTGATCCAGAAAGAATCCCCCCACCTCCCCACACAAGATAGACTCTCCCACCTGTCTCTCTCTTGCAACTCAAAGCAACGCATTATATATTTAATCTAAAAGCAAATTCAATGTTTTTGGATAGTTTTTCACTGTTTTGCTGTGTCTTCTTGTCCTGCAGGGAAACCCTACTTCTTCCTGCATAAGGCATTCTGTAAAGTTTATTTGCTGCTATTGGGCAGCTGTATTTCAGGCTTGTAGTACTGGTTCGTCACAATTGCATTTTTTAATCTTAAAGCCGTGTTGGATACAAAATGTGCATGTATTTGAAATTAAGTTACAAACCATCAGAATATACCAAAGCAGGCAGTCTAAGTATCCCGTTACCTGTGCCTTTTGCATTATGTCAATATTTTGCACCCAGCCTAGGTCAACAATGATTGCAAATGTTGACTATATGAAGGGATTTTGGTGTGTTGTGTGACTGTGTTTGTGGTGGCAGTCCAATTCTTAATGTTGAATTCTAAAAGCCAAACCTGCAATTGGCCCTAGCACTCCTGTTGACAGAAGGTGGGATTTTCAAATCTCCCTGGGTAAGTCTACAGTGGAGCTGGAGATGTAATCCTCAGCTCACGCGGACATGCCCGCTCTAGCTCTGATAGAGCTAGTATACTAAAAACAGCAGCGTAGCCGTTGCTGCATGGGTGGGCTAGCTGCCCCAAATATAGTTCCCTCTGGAACCTTAGGTATGTACTTGGGGCCTCTCCCACTGCCTGTGCAAGACTGAATGGACATGGAGACAGAACATGAAGAAGGGAGAACTATCCTCACTCCCTTGAGGAGGTCCTTTCTGGGTAAAGGTGGAGGCACACTGAGGTGCACTTTGGGAAAAAATTGTATTGCCACTACCTGTGCAATATATATTTTTTTCTTGTATAAGCAGAAGACGTCAATCTTGAGAGTTGTCAGACTGGCTCTTTTCTTGAATACTCAGTTAACTGTAAAAAAGAAAAATGCTGAAGTTACTCTGTGCCTTTCCTTATGCCCTGTTACAGAGGCAAGAATACGATTATCCCTCTATGACCTTACACATCAGCTCCTGTTTGTTTTCCCCTAAGAGCTGGATAGTGTATTTAAATAACAAACTCATCTGCTAATTATGTACATACTAAGTGGTAAAACTTCGCCTCACTTAACTTAGAACAGGTCAAACTCTGCCCTCAATTATACACCTCCAATTCAGATCCCTTCCAGGAGTGATAGGGGTTTGGAAGTAAACAACAACATGCAGAGTTTTCCAAGTGAAAATTGAAGAATGGCCTCTCTAAGCTACTCTAATTAATAAAATATTTAGTAGATTTATTGAAAATCCAAGATTTGGTATTAAAATATGGTGGATGGTTTAGTATTCATGAGATCAGTTGAATAACATCACTGGCTGGAGTAAGGCTTAATGATGGTAATGTAGATCCAGTGGCTGGATCTGCATCCTGGCCTGCCAACACCTCATTCCTCACCTGCAATTCTCCAGTGCTTCTCTGGAGCAGCTGGCTCAATTAGGGGCATCCCTACGACACAGACAGACAATGGGCCTCAGTCAGGTGATGATTTTAGATGTAAACAAATGGAGGTTTGGAGGATGGGAACTAATTTTCTATAATTTCACTTTTATACTTGTGACATAAAGCAGGATTAAATTAGGGCTAACATAAGATTAAAAGAGTGCTTTCTCATTTACACCATTCAAGGTATTTCATCAGTAATACAAGGACAATATTCAGAGGGGCTGAATTGCCACAGCTCTCATTGGAGTGAATGGGATCTGCAGGTGCTCAGTATCTCTAAAAATCAAGTCAGTTACTTAGGTGCCTAAACCTGGATTTAGGTTTCTATAGACTCTGAGTTTCAAAATGTTGGCCATATTGAATATTTTAAATCCATCTTATTTATTATTAATAACAATTATTATTTGTACCACCTAGAGACCCTGAGACGGGGTCCTCTACTAGCTCCTCCTGGCCATTCTGGGGATTAGCTTCACGAGGTTGATGCCCCTTCCATCTCTCTCTCTCTCTCCCCAGTCTGCAGCCCCTCTCTCACTCCACAAAGTTTGCTGCTGCCTTTTTGTGACTCAGCCCTCTGGCCAGGTCACTCAGCATCTCCCCCTTCTGGGGTAGAGTCCTTCAAAATCTCTTCTGTTCAGGGGGCATCCAGCAGTCCTCACACCTGGTGCCCTGACCCCATCACTCTTGCAGTGACACAGGCAGCCTTCCAGTTCACTGCCCCACTGGTGCCACTTCCCCAGTGGCAGGTATGGGACCCAGGCCCACCCCCTACTCTGGGTTCCATCCCAGGGACCCTACAACATGCAGACAAAGTACGTTCAGTCCCCAACTTTGCTACTTACTCTGTGGGCTGCTTCCTACCCTGCATCTCACAGACTCTCTTTTCCATCCTGCTCTCGTTAGGGTATGCCCTTCCCTGCGGGCCAGGCCCCCCTACTCTATCCCTGAGTTCCCACCTTCCTTCTCTACTAAACAGAGGGGGACCACAAACTTCCTCCCGACAGATTTTGCTGCTGCCAGCTTCCTGGGTTTAAACTAGCCCAGCCCACCTCTGCTCAGGTGAGCTTCCCTCTAATCAATGCTGTCCACGCAGCCTATATCCTCCTCTTTTGCTGCTTAATTGGCTGATTGGGCCTGCCCGGCCTAACTCAGCCGTCTCAGAACCAGTGTGGGGAGTACACTCCATCACAGACCCCAGTCAAGATCAGAGCCCCGTCGTGCTAGGCACTATTGATATATAACGGAAACAATCAATGGGATTTAGACTCCAAAGGGTTAACATCCCTTTTGAAAATGGGACGTGGGATCCTAAACCAGTTAGATGTTGCAACACTGAGCACAGCAACGCCAAATACCTTTACAAATCTGGACCTTAGTGACCTGCCAAAGGTCTATGCCAAGGCCAGGAGTAGAACCCAGATGATTTGACTCTCGGTGCAGGATTTTAACTGTAAGAGCATCCTTCTTCTTTCTGCTGTACACATTTATTTCAAAATGCAATGAGTATGGAGAGCATGTCTAATTACCAGCATGCGATTAAATGTAAATGCGGTTGTCCTGATTTAATTGTGCTTTCGGTGTCTTTATTTCAAAATCTACTAAAATTCTCATTTTGAAATGAACATTCAAAAACAGGAACAGTATATTGTTTATAAGTTGGATGGGTCACAGTTGTTTTAGTACATTCCTTAATCAAATTGAGTATATCATGCCAACAAACATTTGTATTTTTTTTATTTATTTTTTTAGAAAAAGTATGTGAAAATGCTGGCACAGGATGTTCATTTATATGTTAACCTTTGCCATTGAAAACACATGGTATAAGGCTGAATGAGCATTAATAAAGCTTTCTTATAGGATAGCTAATGTGACGCCAATTTTTAAAAAGGGCTCCAGAGGTGATCCCGGCAATTACAGGCCAGTAAGCCTGACTTCAGTACTGGGCAAACTGGTTGAAACTATAATGAAGAGCAAAATTCTCAGACACAGAGATGAACATAACTTGTTGGGGAAGAGTCAACATGGTTTTTGTAAGGGCAAATCATGCCTCACCAATTTACTGGAATTCTTTGAGGGTCAAGAAGGGGGAATCCAGTGGATATAGTGTACTTAGATTTTCAGAAGGCCTTTGACAAGGTCCCTCACCAAAGGCTCTTAAGCATAGTAAACTGTCATGGGATAAGAGCAAAAGGTTGCCGATCCCTGGATAAGAGGGAAGGTTCTCTCATGGATTCGTAACTGGTTAAAAGATAGGAAACAAAGGGTAGGAATAAATGGTCAGTTTTCAGAATGGAGAGATGTAAATAATGGCGTCCCCCAGGTGTCTGTACTGGGCCCAGTCCTATTCAACATATTCATAAATGGTCTGTAAAAAGGGGAAAACAGTGAGGTGGCAAAATTTGCAGATGATACAAACTACTGAAGATAGTTAAATCCCAGGCAGACTGCAAAGAGCTACAAAAGGATCTTTCTAAACTGGATGAGTGGGCAACAAAATGGCAGATGAAATTCAATGTTGATAAATGCAAAGTAATGCACATTGGAAAGCATAATCCCAACTATACATATAAAATTATGGGGGCTAAATTAGCTGTTACCACTCAAGAAAGAGATCTTGGAGTCACTGTGGATAGTTCTCTGAAAACATCCACTCAATGTGCAGCGGCAGTCAAAAAAGCGAACAGAATGTTTGGCATCATTAAGAAAGGGATAGATAATAAGACAGAAAATATCATATTGCCCCTATATAAATCCATGGTACACCCACAGCTTGAATACTGCGTGCATCTCAAAAAAGATATATTGGAATTGGAAAAGATTCAGAAAAGGGCAACAAAAGTGATTAGGGGATGGAATGGCTGCCATACGAGGAGAGATTAATAAGACTGGGACTT
This sequence comes from Platysternon megacephalum, assembly GCA_003942145.1. Taxonomy (NCBI): domain Eukaryota; kingdom Metazoa; phylum Chordata; order Testudines; family Platysternidae; genus Platysternon; species Platysternon megacephalum. The sequence continues at coordinate 994,754 of QXTE01000009.1, read as the reverse complement.
TTCAGCTTGGAAAAGAGATGGCTAAGGGGGATATGACAGAGGACTATAAAATCATGACTGGTGTGGAGAAAGTAAATAACGAAGTGTTATTTACGCATCATAACACACAAACTAGGGGTAACCAAATGAAATTAATAGGCAGCAGGTTTAAAACAAACAAAAGGAAATATTTCTTCACACAATGCACAGTCAACCTGTGGAACTCTTTGGCAGAGGATGTTGTGAAGGCCAAGACTATAACAGGTTTCAAAAAAGAACTAGATAAATTTATGGAGGATAGGTCCATCAATCGCTATTAGCCAGGATGGGCAGGGATGGTGTCCCTAGCCTCTGTTTACCAGAAGCTGGGAATGGGTGACCGAGGAAGGATCACGTGATGATTACCTGTTCTGTTCATTCCCTCTGGGACACCTGGCATTGGCCACTGTCAGAAGACAGGATACTGGGCTAGATGGACCTTTGGTCTGACCCAGTATGTCCGTTCTTATGTTCTTATGTCACCATTCATGTTTTGCCTCTACTACAAGTTCTGTGGAATGGAGTACAGATGCTAAGATCTATTTTCTTTCAAATACTTACTATAACTAGTGTGTACTATATGGTACAGAGCTTTACACAGTCATTTATCTGCCAATATATAATCAGGAAGCTTTACCATGTTATGAGCTCTGAAGACTAAAGTCTCTAAATTGTGCATTATGGTCTAAGCCCTGCATGGTTTCCTCTGTTTTAGAGGGAAGTTAAATCCAGTAGATCTCAACTCGAGAGGTGCAAAAGTGGGGGAAACCACCACTTCCCAGTGATCCTGCAGAAGGCCCTCTTCAGGGTTGGGACAGAATCACTGACTAAGGACATGCTTATTACAGACTGGAGTTCCCAAAAAGAATTGGGGGCATTTGCTGACAGGCAGTCTATGGGAGGATGGCTATGGGGGCATGGGAGGCGATTCATGGGTTTGGTGGGGGAAAAACCCTCTATAATTTCTGAGGCAACATAATCTGCCCCCCAAAAATAATTAGGAAGAAACTCAGCATATCTACCCACCTAATTGTCCCTAAGTAATGTGTGTCACTCTTGTTAACATTAGTGTGAGTTAATTTAGAAGCATTTTGCATGTATATTCTGCATAACATACTGGCATTGGATCATAAATTGGTAAATTCAGGACAAGAGTATAAGCTTTTTTAAATATATGTAGTATCCATTACCTGCAGTTATTTCTGGTGATTTATGACTTTGGACCATAGCTCTTTGTATTGGCATTTTGCAAGCTCATTCCTCCTTGAAAGAGGGGATTAGCTATGAAGAATTGCAGAATTACCCTTTTAGAGAACCTGCTGAACAGGAGGTTTGGAGGCTCTACCCACCAATGGAGGGTCTCCACCGACCAGTCCAGTTGATCCAGGAAAAGCAAAGGACAGAGTACTAGAATGTATGGCTCTGATGTTCTCATTGCTGTGATCTGCCAAGAATGGTCTCTAATGCACTGGCTCCTATTGGCAATCTCTGCCATTCTCTGTGTTTTAGTGACACTGCACTTAAGGCTTCATTCTAAATGATTGCTTTAAATTTTTAGTAAACTAGAAACCGAATATGTCTGAATAATTCTACCTCCCACCCTCTAGGATGCCATATCAGGTGAGTGCCCAGTGGGGAGGGGATGCTAACTGCTAAATGGATGATTAAAATAATCCCCTGCAGAGTGAATTCCTTCAAAATATCTCATTACTAGGTTCACAAATATTTCTATAGAAAAAAATGAAAATACCCCTTTCCCTACAGTGAGAGGCTAACTTAAATTGTCATGTTAGAAGGACAGTTAATGTCCCAAGCATAACTGATTTTTCCTTCTAGTTATGCTTCAACTTCCTTGTTAATTAGCATATGCTTGAAAGAGCAACAGCTAATTATTTGAATATCTTTATGTGTTATGGCTTAAGGAAGATTTTGTTCTCCAGTTCTTTTTTAGTTCCTCTGTTATGATTACATATACTTACTAAGTTGTTTGGGAGATGTGAGTAGAGATGCATGGCATTAGCTGATTTCTATTTATAAGTAACAAACAAACAAAAAAATTTAAAGGACTGTGAACCTTCAAGGTGCACTCATTGGTCCCATTGCAACACATGTACAACTTTTAGGCACATGAGTAGTCCCAGCCAAGTTAATGGGACTACTCCAATGTTTAAAGTGAAGTGCAAAGTACTACACTTAGGAAGGAAAAATCAAATGCAAAATGGGGTATAACTGGCTAGGCAACAGTGCTGCTGAAAAAGATATGAGCATTACAGTGGATCACAAATTGAATATGAGTCAACAATGTGATACAGTTGTGAAAAAGGTAAATATCATTCTGGGATGTATTAATGGAAGTATCATATGTAAGACATGGGAGGTAATTGTTCCACTGTACTCAGCACTAGTGAGGTCTTAGTTGGAGTACTGTGACTAGTTTTAGGCACTGCACGTTAAGAAAGATGTGGACAAATTGGAGAGAGTCCAGAGGAGAGCAACAAAAATGATAAAAGGTTTAGAAAAAAATCACCTATGAGGAATGGTTAAGAAAACTGGGTATATTTAATCCTGAGAAAAGAGGATGGAAGGTGGACCTGATGATAGTCTTCAAATATGTTCAGAGCTGTTACAAAGAGGACGGCGATCAATTGTTCTCTATGTCCACTGAAGATAGGACAAGAAGGAATCTGCTTAATCTGCAGCAAGGGAGATTTAGGTGAGGTATTAGGAAAACCTTTCTAACTAAGGGAATTAAGCATTAGAATAGGCTCCAAAGGGACATTGTGGAATCTCCATCACTGAAGGTTTTTAAGAACAGGTTAGATCAACACCTGTCAGGGATGTTCTAGGTATGCTTGATTCTGCCTCAGCATGGGGGTTTGCGTGTCCCTTTCAGTCCTACATTGCTATGGTTCTATGATTTTTAGCCTATGTAATGGTCTAATAACTTTTGCTTTCTCTTTATAGATTCATAAATTTTAAGGCCATAAAAGACCATTGTGATCATATTAGATAGTCTGACCTCCTGCAACAGTGTAGGGCATTGAATTTCACCTACTAATTGTTGCATCAGTTCAGTAACTTGTGGTTGAGTTTGAACATATTTTTTTAGAAAGCATTCAATTTCTAAAGACTCCAAGTGATAAAGGTTGTTAATTACTGTTTCTGTTAAACATTTGCACCTTATTTCTAGTCTGAATTTGTCTAGCTTTAGTTTCCAGACATTCTATCTTGTTACAGCTTTGTCTGGTAGATTAAAGAGCCTTACATTTTATCAAATATTTTCTCCCTGTCTAGGTACTTATACATTGTGATCAGGTTTCCTTTTAAAGTTTTTTTTTTATAAACTAAAAAGATTGAGTTCCCTACGTTTTTCAGTGTAAGGCATGTTAGCCAGTCCAATTCATTCCTGTGGCACATCTTTGTACTCTTCCTAAATTTTCAACATCCTGTCTTCAGTGTGGATACCAGAACTAGATACAGTATTCCAGAAGTGGACTCACCAGTACAGTATAGATGAAGTATAATAACCTCCTTGTTCCTATTTGATATTTCCTTGTTTATACATCCAAGGATCTCATTAGGCCCTATTGTCACAACATCACACTGGGAGCTTCTGTTCAGTTGGTTATCCAAAATGAATCCTAAGCACTTGTCTGAGTCACTGCTTTCTGGGATATAGTTCCCTACCTTGTAAGTTTGGCCTTTGGCCATATTGAAACACATAATGTTTGATTGTGCCCAGCTAACCAAGCAATGCAGATCACTTCCTAACAGGAACCTCTCTTTGTGATTATTTTTCACCTGATCAACCTTTTCTCATCTGAAAACTTTATCAGCAATGATTTACTTCCTATTGTTTGTCACACTCTATTGCTTTTTGTTTAAAATGAGATTTTAAGCTCTTTAGAGCAGGGATTGCATCTTCCTTTGTGTTTGTACAATGCCTAGTGCAATGGAGCCCCAGACCTGAGTGGATCTTTGAGTGCTGTTGTAATACAAATAAATAAATAACAATGAATAGTTCAAAAACTCATTATTTTGCGTAGTTCTATCATCCATCTTTGGTCCGCTAAAATATTAATCCTGCAAAAATTGAGAAGTCAATCCCCACAAATATTGATGCCCAGCTCATTGATATGACTGACCTCACAGCTAACGAACAACTGGCATCCTGCAGAAAAGAAATGCCTGAAAAATTCAAAGCAATTGGGGCTGACCTTTTAGTGGTCTGTGATTAACATGGACCCTGAAGATAGATATGCAGCTTGCCTTACACTTCCTTTATACTAACCCTCTTTATTTACTTTGTGTATTATGGTGAATCTGGTATTTTGGTATATTTCTTGTATTTGGAAAAATTAATAAAAATTATAAGTAAAAAACCCTTCACTCTTTCATACATAAACTTAAAACTTTAGCAGCCAAGAAGTTATCACTTCCCACCCAGCAGTTAAGTAAACACTCCTCCAGTAACTCTAATAAATACCTAGCGGGTAATTTCTGCTGCATTGTTTGGATTAAATAACAATACAAGTACATCTTCATGTGTGCTTGTGGGTCTCCTTCTACAGTACAATGGGTTTTATTCACTCTCCATGCATCCCTCCTCCAATATTGCCTAAGTACATATTTAATAGTCATGTCTATCCGTCCTATAGCAGTCTGCGTTTGAGATTTACCGATTCTGAAATGAGTATCTTCAGCAACTAATTTTCTGCGACAGTTACTGTAGATGGACCGTATCAGCCTGCAAGCTCCATGTGGCTGCTAGCTATTTTTCAGCTTTCTTTCTGTTGACCAGCAAGCCATTTTTATTAGTTTGATGTAATTCACCGAAACAAAACACTTATTATCTTAAAATGGTAAAACATGAGTAAAGGCTTACACCTGAAAATGAAAATATTCAGCCAACCAGAATGCTGCTGTGAGGTCGTCATCCTCATCTGCTGCTCCAGTCATTGCACTGCCTTCCTTGAATCCCTTTATTAGCTACTCTTGCTTTGTCCACACCTCTGCTCATGCTTACATCTTTGTTACCATTTTCTCTCACTCCCCCTCTCTATCAGCCCATGACTCCAACCTAACTGCTTTCTTTGAACTGCTTTGAACCCTATCGTAAGAGTGGGCATTCAGGGCTTCCCATTACATATGTGACTAATTTAAAATTGTTGTTTGTTTTTTGCAATAGACAACCTTAATTCTGGCATTTCCTTACTTTTGTGTGCTTGCCTTTGCAACTTAATAAAGTTGATTTAACATAGGTATTTGGGTGTACTTTTGTCTAACTTGAGGATGGAAGTATAATTATCAAAAGACACATGTCCAATGTTTACTTTTTATTTATCACATTATTTTAGCCAAACTTAAGCCATTAAATAATTACCCAAATCTTTGAGCTTTCAGCCTTTTATGAATACATTGTTTAGGGGTAAAAAATAAACCAAGTCCCCAATCCTAAAATTTACATTAGGTGAGCTATTTTTGAAGTCAGTGTGGCTCTGATGTGTTGGAAATTGCAGGATTGGGGCCAAAGTTTGTTAATGTTTAGCACCACTAATTGTACTGAGGAAAAAGGTTGTGTTAGAACTAAGCTTAACAAGATAGAAACAAGGTACAAGCTCAGTGCAGCACAATGCCTAAAAGGCTCTCAAAGATTGGTCTATCTTGGTTGTATCAGTAGAGAGAGGCCAAGGACAGTGGCTATAGAGACTAAGAGTTCTGTGTACAGGACGCCAATAATATCAAATTTCAATTTTATTTTTCACTATGTCTGCTACTTTTAACTTTCTGCAACGATTTCCTTAGAGTTCAAAAGCTCCTAATTATGCTCCAGATAATATACTCTAGAGTACATATTATTGTGTAACATGAAAAGAAAGTTCATCTTTGACATTTCCTTGAAAAGTTTTTTTATGCGATGTGCTATCCTGGAGGGGTCTTCATGAAATTTTAAACTCTTTTGCCCTTACAGATAATCAGAAAAAGTCTCCTGAGATCTACACAGCTCATGCAGAGGGACGTGGAGCTACAGCTATGAAAATTAAACGACCAAAGAAATCAAAACAGCCAGGTAATATTTCCTTTTGACTGAACAACTTTACTTAAAAAGTGATAGACATTGGACAAAAGCAGACTATATTTTTTTTATCCACAAACTTTATGGTCCAGATCATCATCTGGTGTAAATTGGTTGACTTCAAAGGAGCTACACAGATCTAAACCAGCTGTGAATGTGGTGATGATTCAGATAAATTAGATCCTGGATCCTAAACACTTCTGATTGTAGTTTTGCAAAATCAAATTCCAATCAATGAGGTTTGGCACTCTGATGTAAAACCCAGCCTCATCACCCCATATCTAGTAAATGAATCAACTTAAAAGCATTTTTGTTTCAAACTTTTTTTTTTCCCCTGGGAGTTCGGAGTACATATTTTGGGTTTGTTGTGGTTGAACATCAGGACTAACGGAGATTGTAAAATCCAGGCTTAAGCCTACACTTGTGCTTGGACAGTTTGATTCATTTAAAAAAATGCTTTTCAGTTTGCATCCTAAATACCTTGACCTGGAATGCATGATGTGAAAATGAAGTTCTGTTGATTTACATAAAATATTATGAAATAATTTTAAATAATAAAATAATTTTCATTGTCATGCAAATAAATATAAGATAATAAGAGAGGGGTTTTTAAAAGGGCCTAAATGATTTAGGAACACAAGTTCCACTGACTTTCAACTTCCTGAATGTCATTGAGATATGTGCTTTTCAATACCTTAGGCACTTTTGAAAATCTTCCCCAGGTGGCAACAACAAAAATCCAACTGCAATTGAAGTCAAGACATGTTGTGAAGCTCAAATTTAGGGTAAATGTGATAAGCTTTGTGAAAGTTTTTTAAATTTATTTACACAGGGTAAGAGGATGCCTCATTTTTCTGTACAGTAGGATTGTTTATTTTAGTATTCAGAATAATTGATATTAGTTCTTGTAGATTTAAATTTTAAAATCTAGTCACCTCTGAAATTGATCTGTCCATGTTTATTGCTGTGTTATACAATGGGAAGGTTACTGTATTATTTCAGCTGGGAGATAACTCTCCTGCCCCTTCTCATGTTCCTCTTCTGAACTGCAACACATACATGCATATATACTCGGTATCAATCTTGTATTGTTCTGGGGCTTGGGGGTGAAAAGTGAATAGCACACAGGGACTCTTCATCATGCGCAGGATCCTTCCACGTGCACGATATGTGCTAGCTAGATGTACTTGACTAACATCATTCTATACACCATGTACCCAAAAGCAGAATGGTGTGCAGGTGAGTAACATGTCCAGTCTCCCAAGTCTATAAATCTTAATCATGGATGTTGCATAGGATGTCTGTAGAAAAGAAATGTTTGAGTCTTAATTGTGTGCTTTAACCACTGCTACACTGGTGATCGCTGGTAACTGGTGGGTCACCATATTGCTCCTGCTCAGATGAGAGGCAAAGTGTTCCCCGTAGCTCATAACGTATTGGCTCTTTGTGTGCAGTCTAGAAAAATGACAAAAATCTTACTTAACACCTCTGATAACTTGGAGTTGTGATATTTATCAAAATCACTTCAAAGGCAACCATGTCTTTATTTAATAGACATAGTGACATAGCTATGAAGCATGGTTTTTTTTTAAGTGATAAAATACATGAATAGCCTTTGTGTTCATATGGGATATTTATAATATGGTCACTGCAAACGTAAAATACATAATATCCAATTTTATTTCATATTTATCATTCAAATTAACCAGGACCTCATTAACAACTAGGGTCATGTGAATTGGTTCAGTTGTCTCAGAAGTCACAATCACTTCATAACAGGAGCTGAACATAAGGCACTGTTGCCTACTCTTGCCATTTTATTATAAGTCCTGCAATATTTTGGTGGTGTTCTTAAAGCCCCAGCTGCTGCAATCAAGAAGCCGCATGAAAATCTTTTTTAAAATAGTAAGTTTCTCGCCCTCATGCTTGCGGAGAAGAGCTTTAAAAATGAAGCCAATTGTAGCCTAAAGGTTCAAGAAGGCAAATAAAAAGAACCCCCCCAAATTGTTTATTTTTAATAAACCTTGTGATATTTGAATGCTTGGGGTTGACGATACTTGATAAAGCCTAATCCAAAATAGTAATCCTCTAAATATGGTGCTGGATGAGCTTTGCTATTTTGGAATTCAATATTTCACAGTGATGCTTGTGTTTAATTCAAATGTTCTGAACCTGTACATTTTGGACCCAACTATGTAATCCTTACTGTGCTGATGAACAATTATTCAAGAAAATAGCTGCATTGTTACTGGAGCCAATGGGATTAATAATTTTAGGAAGTGCTCACCAATGAGTTCCAAAATTGGGCCCTCTGGATTTTTCCAGTGAGTGGCTGCATGGCTCTCTCATCTTTTGGCTACAGAATATTGTTGTTTTTTTGTTGATTTGCCAGTTAGCAGAAAAGTACTAACCAACAGCAATTTATGTAAGAAGTAAACAGGGAAATGTTAAGAAAACCAAAATGTTTGTGAAAGTGCCAAGCTAAGCTTAGCTTTGAAAATGATCTCGTAGTATGAAGAAATAAAGATGAGTGTAATTGGCCTATGCACTACCAGGCAAGAAATGATACCAAATGATTAGCTGTAATTTTTCTTTCCTGAATGAACTCCCAAGTTCTTTGATGAACATAGCAGAGGAAATTACCACAAGTATCATTCAAAACCAACAGATGTCCAAGATCAGAGGTGATTCATTCTCATGTTGTTGAGGATATCGTTTGTCACCAGTCATTCAGCTAGATATTCATCACCAAACTTCTTCACTGAAGTAAAGTTAGATAAATTGGATCAAGAAAACAGTGGAAATGTTGTGTAATTCTGTGCCTGATAGGGATTTTCTTTGTTGGCCTGTATTGAGTGTGTATGCGTGCGTGTGTGTCTGAATCTGTATGGAGGAAAATAAAGAGTAATTCTTATATAAAATTTTCTTCCATAGTTCTCAAAGATTTTTACAGTGTGGGTAAGTATTATGTCCTCATATTATAGAAGAGGAAACTAAAGGCAAATTAAATTGAAAATCTTGGATCGTGGAGCAAAGGCACCTGTTCTGTCCACCCCAGTGAAACTGCTATAATCATTTAAGGATCATTTCCCTGGCTAGATTTCAAGGCCAGCCTTACCATATTTAAGCTTGCACTTCCCTTAGTATTGTTCATCACTCTCCCCTTCTCTTCATCTTACTAGAGCTGCTTGAATATTTTCCAACAAAACTTGAGGAGCTGGAGCTGGGTCTCTGGGGTAGGGAGCCTGCCAGCCCCACAGTACTCCAGCTAGAGCCTGGCCTCTGTTGGTAGGTAGGCTCCCCAATCCCCAGAAGACAGCCTGACAGCCCCCAGAACCCTAGCTGGAGCTGGATCTCTTGGCACTGGTAGGTTCCCTGGTCCACCGGCCCTGGAATCTGGATGCCTTGCAGTCCCCAGCAAGGGACATTCTTCATGGAGAGGCTGCCCCAGAGCTTTTGAAAATGGGACTTTGGCTGCTGAGCCACTTAGGTGTCTTTTGAAAATTTTACTCAATGACAGGTGAATAAAACCAAAATATGGCAATGTCAATTATTATTTTTATGTGACGTCTATTCTCTTGTTTGAGAAGGCCCTGAAAGGCGCTGATCAGAGTTAATGAAAAAAGGCTCTCCTTCTTTAGAGTAACAGTGTGAGGAGAGTGTTAAACCTCAATGCACATTTTATGTTGCTCAGCCTCAAAGAACTCTTCTGGACCCTATTAACAAAATGCTGAGGTGGCCTGAGTCTCTTTTGAAATGAATAGGTATAGTTTGGATGGGATTATTTTTTGCCCAAATGACAGCAGAAATCAAGTGTATGTAACAAAGAAAAATAACGAGTCTCAGAGATAAACTATGAGATTTGAGAAGTGTCTATTTTTCACATAACAGGTCTGTTATTAAAATCATAATTCACAAGGTACCCTTGGAACTGTGTTTTTACAGCTTAGTTTGCTCTTATAATCTCTCTGTCAACTGGCTCCCACTAGATTTATATCTGATATAAAATACAGTCCTAAATTAAGATGAAAAATTCAGAGGTAAAATGTTCAGTGTTGTCTGATGATGAGACAAATCCAGGTCAAAATGAAGGAATGGGAAAAACAACTTAGATCCAGTGCTTTCTGACAAATACAAGTACTGATCTGCTAACACACCAGCATGAAATCAGTGCTTTGTGCTTTACAACTAGTCATGTTTGCCTTTAAAAACGGTCTTTAAGTTTGTTAAAAATTTTAAGCTAAAATTAAGGATATTTTGCTTCTTTATGGGTCCATGAAGATTTGATTTCTCTGCCCCAATTGCTGGTGGTGAAAACTTTCATTCACTAAATTCTACCAGAACTGTCCTTCAAAGCCATAATATTTAAATGTGATTTCAGAAAACAATCTTTGCAAATAGACTGCATTCACAATATTATTACAATATGTATGGTTGCTATTTAGGATGTAGCCAATTCATGTTGAAATTCAGAGAAAAAATTCTGAATGCAATATAGCAACTTTTCCTGGTAAGTGGGGTATCAAGTTAAAATTCAGATCAACTTCTCTTTAACTAAACCTATATGTTAAGAAAAGTACACCTAAAATACTTGAAAAGATGTACAAAGTCTAAAAACCAGTGGCTGAAATTTCTACAGGCCAGAATCTACCATCATGACATTAAGTGGTACCTTAGTGCACTAGTACCACTGAAAGCAATGGGATTACTTGCAGAGTAAGTCCCCAGTCCTGCATTATGAGCCTGCATAGAAAAGCCCCAGTGAAATCAATGGGATTCTGCCCTCTGAATCACAAGGCTTGGAGCTTAAGACACTACATGGTATTGGGAAGGCTCTGTCAGTAGCCCTAGACAATGTACAGCTTTTGTGGGATCTTTTTTCTAAATAAATACATGCTCTTTTCACATGTACTGTGGTGGATTTGACACAGGTATGTTTAGGATTAGATGGGCATTTTGGGTGGTATGACAAAGGGCACAAATATAAACCAAATATAAACACAGGGTTGAATTCTGTGCTGACTCAAACCCCATGCCAATCAATGGGGCAACGGAGGGTGTAAATCAGTGCAACATTTGGCCCAAGGCCTTTCAGAACATTTTTCCTGAACATTTCAACAACAAACTATTTTTGCACAGATGCTATACACTGGAGAAAGCTATTTTTGAGGTGATTCATATCCTGATGTTCATAAATAATGTGATCATTTCTGCATTAAAATGTGAAACATTTAAACTGGGTCTAGAAGAAAAAATCCATAACATAGTGTACCTGTCCTAAAATATACTCATGGTTACATGATTCAGCAATCAAACATGATTGCACTCTGATAGAGAGCACTCAATGGTTAGTTTTACACAGTCGTTTAAGGCCTTATTGTTGAAGTTGTTCACTGTCTAATGTAGTAGAGCTACTTACCACTATGGTGCTGGCATTGTATTATATTATAGCTGCTGGTTTCACAGAGTGAATTGCTAGAATCTGGCCCTCATGGTTTCACATTTTGATTACTGTAACGTCTCCCTTTCTGGCCTCCCTAACAATCACAATCCAGTTCATACAAAACATAGCAGCTAAGATCTTTTACCTTGCTCATCACTCTGACCACATCTTTCCTGCCCCACCTTATGAATCTTCCATCTGACTCCCTGTTTTCCATCACAAGTTTAAATATCTTGTCTTCAAAGCCATTTACAACGTGTCCCCACTTTACTTTTATATCCTTGGCTCTAACCATGTTTCCCCCTCTGTTCAGTGAAGATCCTAGCCCTGCGTGGCCATTAGTTTGCTATTCTCACAAATGTCTCCATTTTGCCCTCTACACATGGAACATCTCCCTCGGGTGATCCACAAGAATCATCTTGCTTTGTCTCATCTTGCAAATCCTTGCTTCTGACCCTCTTCTGTCCTGGGGGCTATAAGATATCAGCCAACTACAGATGAACTAGGATGAATAACAGTCAGGGATAGCTGATTTACTTATTTGTTTATCATCTGTTATACTCTATGTTGCAGCTTGTTTCTGATTAGATTGTAAGCTCCCTGGGGCAGAGACAATGTATTCTTCTGTGTTTATACAGCATCTACCACCATGTTGTCCTAAACCTACATGGGACTGTTAAGTGTTACCAAAATAAAAACAAATAGTGATATTGACATGATAATCTTCTCAAATAAGCCCTGTGATCACTATTATGTTGGGGATGATGATTTTCTGTTAGGATTAGATCAAGGTTACAAAAAGTCAATTATTCATAAAGGCACATCATCTCTTTTCTCAGAACAAGAGAATTTTTGCAGCCAAAACTTTGTAAACTGGCAGGGAAGTTGCTCAGAGTCTAAGAACTGACAGGCAGCTTGCAAACAGATGGGAGAGCCCTGCTCTTTGTGAACTTTTGCCCTAGAAAGTTAGAAAGAGAGAGGAAAAAAAGAGAGAGAAGAAATGCTCATTAGTGAGGTGAACATTTGTTCTAAATTAAATTTTTCTTATTCAGTCACACATTTACAATGAGTTTTTAAAAATAAATTGAAATATTGCCAAATAGCCTAAAAATTATTCAGATACAGGCAAACAGGTGTCTTGTAATTTTTTTCATGAGGGTGATTTGAACACTTCTGCTTTTTGTGTGCTAGAAGATTGTGTGAACAAATTTTAAAATATATTTTTGTAGTTACAAGCATCTAAATGGCATGATGGTGGCCTAGAATTTGGATGATGTCACAGATTGCATTAAAAAATGTGAACAAAACTTTCCTCCCTGCAGGTTTAGCCTCCAGTTTCGATTACAATTGGAAATTTATTTAAAAGAAATGCAAATTACCCGTTGGGTAGGAAAAGCACACGCTGCCTATTATCTTTACTCCAGTAGTATAACTCTGTGATTTAACTTTGTTATACTGGGAATTGTGATATTCTTAGAGTGTCTGGTCTTAGTGTGTTCCAAGTATAGCTGTAAGAGTTAAGAGCCATTGGGCCAAGCACTGTCCTCAATGATGCAACCTGGGGTTTGTGGAGTTGCAAGGGTGTAATGTAAAGGCATTAAAATGTTGCTTTAACTTTCTGAAGAGTTGCACAGGATTTAGCTATATACAATAACCCCCTCTAAAGCCAGTGGGAGTCTTCTGACTCTGAGTTCCAAGCTCCAACCAAAGACCATCATGAGGGCCACCTCTGGTGATCCAGGTGAATATAGAATTCTAATCCTAATAACATTGATAATAGAGGCATAGGTAAGAATGTATGTACATTACATTATTTTAAATATTTTTCTGGGTATGAAAAATATTTCTTCCTTCCTTCATAACAATACAGTATATAGGACTGTTTCCTCATTGTATCACTATTTACTGTGTTAGCCCAAAGTTTTAATTCTTAGAACTTGACTACACACACAGCTATGTTTTACGCACTGGATAGTTTGTTTTCTAATTCAATTTAGTTACACTGATATGAACCCCTCAGTGGGTCCTCTAAAATTTGCACCAAACTTATATCTTTTTATTTTAGTTTGGTAATTTACGAATTATTGTTGTTGTTGTTGTTTGTGGGTTTCTAAAACTTTCTTACACAAATCCCACCCCTTCTTCTCTTTGCCCCATTGCCCCAGCCCTCAGCTCCATGTCATGGCATGTCCATTTGGCTAATGAACTAAGAAAAGGTCACTGTTCCTCTCTTTGGAGTTTAGGAAAATCCCCCCAACATTAGACAAAGGGTTGCTGCACTTCCATGAAGGTTTGAACATGCTTGCAACAGTTTTTTGATTTTCAAGTGGTTCAAAAAACCTACAGTAAACCTAGAAGACTCTTAGTGCAGGTCCTATACGTGTTTGTTTTCTGCATGCTGTTACTTAGTGCACAATGCAGAATAAACATTGGACTGTTTTGTATAAAGGGAACTGTCCCATTTATATGAGAAGAATCACAGTTTGCACTATTGTCACCCCATTCATATCAAAAACAGCTTATAAATCTAATTAGATCTGAAATGTCTCCAAAAGTTAGTTGTGCAACAAATGTTGTCTCGGTAATATCATTTATTATCTTGTGCTTTCTCTCTTCTTAAATAGCCTTTATTGCTTAGCAGGTTGCAACTTACTACTAGCAAGAATGCATTATTTAAGCCTTTCGCTGTGCCACAGCAAGTGACAGCTTGTCATGTTGTTAATTGTCTCCCTTGAACTCCACAGATACGATTCCTCCAACCATAACAAATTGCCCATGGGACATCACCATAACCACCGAGACTGATCCAGTACAGGTCAGCTGGGAACAACCTGAAATTAGCGACAACAGTGGGGTGTTTACTTCAGTAGCTTCAATATCCAGTGGCTCCTGTTTCCGGTATGGAACTCATCAAGTGCAATACACCGCCCATGATGAAGCAGGAAATGAAGCCTCCTGCCAGTTTAAAGTTACCATCAAAAGTAAGTGCTATTATTGACTGAAGTTTAAGAAAGAAAAACAGTCAGGATCCTGAAAACTGTTATGAATTGGATTTACGAATTAGAAGTAGAGCTGTTTGCTTTAATGCTACCTCTTTGGCAGCAATATTTCCTGTAAACAGTTGGATGTTCACCAAACCATGAATATTTTGCTGTTCATATCAAGTCCTATATACCAAGTGATATGATTATATTAGATGTAATAAGAATTGCATCTTTCAAGTACGTTTTGTGGCCAGTGGGCCAGATCCTCCACTGGCCTCAATTGATAGGTCTTCATTAACACCAGGAAACAGTTGTGGCAACTGTGGAGTAACTGTTGGAAAATCTTTTTAATGACGACCACTATTTGCCTGAGATGTGAGCTAGAGTTAAGAAGTAGTCAGCCAAGGACTGAAATATTCAGAAAGCACTTGTTGTCTGACACTGATTCCCTGCTGCACTGACTTCCGAAAACGGTGCTTTCCAAAATGAAGTTAAAACTGGTAACACTCTTCCTGCTACTTCTCTATACCCATTAATAATGCCTTGTCTACACACACCAACTGTACTAATTTTAGCTGACCTGTTTTAGAAACTGATGTACTTAAGTCAGTGCAGTCACCATTGTGTGGACAATCTTAAATTGGTTTGAGTGCCTTACATTGATTTAAGCTAAATTAATATAAGGCTTTCTGAACTGATTTAAGGCTGTCCCCACAAAGGAGTTGCACTCCCTTTACTATATCAGTTTCTAATGATTTGGTTAAATTAGCACAATTTTATGTGTAGAAAAGTCCTGGCATTTGAAAGATCCTGATGAAGATGAATGGCAAATGGATATACCAATTCTTTAGTCAGTAGGGTTTGGATTTTTTTTTAAAATAATTAGGACTTCTCTGAAATTAGCCAGGTTGTTTCTTTAGGTCTCATTGTAAATTAAACTGCTCTATTTTAAGCAGAAAGATTTTTTGCTACCATTGATTAACATTTTTAAATGAAAAGGAAAATGCAAGTGATACTTGAGTTAAGGCACAGTGCTGATAACTTGATTATTAGAGGTGGAAGAAAGAAGAATTGGGATCTCCTAGAAGCCATAATGTAACAACAAGATTCATCAACGTGGTGGGAGAGAGCATTAAAGACATTTACTGAATATCTGTGTTTTGTAACCATGTGAACAGTTTCACTGTACAAAACCCCACAATCATGTGTGTCATTTCTGCTGTGTCTACATTAAGGAATTTTGTAAAACCTTCCTCACCAGACACCAAATGCAGAACAGGCTTTGACAGGCTTAATTAAGGTGATCAAATACTAGCAATTGCTGGAACCTCATGGCTGGTGCTGGCACCAATGAGGATTTTATTGTCAAATCTCCTAGTGTAGGCACGTATTACTGGTGTGTATTGTATAGTGCTATTATTCCTTTGCCATATTTTTAATATAAAAATAACATTCATAGAAGAGCACTCCCTTTTCCATAAATATTCCATACCTTACCTTTCCCCCCCCCTTTTTTTCCTTTCACTATGGGATCTTCCCCATCTTCCATATAGCTACAGCTTGCACAATATCTCTAGAATTTGATGAGACAGTTAAATACCCATGTCATTACAGAATGCTACACTTACCCCACAAATCACAGTAGGTGATGGATGCAAAAAATACACTAACTTTTGTAGGATTTAGTTTTCACAAGAAAACTGAAGCAGTTTAAATTATGGTCTAATACTATACTCAATAGTGATTTACTTAAACTGGTACAAAAGACTGTGTGGACATTCTTATTTCAGTTTACACTATGTTTATTTTGGATTATCTTAAATTGATTAGGAATTTGGTTTAAGCTAAATTGAAATAAGCCACTTTTAAACTGAAATAAGAGTCTCTGCACAGGGGTTTGTACTGTTTTAACTAAATGGATTTATAAACCAATCTAAGTTGAACTAGAGCAACTTTGTTGTGTAGACAAGGCCTAAATTAGGGAAGGTGGAACAAATTCCATTAAATAAGAATGACCATTTTTAAGTTTTACAAGTTTTCATTTCCCTGCTCATTTGGCTTCAGGCAAATGCAGAAGTGCTGAAAATTCATGGGAGAGGTTAGTTTCATGCTATTTATACATGTCCTCTTTACAATCAGATTTTAAATACCGCAGGCCTAGTCCTCCTCCCCACCCTTGGAATTTTAAGTACTTAATGCTTTCAGCTAAAATCAAAAAGTGCAAAGCAATGTTAAAAAGAAGAAAACTGAATTTTCTTCAAACCTCAGAGAGACAAGGTAGGTGAGGTAATATCTTTTATTGGGCCAACTTCTGTTGGTGAAAAACTCAGAAAAAGGCTCAACTTTGGTTTGGGTAAGTTTCAGATGAAGGTTGTGTTCTGTTTAAATTTTATTTGAACCAGTTCACAATTTCTACCAGCATTATTCCCTTGCAAAATCTGGTGTCGTTCTGTGCACATACATGACAGCTGTCTGAGGGGAAAGTATGGCATTAGTTCATTTATAAAGGTGTTTGTTTAGCTACCTCTTGCAAATAGCAACTGCAAGAACTAAAGTTGTAACTGTTCTGAAGTTGGGCAGGATCCCAGTTCTTTTGTGGGGAAATAAAATTAAAAGCAAAAGTTCAAGATATTTTTGATGCGATAACTGACAATTGTGTTTACGTGTTTTTATTTTCCCACAAATTATTATTTCAAAACAGAATAATACATTTATGACGTTTTTAGTTGGACTCTGTTCTGCTATTTAGAAGAGAACTAATAACACATATTGTTGTACCATGATAACACCACACCAGCTCTGTCCAGCCAAGCAGCCTAGATTATTCAAGATGTCATATTTATTTATTTAAAAAATTACTTTGGATGTTTATCAGGAAGTGACTTCAATGAGGAAGCACAGTAATTCAATTATCAAACACTCCGCTCTATCAACTAAATACACATGAGCTGAATGTAAGAAAAAATATCTATTTACAATTACTCATCTTGTATAGGTCATTATGGTGACATGGGGCCTGATCATCCCCTCTTGTAAACAGGGAGGTGGCTTTGTAGGGATTGTAGAGGGAAATGGAAAATTCCATGAACATCTATAACAGGGGTCGGCAACCTTTCAGAAGTGGTGTGCCAAGTCTTCATTTATTCACTCTAATTTAAGGTTTTGCGTGCCAGTAATACATTTTAATGTTTTTAGAAGGTCTTTCTATAAGTCTATAATATATAACTAAACTATTTTGTATGTAAAGTAAATACGTTTTTTTAAATGTTTAAGAAGCTTCATTTAAAATTAAATTAAAATGCAGAGCCGACCGGACCGGTGCCCAGGAGCCGGGCAGTGTGAGTGCCACTGAAAATCAGCTCATGTGCCGCCTTCGGCACACGTGCCATAGGTTGCCTACCCCTGATCTATAAAGTGATCAGTCCATTGTGTGGGACAAGCCGTGGTTCTGCTCCCAGGGCTATCAGCTGGGAAGAGCTGTGCCTCCATATAGTCTTGGGCCCTTTGCCCCTTCTGCTCCTGGGAAGCATGGGTCAGCTGGAGACAAACTATCAGGGAATCCTCAGGTTACTTTGGAGGGGATCAGCTATATGGAAAGAAAATGGAAGAGAAGGAAGGCAAGGGAGACAGTTCAGGGGAGAAGAGGGTAAGAAGGGGCAGGTGTGGAGTGAAGTTGAGGTGAAAAGACTTGGGAGAGGGGAGAGGCGACGGAGGGATTGGAGCACAGGGCCAAGAAAGACAGAACTTTGTACACATTTGATTGAAATGGCCAATTGTGGTAAAGGTCCATGCTTTGGCTGCTTCTGGTCCAACTGGCTGGAATCTCTGGCTGGCTCCTGGTGCCCCCAGAGTGTGTGGGGTCCCTTCTGCACAGTTTTGGCTGGGGGGAATGGTGCCCTGGCTGGGTCCCATATACTCCCACCCCACCAGTGCAGCAATCCCTGCTTTGGCTGCTACTGGCTCTACTGGCTGGAGTCTCTGGCTGGCTTCTCTCTGTGGTTTTCCCCAAGGCCACAGGTCTGGGCAGGGGGAGACACCACATGGATCCTAGTGACTCCAGAGAAGGGGAAAGGGAGGAGGCTTACTCTACACTGTTCTGGGTCCTGTGGTATAGTTGTAATAGATACTCTAGAATATTTTGAATAGTAAGAACATGTCACATTTGTAGAATAATTTATATTCAAAGATATCAAAGTGCTTTACAAAGATGGGTAGGTGTCATTATGCCCATTTTACAGAAGTTTAAAGTAAGGAAACCTGTGACAGAGTCAGGAACTGCTGTGCGCCTGCCTGGTCTTTAACAACCAGACTATATTTTTAGGTCTAAGTCTGCAATCAAGGTCAGTACTCTCTGTCTCAGTGTAACGGCTTGTTGTTTAGTGATGTGTCAGATGTGTATGTGTGCGTAGTGCAGAGTTATTTATAAAGTACTGTGGGATGTGAAAGATGCTGAAAGCATGTTTTATTTTATTCAGAAGAAGAATGCAACTGGTAGGTTAGTGTTAGTGTGGATCAAAATTTGTCCAATTTTATATATGTAACACAGAGTAAATATTGATATTGATTTACCATGATTCCTTTCTTTCAGCACATACTCCAACCATGAAACATTCCTAAGGGAATGGTTCCTCAGGAATGTGTAAGCCAGAGCAAACATTGTGCTCTGGAAGGCAGCATCCTCTTCTTGTGTCACTGTAAACAAGATGGGTTGAAATACCATAGTTGACTAAAAGGTTGTGCACCATATATTAACTAAAAGTCATGGAGCAAAAGTGTTCAAGCTATATAGCATGCATTTATCGCTTTAAGATTTTTTTTTTAAATGGGGGAGGGACTCCCTGGAGAAGGGGTAAACAGACCCAGATCTGCCTATTTCAATATCAAGTGGTGTTAATTAAATACTTTAGTGGACGTACACTTAAGTGGGGACAATATACATTGTCTCTCCTGATGGAGAGTTGACAGTATCCATTGTCTCAAAGACAGTAACTCCTTTGAAATGCAAGAATGTTGAGTGAGAGATTGCTTTGAAGTTTCATTAGCTCCCTTTTGCTTAAACCCCAGATGGTAGGCCTAGCATCATCAACACAGTTTTGATTGATACCTGTATTGTGACTGCATGTGGTGATTCTGCATTACAATCACATGGTCATCGCAAAGGGTATCATGTGTTTGAACAGAGTTAAAAACATCTTCCCAGAGACATTTGGGAGATGGCTGAAGAGCAGTAATGGAGAAAGTGACTGGTCAGAGAGTGGCATTGAACTTAAAGGAGTTTGCTGGAGATAGAAAGGGCCATGTTACACATGTGACTTAGAGAGCTAGCACCTCAAATCAGTTTAGCTTCATTATTTATGCCAGTTTACTCCGGCTGAGGATTTGGCCCATCAGCTGTATTTTGCTTTTGTCTTTTAGTATCACTGTTCATGAGTATGCACAACTAAATGAGCCTATATAATATCCTGTCTGGTTCATGTCATTGCTCTCCCACACAGGAAAACTAGATTCACAGCTAATCAAATAATGGAGAACTAATTTTGCAAAGAAATTCAATTTGTTTCCATTTTGTAGGATTCAGATCAGAGCTTTCTTTCTTTCTTTCTTTCTTATTTTAATTTTGATTTTAATAATTTTGAATTTGCATGTTTTTTCCCTTCTCTGCCACCCCATTTTTTTGCTACTGAATGCTATAAAAAATGATGCCCCAGGCTTTTTCCACTGTTACATTTTTTCCTTTTTTCTTTTACTACATTGTACTCTTTTCCAACTTTGGAAAAATTACAAAATGACAAAAGAAAAATGAAAAAGTAAAGGAAAAGCAAACATATCCCAGACATAATTCATTCTGCTGCACACAGTGGAACAAACAAGAAAACTGAATATCTGACATTTTAAATTTCTTAATTTTAATATTTTCAGTTTCATTTCCAGTAAAACTTGAAAGAAAAAAAAAAAAGAAGAAGACGACTCCATGAAGGTGCTTGGTTTTGAAAAATGGAAAAGTTTCATTAAAAAAAAAGTTTTGAACATACAATTTCAGAGAGTTCTAGAAATAACCCACTCTGAGCATCTCAGATGTCCTAAGCACTTGGAAATGGTATCATTCAGTAAAGAACGTAACGGTTTAAAAAAAAAGTTACAAGCATGTATTTCTTTGTGATCAGTTTACTTACTGTACTTCTACTACAGTGATACAAATAGACTTGATACTTTAACATTTTTTATATTACTCTTAGAGCCAGATCTTTCGTGCACTGCACAACCTCCCACTGATGGGTCTTTGGCTTGTGGAACGTTATCTTATCCTGGCAGTGGAATGAACAAATGGCAGTTTTGTGTACCATTCTGCATGAAGAGCACTGGTTTCCATCGGAGAACAGGGTCAGTGTTTTTCTGCCAGCCTTCTCAGTCTGGGACAAGTTGGTTTCATTTGGATGAAGCCTGGCAAATGACAAAGGCTCACATGCCAGAGACTTGCACAGGTGAGCAGGCTTGAAAATTTCAGTGGATTAGCTTTCTTAAACACTCTTGCTGACTGAAAGCTTATTGATTTACGCGTTCAGCTGCTATTAGAGTAAAAGTCATGTTTGTATAAGACAACGTGAAGATATGGATTCCAATTATGATATGAATTGAGAAAAGAATGTTTCTCCATCTTCAACTAGAGTGTGTTGGTTTTAGGACAACATTCTGATGTCAGTTACAGAGGAGTGCAGTGGAGTAACAGTGGTGTACATCTAGAGCCAGTGGTCCCCAACCTTTTTTGTCTGGCGGGCGCCAAAAAAACCCAAAAAAACCCCTGAGCGCTGCCGGCGGGCGCCAAAAAAAAAAAAAACCTGAGTGCTGCCGCGGGCACACTTAGACCCCCCGGCGGGCGCAATGGCGCCCGCGGGCACCGCGTTGGGGACCCCTGATCTAGACTAACTAAGAGCAGAAGTTGGCCTGAGAATTTATCCACTTTGCTTCTCCTGCAAAGTCTGATCATAATTAAGTGTGTGTGTGTGTATGCATAATGGGTTTTCTCTCTTTTTTGACAGCCTTCCTAAGAGGCTTGAAAATAAATTCTCTCACTACACATTTTGCCTGTTTCCTTTTAGCAAATCTTTACTTCTCCTTCCCTCCCCATGTTTCTAATAAAGTATTGCTTATTACCATGATTATTCACTAGCATCATGTATAGTCTCAGGAGTTGAACAGTCACAAATAGTGTGTGTAGGTCCTACAAAATATAGTTATTTTTGTTGGTTATGGAGAACAGGTATTTTAGAATTTGAAGGCAATTTCTCAGCATATTAATATTTTTAAGGTAGGACAACTGTCTGGCTAATACTAAATTGTTGAACAAAGATCCTTTAACTCTTGACTTAGAGGTCTTCCAAAATACTCCCTGAGACTTGCAAGCCTAATGCTATTCTCTCACCTCCCCCTCACTACAGAAGGAAGATGTACCCCAGTGCTTGTCTACGCTTGGACATTTACCAAAATAGCCATTCTGGAATAATTATTTAAATTTTTAATTTATAATTCCTAAATGGATTAAGTTAAATCAGGAAAGGGCAGTCTTATTCCAGAATAAGAGTGTCCACTTGTAGAGTTATACTGGAATAGCTATTTTGGTGAATTTCCCAGTGTAGACAAGCCCTTAGTGATGAGTACTCTACTGGCCATTTTTATTGGATACTTTTCAAATAGAAATTGAAAGAGAACATAATTTCTTAAACAGATCCAAGCAGGACTCCAAGGAGGCACGAGAACCACATATTTAAGGATACAGGGCCAGATGGAATAGCACCATAGAGTGCTGTCTGCATTAGCTTCTGCAAAGGATGCAGAGCAGTCCCATACCGCCTCTGCACTAACTGGAAAAATTGCAGGAAATAAACTTTCCAAGGGTGGTGTCATAACTACTTAACCTGGGTTCTCCAGTGGACCTGCCTGAGGCACAATGCATTCTGGAACTCTTGCTTGACTGGTGCAGCTCTGTACTACCCCCAGTAGAGGCTTTCGTGGCTTTGGGGATCAAACTGCTGAGGTATCTTGTTGGGGATTGGCAACGTCACAGGCAATTAATCTAATCTGCAGGTGGATTAATTTTGAATGTCAAAACATAGTTTTATCATTTGAATGGGGCGTATAGATGGAGACAGGATCTAACAGAGGTATCCCCAGTCATCTGTCTATGGTAAGCAATTGCAGATGACACAGAAAGCATGGCCAGTTTCTTTCTGAAAGCTCAAACCAAGAGTGTGGAGCAAGATTTTTTTTGCATAGAGCAAACACTGAAAGTTTGTGATGTGTTACCAGAAGTGGCAGTGTGCTACTCAGGTTGTAAATTTTTTAGTGTCAGGGTGTATGTGATAAACTGAAAACATGACAAATAGCTATTTTTTTATTTGAGCTAGAGTCTTACACATGAAATCAAAATGACATTTTTACCCCTCATTCAAGTATTGAGCTGTATATTTATGCTTTTGATATATCCCTCGTGCTGCTTTGTGTTGTGGCCTTGTGTTTAAGAGAAAAATTGGTAATGTGATACATTTGTGCTTCCCAGGACTCTACTCTCTATTATATGAAAACTGTTTAGCACTTTTGTGCATCATGGCACCATTTTGGGCATATCCTTATTAACTAACCTCATGTTATATGAACTATTAACAGTCAGGCGTCGTACAGGATCCAGAAAAGGAGATTCACTACAGTACTATGAGGGTGACTGCAATGAACAGGCCGTGAAAAAACACATCCTAGCAACTGTGGAACACATTGTAGCCAAAGATCCCTCTGTTGTTTCCCAGTGCACCAGGCACCCAAACACCTGTGGCAATTTCAGAATTTCAGATCTTTCTGTTCACTGTGGGCCGGGAAACAACCAAAGAGGTAACAAATTGTCTTTTCAGAACATTGTTAATGTCACTGTGATGGGATGGACAGTATTTTTTCTCCTACATGTTTTTTAATATGCTTCATAGTGTCTTCTCTCCCTCGGTGGTAATTCATATTTATGCAATCATTTGTGATCAGCCGTAGCATAACATAAACCATAATCTTAAAGGCATACATATTTCATGCCCTAATCTATCAGTAATGTGCACCATTAGCTCCCATCATTCTTGATGGGAGCTGGACATGCTTTTCTAGTTGCTTTGAACTACATCTCCTTAAGTTATCAAAATCATATATTTTAAAATATAACAGATGTATTGTAATGTACTCAACATGGGCTTTCAGAAAGTACTTCAGGTGAGCATGAGTTTACAGAAGTGTGTAATGTGTCAAACAAAGTCCAATGCATCTCACAGAAGCTATGTGGAAATTATGAAGGATAGACAGCTGTAAGATCAGCTTGTCAACTTTTACTTGAATCCAAAATGTATTAGCTGAAATATATGATTCTGCAGAGGTCCTCAGGCGTGGGATGAATGAAAATGAGTCCAGAATAAAGATACTCAAAGCAGGGCCGGCTCCAGGCACCAGCTGACCAAGCAGGTGCTTGGGGCGGCCCCTCGGGAGAGGGGCGGCACGTCCAGCGATTCGGCGGCAATTCGGCGGAGGGTCCCTCACTCCCGCTCGGNAAGGGATCTGCCATACAAGTACTTCTGTAGGTGACGTTGGTTTGGGAACATGATGGCAAGGAGCCTTTTCTCTCGTTTTGTGGTTTGGGTAGAAGCAAGGTGGACAAACACCAAAAAGTTCTTTGTTTCATTGTAATTCAACCTCTTTGTTCTGGACTTTTACTGTTAATTTTTGGTGCTGTTCATTTTAGTTGCAGTTCAGAGCAAAACGCTGATAGGATAGACCCTCTCACGACGTTTTATTATTTGCTACTTGCAGCTGAAGCCAAAAATCTAGGCTGTGACCAGGATCCTGGGGTTGGGGAGCACACTGAGATTGTTCAATCAGGACAAACTGCAAAGAATGGGGCAGACGATCCCGAAAACTGGAGGTTATTTCTAATAATTAGATTCAGCAAGCGAGCAACAAAACAGCTTCTACAATACCTTACTGGTTATCCAGAAGCCAAAAGCACAGTTCCCTTAAAACAACACAGCCTTGGGCTCTTACCCAGCCAGCCAAGTCAAATATGATGAGGATTACTGAAAATCTTGTTAATCATATAAAAAGTTCTACCAATACCAAAGGATCAGACACATTACCCATGAGGTCACTGATTATTTCAGATGTTACCCAAATACACGTTTACAACCAATTCTTATTAACTAAACTAAAATTTATTAAAAAAGAAAAGAGAGAGAGTATTCGTTAAAAGGTCATTATGCATATAGATATGAATAAAGTCCTTAGGTCAGTTTCATCGTAGAGATGGTGAGTTTCAGAGTTGCAAAAGGTTCTTTCAGAATCAGTTCCGTAGATCACAGTCCAATGTCCAATATCAGGGTGACCCAGGCTGGATTTGGGGATCTCAGTCTTGTGACTCAAACTTCCCCTGATGAAGCTTAAGTAGATCTGACATGCAGGATCAAGGCCCAAGAGTTCTTTTTATAAATCCCTGGCAGGCTATTGTCAGCCTCTTGACAGCAGGTGTTCCTTGGGTGAAGAATAGTGGCTTTGAATTAACCTCCTATTTCCTAAGCATCACCGGTAATTAGCTATATGGATTAGCATAAGGCAACTGCCCATCTCCCGCCATTTACAAGTAGTTTACTACATACTTCAAAGAGAAATGAAGACAATGCTATTACTACACTCACAGTTCATCTAAATGTTAGCATCTCCTTTTGATCTCTGAATTGACAGAATACAGCAACATACAGGAACCGTTTGGTTACATTGTCAACCTCTAACAATATATATGTAAACACACAAAAAACAAAACTATTATCTACTAATATGTCTCTGAAGGTTGAATCTGGGTCAATTAGCCTGCTAGTTGTGTAACCCTTTCTGTGTTACCCTGTCACAGAGGCCTAGCAAATTTATTTAACAATATATACATATATTTTTGACCTTTAAAAAAGGTCACATTTAGTTCACCTTCAAATCTGGGGGAAACTTTTGGGGCTACTATTTTTGGCTCTCTCTGCTTTTAAATGTTCAGATCTCTCAAGATTACCTGAATTTGCTTCTTTATACTGCCATACAGTATCCTATCTTTTTGCTATGCCATTAATGTCTGTGCCAAAAATCTGGGCTTTTTTGTATTTGTATTTTTTGTTGATATGTTTCCATTTTTGCTTTAAATGATTTTTTTATTATTTCCCTGCAAGATTCGTGATTCAACTTTGTACTTCATTAAAGATTTCACATATTTCAAATAGAGCCCATTTTAATTAGCTTTTTAATTACAGTTGCAGCAAGCTGTTTACTAGAGATTCTTAGTCTAGTGAACAAGCCCCTGTGGAGCTATTTAGCCTTAGAGAAAAGTGAAAAATAGCCATTTTAAAATCAGAATGGAAATATTTTGCCCACATCACACAATCCTATGGGAATTTTCTGAAATTCCAGTTTAAAGGATCCCCATTATAGAAGAACTGTGCCCCAGAACATTGGGATGAAGATTCTGGGGGAAGGCCAAGAGCGGTGTGGTGACTTGGCTAAATTCCAGTTGAGTAAGTGTATTCTATTCAACCCAAATTCTCCTGTAGTTTCAATTGGCTGAGGCAATTTTCACTTTCACATTCTGATTTGGCAGTAATTTACACCACGTTGCACTCCCTTTGCACAGGTACATGTTACATAAGGTGCCAAAGGCAGTGCAGAACCAGGCCCTTTCCTGAGTCTGTGCTACACAATGGGCGGCATAGATGTCACTTTTCAAAGGCGGGTGAAGCATTTGTGTCCTAAAAGTATCCTGATATAAGTCTAACTTCTTTTATTTTTTAAGCTTTAAGAGCCATATTTTCAAAGGTATTAAAGTGCTGATCTGCAGGCCCCTAAATACCTTTGAACATCAAGCCCTAAGTCCTTGTGAAATTCTCCTCTCAGTTACACCCAGTGTGAAGCCCGATGACTTAAGTAAAGTTTAACTGGTGTAACTGAGAGACGAATTTAGCCCATTGTAAGTAAAATCAACACGCTTTGTTGAGAACTAATTATGGGCCAAATCCTGGCACTACTGCTAAGCATTGGCAAATCTCCCATTGATTTCCCTGGGATCCAGATCTGGTCCAAATGTCTTAAATACTGTACAATGGCACGTATGCATTTGCATAAAGTGTATTGCAATTCTATTCAGTTAAGAAACATGCAGTTAAATAACCTTAGATCTGAGCAGCAAGGTTGTCTCATTGCATCTTATTGTGAAACATAGACTATCAATATTACTTTCTTATGCTTCTTAGCATTTGGAATAGCCAAAGTCTGATATCTATTATTATGTATATTGTTCTTTCCTCAGATACTGAACCACCGGTAGTGATCTCCTGTCCTCAGAACATTGAGATAGAAACCAAAAAAGGAAACCCCTACTGGAATGACTTGCCTAAATTGTCTTGGAAGGAGCCTGTGTTTGAAGACAACTCCAGGGGTCCACTGACAATCACAAAAGGAGGGTCCAATGTTAATAATGGAGACAAACTGGCATATGGCCAATATTCAGTGGAATATATAGCAACAGATCTTTCAGGAAACCAAGCCAAATGTTCCTTTGAGATCTCTGTGAAATGTATGTGTTTGGCTTATACTCAAGGTCAACCGAATGGAAAATAATGAAGTATTAATGCTAATTGTCCTGTGGCATTTGTTGTTTGATGATTAATACCAAGTGGGGGTTAGGATATAAACTCTCACATTTTGTCTACAACATCTACAGGCCATTTATATGCAAGGGTGAAAACATGTATCCCCAAATGTCCCCCTCTCTCCCCCCCGGCTCTTACAGCTTTGCTCTCTGTCCTCATATAGCACAGTATCTTTCCACTGAAGCCTATGTGTCAGCTCTGTGTAAAGAATTGCTTCCTTCAATGGCTCCAGGTACAGATCCTAACACAAGTTATAGGATTCAAACCAACCTGTTACAATGAAATATGAGCCTGAGATGCAAAGTTTGGCTCCAGATTGGAAGTTGGGGCAGAGACAAGGCTTGAGGGGAAAGATCTGATATTCTGATTCAGGCTCCTCTCTGTTAAAAGAAATCATCTCCTGTAACAAGCACGTTTTCAGAAGTGGTCACTCACTCACTTTGTGTGCCACAGTTGTGTGGGGTATCCCACTTGAGACACCTCGTGCCTGATTTTCAGGGCTACTAAGAACCCACTTTCCACAGACCACACCAGGAGTAAGTCACACCAATTCACTGAACACTTCTGAAAATTGTAGCTGTGTTCCTCCTGATGATTACCTGTTCTGTTCATTCCCTCTGGGGCACCTGGCATTGGCCACTGTTGGAAGACAGGCTACTGGGCTAGATGGACCTTTGGTCTGACCCAGTATGGCCATTCTTATGTTCTTATGTCCACACACGCTCCCAAATACTATCTCCAACTATAATGTTATAATGAATTGCTGAAGACTGTATGAGTCTTACACCCATGCAAGGGTTCAATCCCAAATTTTCCTATGTTACACAAATAGGCACATAAGAATCAGTTTCCCTTTACACGCAGTAGGGGACTATTCACATCATCCTGAAGATTTACCCAACAGTGACATTATTATCATGTATATTAATTTATAGTAATATTTTAAGAATTTCTGTCTAAGATTTTGTGTAATTTGCTTTTTACTATATGTAAGCAGTGTCACTCATTATTAACTCAGTTTTTATTGTTGTCTTTTTTATGGATACACAAAGCAATTGCATGCACAATGGAATTGCCGGAGCATGGAGCAATAGTCTGTGGCTATCCTTCGGTGGACGGCATGGACCTCATGACCATTGACTGTATTGTACTGTGTCAAAGCAAATACCAGTTTAGCAGGGATCCATATCCAATATATGCATGCTCAGAGGAGGGACTTTGGTGGACCTTCACAAGCACATTCACGCCTATTGGCCCAAATTTGCCAAGTTTAAACCATAAGTGCCAAGGTAAGAAAGTTTAAATGAATGAAAAACTTTGTAACTAATTAAAAATTCTTATTTGCATGCTATATTTTTGCCACGTTGATGAGCCTGATGGCATGTAAATTATATTTCAAGTATTCATTAAAAGTAGTTTACCTTTTTTCTATAAACAACACTTGTCAGAATTCTCAAATCAGCACTGAATTAAACTTGAGGTGGGTTGAGTTCAGCTGCTTGATTTACTTAATTATAGATTTAAAATATGCTGAGGGAGTATAGATATTTCACATTAATTATGTTGATGAAGATCTGTGTTCTGATTACCAACCCTGAGTCTTTATACAGAAAATGGAGACATATCAATGAGAGACCATACCACTCTCTAACCAGTGGGGGATTACAAGAATAAAGCACCATTGCTTTATTAACTGATTACTTTTCACAAGAACAGAACCTGAATATATGGGCCTTGCACAGGGACCTTTCTAGGGCTTGCATATTGGGCACAAGCAAACAATAAGCCTTTTAATGTGGCTAAATGTAAATATATAAATGTATAAACAAAGAATGTAGGCCATGCATACAGGATGGGGGACTCTGTCCAGGGAAACATGACTCTTAAAAAGATTTGGGAGTTGTTGTGGATAATCACCTGAATGTGAGCTCCCAGTGCAATGGTGTGGCCAAAAGGGTGAACGCGTAATGCTTGGAAGCACGAACAAAGGAATCTCGAGTAGGAGTAGAGAGGTTATTTTACCTCTCTGTTTGGCACTGGTGTGACTGCTGCTGGAACACTGTCTCCAGTTCTGGTATTCACAATTTAAGAAGGATGTTGATAAATTGGGGAGGACTCAGAGAAGAGCCGTGAGAATGACTAGAAAAAACATGTCTTATAGTGATAGATTTAAGGAGCTCAATCTATTTAATTTAATAAAGAGAAGGTTAAGGGGTGACTTGGTTACACTCTGTAAATGCCTACATAGGGAACAAATATTTGATAATGGACTTTTCAATCTATCAGAGAAAGGTATAACACAATCCGGTAGCTGGAAGTTGAAGCTAGGCAAATTCAGACAGGATATATGGCATAAATTTTTAACAGCGAAAGTAATTAACCATTGGAACCATTTACCATAGGTCATGGTGGATTCTCCATCAAAGATAATTTTTAAATTAAGCTTTGATGTTCTTCTAAAAACTGTGCTCTGAGAATTATTCTGGGGGAAGTTCTATGGCCTGTGTTATGCATGAGTTCAGATGATGATCACAGAGGTCCCTTGTATCCTTGGAATATATGAATCTATATACATTTTTAGGGTCTTTTGGGGGCAGAACTGTGTCTGTCTTTGTGTTTGGAAACTGCCTCACTCATTCTGAATGCTATCACAGTATAACTAATTATAAGAACCCACTAGCACATCCTGAGCCATCCATGTGGCTTGTCTTTAGTTGCTTCTACAATCCCAGGGTTACAGTAGTAACTATAGCCCATAGTGGCTTCTAGGAGGTGGCTCCGTGAAGACTGTGGATGCATTGGTCATGACCATGCCCACTCCCCAGTTCTCTCCTGACTCATATTAGGCTAAGAGTGAGTGAACATGAAGCATTGTTCTAGCCAAAAGGGTCTGTGATATAAATTTTTTTTCACTCTCTATCTTCAGCCTGCCATGCTCAAAATGCAGAAAATTGTTGGCATAATTTTGATTGCATTCTTTCCTATTCATTTTATTTATTTTGGCCCTGATCCTGCAATAACTTATACATGTGCACAATGATGAGCATGAGAGTAATCCCAGTGGGTCAATTTATATACTTCAGATTAAAAACACATTTGTAAATCTTTGCAGGGTCCTTTTCCTAGGGGTTCATTCAAAACCCACGAAAAGCAATGTGAGCCTTAGTCCTTACCTTTAACCTTACCAATTCATTCTTTTATGATATTTGTTGTATTAAAAGTTCCAGATATATAAACATTAAAATCAAAACTATCCTAATAGCATTTGATACATGTAAGTTGAAAAGTAGGATGCTCTGCATCACTGAGGTGACTGGCTAGGTTAAAATTAATCCTGTGTTTTCTTTGCCTGTATCTTTAGAACCAGATATTCATAAAAAGCCAAAAGTTGTTGATCAGAATTTTTACTTTGATGGTGACTGCCATGACAGAGCAGTGCAAGACATGCTGATAGGACACTTGGAATATTTTCAGAGGAAAACTTCAGCATATCAGTACTGTGAATTAAACAGCGAGTTCTGCAGAAAGTGGAATGGCTACCGCAATGTAACGGTGTTCTGTGGAAGCACGTGAGACGGAATGACTGTATTGTTTGTTATGTTTTTTTTTTTAGAATGTATTTGCATGCATGTGTGAGAACTACATATTATCCAAGTATTCAGACTGTTCCTTGAAAGCAGTTTGTGCTGTAAACTTATTTCCTCTTATAAAATAAAATTAGGATAAAAATATAATCACTAGCATTTTCTTTCTTCTTGAGCTTCCCCTAATGTTGCTACTACTTGGGAAATTTGGCATTGTAAGTTGCATACATGGACCGATAGGTGACAGGATACTAGTGTGTTACATTTGGGGTTTTTTGGGTGGCTTCCACTTTTTTGTTTTTTAATTATAATGTAAAACTGGTGAGGGCACTTTTGAAGCCGTATGTAGGAGTGTCATTATGGGGATATTTGTTAACACAAAGTTACACTAAATTGTTTCGGAGTAGAGTGGCTGCTATTAAAAAGTCAGTATTTGTCAATAATTATGCTCCTCAAAGCTATGTAAGATTATCATAGTCTTTTTCCTCCTAGATTTAGAATAGGAAGTATCTACTAGAAATTTGTGATAAGGGCACGCAAATATTGATTAGCAATAGAACTGGTTGAAAAATAGAAACAATTTTCCATGAAAAATATATAGGGATTTTTTTTCTCCCCTATTTTTCATTCAAATTTATGACCAGCTCTGATTGTTAATGGCCTCTATTGTATATTGTGAATTGGATTGTACAATTATTTTACAGATAACAAGATCCCATCCAGAATTAAAATCGATCAATATTTATTTGTTGTCTTGGATTCAGCATCGGTAATATCACTACCTAGCAACTGATATCTTTAGTTGCCTGAATTAGATAAACACATTGGGCCTGAGCCTTCACTGGCATAGCTTGCTCTCCCTATTAACTGAAATGGAGTTGTGTCATTTTTACCAGCTGGCTCAGGGAGTATAGCTATTTTCTCAGAAAAAGCTAGAAGACAAATGTAGTCTATTCATTAGGGCTCTGGAATGGAAGTCAGGAGAAAGTTCCTTGTTTGGCCATTAGCTTGCTGTGAAATGTTGGGTAAGTCACTTAAGTTGTCTATACCGGAGGTTCTCAACTGAGGGTCTGCTGCTCCCTGGGGGACTGTGAGCCCTTTTGGGGAGGCGGGCGTGCAGAGCCCTGCAGCTGAAACTAGATACTCCTCCCTGCCCCCTGAGCTGCCCCCTGCCCACACACAGCCCCTAGCTACCCCCTGCCCCCACACAGCCCCTAGTACCCCTCTCCCTGCACCCTGAGCTACCCCCCTGCCTGCACACAGCCCCTAGCTACCCCCCTGTGACAGGTTGGATCACAGAAACCCTCTTGGGAGCTGCCACCTGACTACTTCTACCTCTGCTTTTCCTGCCAGCTCAGTGGCTTCAGCACCCTGTCTTGCTGAGCCAGACACTTCTGTCTGCTCCAACACAGACCCAGGGTCTGAATTACTTGCCCCAAAGCTGCAGGTTTACCTGAAAGCAGCTCACAGAAGTGTTCCTGTCTTTAACACTCAAATGCCCAACTCCCAATGGGGTCTAAACCCAAATAAATCCGTTTTACCCTGTATAAAGCTTATACTGGGTAAACTCATAAATTGTTCACCCTCTATAACACTGATAGAGAGATATGCACAGTTGTTTGCTCCCCCAGGTATTAATGCATACTCTGGGTCAATTAATAAGTAAAAGGTGATTTTATTAAATACAGAAAGTAGGATTTAAGTGGTTCCAAGTAGTAACAGACAGAACAAAGTAAGTCACCAAGCAAAATAAAATTAAATGTGCAAATCTATGTCTAATCAAACTGATTACAGATAAGATCCTCACCAGTTCCAGAATGCTCCCTTTTAGCCTGGGTCCAGCAATCACTCACACCCCCTTTGTTCCAGTTTCTTTCAAGTATCCTGGGGGGTGGAGAGGCTCCCTCTTTAGCCAGTTGAAGACAAAATGGAGGAGTCTCCCAGGGGTTTAAATAGACTTTCTCTTGTGGGTGGAGACCCCCCTCCTCACTCCTATGCAAAGTCTAGCTCCAAGATGGAGTTTAGGAGTCACCTGGGCAAGTCACATGTCCATGCATGACTCTTTTTACAGGTAGCATCCATTGTTTACATGCTACCTTGAATGTCCTCAAGTAGACTTCTTATGTGGATTGGAGCATTCCAAGATCCATTGTCCTTTAAGTATCAGAGGGGTAGCCGTGTTAGTCTGGATCTGTAAAAGCAGCAAAGAATCCTGTGGCACCTTATAGACTAACAGACGTTTTGCAGCATGAGCTTTCGTGGGTGAATACCCACTTCTTCGGATGCAAGTAGTGGAAATCTCCAGGGGCAGGTATATATATGCAAGCAAGAAGCAAGCTAGNTAAGTGTTTCTCGATTAGGTACTTAATTTCAACATTCCTTTCTCCAGGAACTGACCAAATGCTCTACTAAGGTTATTTAGAAATCAAGGCAGTACACAGCCAACATTCATAACTTCGACTACAAAAATGATACTGCATACCAATAGGATTAATACATTCAGTAGCTCATAATCTTTGAGATAGGTTACATGGCATATGTAGCATAAAACACATTCTAAGCATATTTCCATAAAGCCTTATGGGAGGTACCATCACACCCCCTGCCCCCACACAGCCCCTAGCTACCCCCCGCCTGCCCCTAGCTACCCCCTGCCTGCACCCAGAGCGGTTTTCAAGCTTGAGCTGAGTCCCCGATTTGAGTTATATTTTTTGGTTGCACCCCCCTCCCCTCTACCCCAACCCAGACAGGTGGGTAGCCTGCTGAGGTGAGTCAGGGGGTGGAGGTGGTGCTTCCTCCTTGGACCCCACTGTGTGGAGCTGGCCCAAGCCCTGCTGGCCCTTGCCCCCCCCCCCCCCAAATAGAAGTCAAACTGCCTATGCCTCCCCCCCCTCCCGCTGGGCCCTGGAGTTTTTATAGCATGTTGAGAGAGGCCTCAGCAAGAAAAAAATGTTGAAAACCCCCAGTCTATACCTCAGTATCCCCATGTTTATACTGGCATACTAATGCTTACCAATGTTTCTAAAGAATTTGGAGAGCTAAATCTGAAAAGTGCGGTATAACTGCTCAGTATTCATATTATATTGTTACATTAAGGCAGAGGAAAAAATATAAAGCTAGTTAAACTAGTTCTTAATGGAATAAACAGCAGGAATACTGGGACCAAGACATCGTTATGATTCTTGACTTATTAAAACAAAGCCTACCTAAATTCAGCGTTCTTTATTCGTAATGTTTAGCTGTCAATGAAAATAAGGTTCCCAATGCTTTAGTTTTGTGAGTTAACAAACAGTTTATTATGGGAAACATAAACTGAACACTCTTTTTGGTCATACCAGTTTAGGTTTCTGTTGGTAAATTGCTCTCATCTTTGAAATTAAAATGAGAGAGCATCCCAGTCTAATGATAAATGCCACACATCCTGATGAATTGAGTAGGGGCTCAAAAACCTGAGCACAAGTAACTATGCTTCCACTTTCTTATGGTATCTGATACAAAGCTCTTGCAGTAGAGAACTGGAACAAAAGAAAAGTTGACACAAGCCAACAAAAGCAAGGCACTTCATGATTATGGCAGGAATTTTAACCTCAGCTCCACCTGCTGTGCAGCAAATAGTGAATGCCAAATCACCTACTATTTGGACTTAGCCCTAAGAGGTAGCAGGTCCTATTACAGTGAGAATGTCAGCTTCAATGGTGAATTGCCTGGCTTGTTGATTTTTTGGTCTCTGTTGTCAGTTCAGTATTTCATGAGGTTTTTGGTCTTAACTTTCTAGGAACTGAATGGTGTGAGTATCACCTGTCATGAGAGTGAAAATACTTGCAGTATAAATAGCAGTATCACATAGGACCCTTTGTAAACTAGCTTCTGGGATAAAGAAATACACATTTAGAGCTAAGTACTGCATTGCAAGATTATACACCCTTCAATGGATGTCTCAAGACAGTTAGAAAGACCAACACTATTTAATTTTTGCAGAAGATAAATTCCTCCAGATGGGTATGAACTCCCATGAGCTATTTAATCAGATGCTGCTTACAGGACAAATCCTCCAAGGTGCTGATACCTCTTGGAGTATTGTGCACCTTCAGTTCATCTGGAATCGAAATATTTGGATTCTAGGTGTGGTTTATGGCTATGTTCAGAAAGGAATGAGTTGAAACACAATGTTACAGGGCACTATAGACTCTACCTTATAGATTGATCACTCCCATTTGTGAGAGACTGGCACACAGGTGCTGTCATGCTGTATCAGAACTGTGGTCCATTTAGTTCAATATACTGCTTACATTAGTTTTTTTATGACCACCCCAACATATTGAACAGATTTTTTTTTTCATTGTGGTGTCCTCAATGTTGCCCACGTCTTTCCTCTTTAATGTTTACAGTCAATTTAAAACTCAGAAATCTGTATGCGTAGTTCAAATTATTCCTTTCCCACGTGCATTACCTGGCATTTGTAAACATCAAGGGTCATCTCCTATGGTGCTGCCATTCTTTGTTTGAGCTCTCTGGAATTCCTCATTGTCTTCTCTAGTCAAAACAATTGTTGGGGTTCTCAACCTTTTTCTTGCTGAGGACCCCCTCAACATGCTAAAAAAACTCCATGGCCTCAGGCTCCCAGTTGAGAACCGCTGTGCTATGTCACTGTTCACCCACTTTTAATCACCACCAATCCCTAGTATGGCCGATCCAGTAGATACTACCATGTTGAAAATTAACAATTTATTCCTACTCTTTGTTTGGTCTCTTACTGCAAATTTCTAATCCATGACAGCACTTTAACCTTTTGTGAGTGATATTTTCAAAGGCTTTCTGAAAGCTCAAATACATATTTACTTGTTTTTCCTTTATCTACTACTTGGTTGACTGATGTAAATATATCTATTAGATAGAAAAGGGTTGGTTTGCCTTTCAAGAAATTGTACTTTGTGTTGCCTATCATATCCTATTCAGCCAAGCGTTTTAAGGTTCTGGCCAATTAACTGGTACCAAAGTAAAATACGCATACTAGTCTGTTATTCCCAGGACCCCTTCTAGCACTTTACCTTCCAGATCTCTGGTACCGTAGCTGATTTTAATGCAAGTTTGAATATTTTTTTTATCAGTTCAGTCTCTTTATTCTTAAATTCCTTTAGAACTCTTGGACGGACTTCATCCAGGCCTGGCAACTTGCCATGGTTTAATTTGTCAATTAATTTCAGCTCCTGCTTTTTTCATCCCTGAATCTTTAACCCTTCTATGTTTTTAGGTAGATGAAAAAGAGTAGCTGTGTCTTAGGTATTTTCCCACCATCCTCTGTTCTGAAGACTATTATGAAGAAAGCGTCTTTGCAACAACCTTATCCCCTTTAACTGATCCCTCAGGAGGGCTGATGAACACACTGATTCTTTGGCATGCACTCCATTTACAACCTATGTAAACAATGTCTTGGTATTTATTTTTATATCTTTGGCTAATTGCTCTTTCAATTCCCCATTAGCCAACCTAATTTCCATCTTAGATTTTGTAAGCCATAATTCCTGTTCCTTTCATTGACTTGTGTACTCGTATTAATACCTGTTCCGGGAAACAATTGTTGAAGATGTCAAGAAATTGCTTCTCTGATATTATAGTTGACTGCTTTATATGCGTGTAGTTGATGTTAACTACTATCACTGCTATAGGCTCCAATTCAGCAAGGTACTTAACCATGTGAATGGTCACACGGGGATAGAGCGTCAGTTGGTATAATTTGTCATAGCAGCATTGTTGACTTCAAGGGGACCAGCTGTGGAACTGCTTAATTTACTTCAAAGGACTACGCCCATGCTTAAAGTTAACCATGTGCTTTAGTACCTTGCTGAACTGGAGTCTTTTAAGTTGCTTCTTTGATCACTCTTATCACTTATCTACGCAAAAGAATAAATGGACACAAATCAGACGTCAAGAATTATAATATTCAAAAACCAGTCAGAGAACACTTCATTTCCCTGGTCACTCAATTACAGATCTAAAAGTCGCAATTCTCCAACAAAAAAACTTCAAAAACAGACTAACGAGAAACTGCAGAATTGGAATTAATTTGTAAACTGGACACCATTAAATTAGGCTTGAATAAAGACTGGGAGTGGATGGGTCATTACACAAAGTAAAAACTATTTCCCCATGCTATCTTTTCCCCTACTGTAATTCACACCTTCTTGTCAACTGTTGGAAATGGGCCATCCTGATTATCTCTGCAAAAGTTTTTTTTCTCCTGCTGATAATAGCCCACCTTAATTGATTAGTCTTGTTATAGTTGGTATGGCAACACCCATTTTTTCATGTTCTGTGTGTGTGTGTGTATATATATATATATATCTTCCTACTGTATTTTCCACTGCATGCTGTAGCCCATGAAAGCTTATGCCCAAATAAATTTGTTAGTCTCTAAGGTGCCACAAGGACTCTGCGTTCTTTTTGCTGATACAGACTAACACGGCTACCACTCTGAAACCTCTTATCACTGTGCAATTGCTACCTCTTTCCTAAAATTTTGGCTTAAATATTTTAACATATCTGGTATTTCTTGTGTGCTATGGCACATGCCTCATCTTTGTCTAAAACAACTGTGTCACAGACTGCCTTAGTCTATTTTATTTATCAAAAAATGCTATGGCCTTTGCTCTTCCACTGACAAAATTAAATAAGTTGTCAAAGGGAAACTATTTCACATTAGTTCAGCAATGTTGTACTGTCAGGCATCTCTTCAAACAGAAGCCAGATGTTCTTTAGAGTTCAAAGCCCATAATTTATCATAATTAAAACATATCTGGGTTATTATGTGATCATCAATCATAGCTGCAAAACACATTTCCCAGCTGCTTTTCTACTCATTTGCTTACAGAATATGCTGCAAAAATAAACATGTATTTTACAGCACGGTGAGATTTGCTATTGCACTATAAGTGCAACAGGAAAGTTGTTAGGCAGATTCACAGATGGCCCTGGACTCTGCAGATGCATTATGTTTGTGGAGAACTCTATGGCTTGGTGTGAAATAGGCTAAGTTTACTCAGCCCTTTTGCTCTCATAGGTATCCATGGAAAAGACGCTCCAGCCGAATAATATTAGCAATTGACTGTTTATATATGGGATTTAACCAAAGGCAGATTCAGAAGTAAGGGTGACAAGAAGACAGCCATTAATAGTGCAGCTATAGGAAACTTGTCAATTGAAATCACAGAGTCTGTCACTCCAGTGGGGTTCCGGTGCAGGAGAGTCTGCCTGTATGGCATCAGAAGCTATAGGAGACCGTAATCTGCAGAACATTAAAAAATACTCCAGCGTTATGCAGTGCTACTAACAATTTTATACCTATTTCCCTAGATTCAGATTACTTTTCATACATAGTTAGGAGGGATTAAAAAGCCTGAGCATTTGCTCACCTTTATCACTATTGTAATAAATAGAAACCATGACTTTTATATGTAAAACCTCTAAGAACAGAATAAGCATAATAATGTTTTATTGATCAGAAAATTAATACTTTTTTTGTCAACAATTAAAATGAATGTTTCATAGGAACAGAGTGAAAATAAGACCAAAAATAATTTCACATTTTTTCATTTTGTTCTTACTTTAGAAGCAATAAATACACTGCTATAGTCCATTAATCTTATTTACATTGTACAATAGTTTTGAATGTTGCTTGATTTCTAGCATGACTCTTTTATGATATGAAATGGTAACATAGGAGGATATGTGTTAGCATGTGTTCAGCCAAATACTCTAACAGATCATCACCTTGAAAAATAATGAATGACAAAACAATTAGTAAATTAACGTTTTAAAAAATGGAATCAAGTGAGCACCCAGCAGTGAGCATGACCTAACTTCTTTGTGGCATTTTATTAACTGACAGCAGTAGCATAAAAATAGACACTCTCTCTCATTTGAAGTAATATCCATAAACATATAAAACTAACATCTTAGTATTACAGATGCCAAATACAAAATGAGATCCTAAACAAGACAGGTAGTCCCCCAACCCTCTTTGAGACTGCAAATCCTCACTGAATAACATACTAACAGCAAACTACAGTTACTATGAAATGCTTGCCTGGTAAAAAGAACTCTTAAAAAAACCCCATAACTGTCTATATTCCTTCAGAGCACAGATAGTAACTACACCAGTGTTTGCCCCAAACACAGTACAAAGTATATATAAATGGAGCTACGAGCAGCCATTACTCCCCTCTGCTAAGAGGTAAAAACCCCAGTAAAATCAGTAGAGTTGCATCATCTAACGGAAACATTAGGCCCTTAGAATTTAACTCTTCGAGATTACATTGGCTGCCCTTTATGGGTTAATCATGTTAGTCTGGCCAGGTACTTTTGAATTACGCAGCTGGTCAAACTGTATAAAACGCTTTAAGTCTGTAATGGCTGCTTGGAAGACACATGGACAGTATGGGCCAGATCCTCCACTGGTGTAAGCCAGTGTAGCTTCCTTGACTTCAAGAGAGCCATATGATTTACAGCAGCTCTGGCTCTGGCCCCATGCATGAAAGTCTTCTGGGGGTTTCAGCCAGAGTAAAGTTTTTTAAATTGTTGTTCAAGCAACTTGGTCAGTAAGGACATTTGTAAGCAGCTGGCATTCACACAACGACACTGTGACATCTGATTTCTGGCACTGGTATAAGCACAGCTTCTGAGTGACCCTCATACATTTTTTGTCAGACTATCCACTATCAGCACAGACCTCTTGATCTGGGCAACTGCGATTCTAGCTTATTATGATTAATATTAATCCACCGACTAAAGGCTTTTCTTCTAAATTCAATCACCAGCCAATAGAAGGTTTAAACATATACATAAAGTTGCAAACTGCTGTGATGAAGACAAAAACTATTCACATTCTTATGAAATCTCAAACTGATAAGCCCTATGATGGCTGGCTAATTAGCTGTCTATTGAAGTCTGTTAGAAGACTAATGACATATCACCCTTAAAGGCTAAAACTGAATTTTTCATATTCACTAATAAGCCTTTAAAACTGAGGTGTTCTGAAAAAGTATTTTTTAAGCCTCTGGTGTTGGTTTTAATAAATCAGAAATACTTTTGCATGGCAATATGCTACCATCCACAGTACTAGAGTTTTCATCCATTTCTGTTTATTTCACTTTATTCAGCCTTAAAAAATACTTTTGACTAAGACTTTTTGAGAACTAAAGTAACCTCTTATCATGTGCCCCCCTTTTGATTTTTCTTCCTTTGTATTGAAAATACACTATTTGTTTAAAATATAAAACATTTAAAAATACACATAAAATGCTGTCTTTAAAGACATATTTTTAAGACCTTAACAGATTCAAGCCTTATACAATCAATCACCACAAAATAATACTGAATTTCCCAAACAAGGCACTTCAGAAAGGCTCCAAAAGATTTTCATAAGACAGACTTGATAAGTTTTCTAAAAACCATTGGAAAATGCCCCAAGCCACCTTTTCTTATTACTCTAGGCTAGGCTAAAGAAGCTGGCTCTACGATAATATGTATTTGCATGCCATCCAATCTTGCATGCCTTTCTCAGACAAAACTCCCACTGTATCAATGGGATTTGTTTTGCCTGATAAACTAAGGAGCCAGGTATCAGGCATGTGGCAAGGAAAATATTTTTTTTATATGTATGCAATCTTGCTCCAAGTCAGCAATCCTGCTTGACTTTTACAAACAGCTTAAGCACTAGTTTAAGTTCCATCAAAGTCAAAGATAAAGATGGGCTTATCAGCTTTTCCAGATCAGGATCTCACTGGTCCTGCTCCCATTAAAGTCAATAAGAAACTTCCATTTACGTCATTAGTGGCAGGATCAGGCTGTCTGTATACTAAAATAATTAAAAACATCTTGTAGAATTTTACATTGCAGAATAGAAGCAGCTGGGGTTTCATACCTCAGATTTCGGGCACTGGCATCTGGATGCCTTTACAATATGCCTGGTTTAAAATAGTGGCAAAAAATGAGCCAGATACATATCAACATCTCAGACTTGATTATCTTCAACAATCTGTCTTTCCTGACAGTTCAATCTTATTTAGGTTGTGTGTACTGGCTGAATTTAGCAAATATCTTATGATTAAGACAGTATTTACAAGATGAGTTCTTGCAGGCAAATGAAATGGCTTTCAATACAACATAGTCTTTATACAACTTTCAAGAAAATAAGAAATCCTTCATTGATTCCCTGCATACAAAATAATTGCCAACTTGGTCTACACAGTAGAAACGGAAGAGGCAAAGTCTGATTCTTTATATATGTACTTATATCTATGTATGAACATATATGTGTGTATGTGTGCATACCATATACACACACAAATATGTGCATATGTATATACACATGAGAAATACATTGTCTTAAGTTTGCATCATTCAGGAAAAACATGTCCCAAGTGAGGTAAAAATCTTCTGGCCACGAAGTCATTAACTCAAACGTCAAGTTCATGAGCTATGAGGACTAGAATGCGGGCAATACAGCATTTCTGCAGTCAACCATACAGCTTTTCAGCTTTTAAAACAATATTCTCCATGTCATGGTAGCTTTTCCCATTTAAATGTTCATTTGTGAAATCGTGATTGAAGCTGTAGCCCTGAACATCACTGATGGATGATACCGTGTAGGAAGCTGTGCGCATAGCATCTGAGTGAGTGAAGCTGTGCTCAAATTGGATTCTGTACTGATTCCAGTGCCTTCTCAAAACAGCTTGGACCTATTCCATGAAAGGAAGAGGAAAAAAATGTGTATACATTATATGGAAAGATGCCTTATTTGGTGGCCTAAAACTTAGTATACAGCATCAAAATCATGGGCTATTATGAAAGAAATACAAATTGAATTAGGCTGTATTTTCGGTAAACCTGGACTAATATAATTATATTTAACATTTTTAATACATTCAGTGCTCATGAAAGATTTTGGACTTATAGCTCCAGAGACTAGGCTATTCTATACCATGGGCCACAGAAGTACAAGTTTTCACACACTGCCTCAATGTGGTTATCCAATGGTTATCTCTATTCATTGAGGTGAGATCCTCAGCAACATCAGTTGATATAACTCCATTGAAGTCCAATTTACACCAGCTGAGGATCTGGTCCAACAAGTCTTCTCTTATTTGTGATCAAGCCTTCATAAAACTAATGGCAAGGTAGTTTCAGCACATGTTCTTACCCTGGTTAAAAATAAATTTAATAGAATAGCCAAAGAACACAGCGGCATCAGTTTGTTTACATGCTTCATTGTGAGGATGTTATGTATTTCATTGGTTTCCTCTAATACAATATGGCAAAACACCTGTGCAACAGGAAGACTGGATTTACTAAAGTGCTGTGTTAATGAAATTCACATGGAATTAGTTTTTGAGGGAAGGAGGCCAAGTTAGGAGTGATCAGAATGCTGGAACAGCTGCTTGTAGGAAAATCAAATTTATGGAAAGTCTTAATTTATGTTTTTTCTCAAACTTAAGCATCATGGATTATGTATTAGTCCTACCACTTAATTATATTATGGACCAAAGTGAACATTCATGTAACTTCATTGAAGTCAGCGTAGTTACAGGAGAGATCGAGTTTTAGCCCTATGGACCTGAATTCCTTCTTATCTACATCCTAGCTTCCTTTTTTACACAAGCAAAATACCGGGTGCCTAAGTGCTAAGTTGTGTCAGAGTTATTTGCAACTGTTAACAATGGGCACTAAAAGGGATACCACATGTTAAAGAACTGGTCCTATCTGATTAGCATTTAATGTAATGGCAATAGCTTAACTATTCATTTCCTTTTGGCCAAAATTTTCAAACTAATAATTATGGGTTCCAACTTGTGATGAACCTGATTTTCATAAAATACTGAGGTGAAGTTGTCTTGACACAGGACCCATGTATCTCAAGTTAGCACTCAAATCACCTGCCATGTGGGAAAATCTTGCCCCTCATTTTTATGTTGTCAGATGTATTGATGTATATCCATTTGGAATATAAACTAACATTTGCAGATGGATCAGTGTCTGTTAATAAATTACTATTATGGGGCAACATCTTCCATTCAGCTTTCCTTATGTCTTGAGGTTTTCATTTGTTTAGTTTACATTTTCTAACACAATGGCTTATTTTGTCTAATTTCTTTCTGGCTTTAATTATGATAAATAAATACAAATAGAACAGCACAGACACAACATTTAGATTTCCTGTAGTCTGCTATCAAAACCTCAGTTAAAAAGAGTTTCATATTCACCAGTATGCTGACAAATAAGATATACATTGGGGAGAGGAGAATTATGGAAAGAGTTAAGAAGAAAGATAGTATTTTTCTTCTCCCATCTGGGACACCATCTACAGTATGAGAGTCCATTATAATCCATTTTAGTCACCTTGCTCTTGCTACACAAAAGATCATATATTCTTCTCAGTCTGTGTATGCAGTTCCAGTTCATGTCAAAGGGAATTCTGCACATGGATTAAGGCTGGTGTGCGGCCTTAATTTTTTGCAGCGGTGAACCCACTTCAATCATGCAGAGGAACGAGGCAGAAGAATGTTCTAAAATGTCTCCCCTTCTGAGAGGGAAGCTTTAGAATGCATTTTATAATCCATACAAAATTTAGCTGCTCAGAGCCATCACTCTGACCATGCCACCCCACACTTTGAATATTTCTACTGGCTTCCTGTTTTCCACCAGGTATTATATATACTTATAAATAAGAGAGAAAACCACAACGCTGGGTTGATTTGAAGCAAAAAGTTGCACACCTCCCTTGACTATGCAGATACAGACTAAGACGCTGGGAAAGAGAAATTGTTATTATTCCCATTTACTGATAGGCACAGAGAAACTGAGTGACTTGCTCAAATTCACCCAGGAATTCTATGGCAGAGCTAGGAATTGATCCAGAATGGGTCATCTTAGTTCTGGACTAGTGTCTTAATCACAAGACCATCAGTACCCTCATCCTCTTTTCACCTTCCTTCCTGTTTGTCACACTTGTTGAATCTTCTCTTCAATTAGATTATAAACTTTTTGAGGCAGGAACTAAGTTTGTAACGTCTTTGACACTATTGCAATACAAATCAATAATAATTTTTAAGAACAAAGCAGTCAATGTAGTATGATGTATTGTCTACAATCGTTGCTTATATTTGGTGCTTCAATATGGCTCTCTCATTTTCTCTTATCTTCTTCTCCCTCCCCACACCTCCAGGCTCCAACATATTCTCATGGTATTTCTTTCTACACTAAGCCAAGTCTTTTGAATCTCTCATGCAATAGCCCCTCTATTACTGTTAAATCAACATCTCACTACCAGTCTATTCTTGTAATTCACTGCTGTTTACCTATCCATTATTTCTGGCTTTCCTGCAGTCTCATCTAACATGTCTAATCCAACACCTAGGAACTGCACAGCAGACAGCTAATCAATGCAGCAGCAAAGTTTTGTCCCAGATTATATTCCTTTAATAAAAGATACATACAGAGTGGTCAAAGGACTTTATCATCCTCTTCTGAGCTTTGAACAATTCTAAATAGTTTTAGCAGACAGTGGGCTTGCTCTCTTACATGCAAATAACACAGTCAAAAAACATCCTAAAATAAACTCATATTTCAAAGTATATATAGTCATGGCCATAGTTCCGGGTCACTAATACATGTGCCCTGTCTGGCTGTATGGCTCTTGCTTCTCTCCCTAGTTTAAAGGCTGTTGGGGTAATGCTCCTGCCAGTCTCCTGTTCAACTGAATATGCCCTAACCAAACTAGTGGTTTAATCCAAAATTCACTGAAATCAATAGGAATTTTTCCACTGACTTCAACCAGGTCTGTATCAGGCCCACTGAAGCTTGGGGTGCTCCAAACACCCACTGTGATTGCAGACCATGCTATGCTCTATGTTAGAGCATGT
Source organism: Platysternon megacephalum (assembly GCA_003942145.1). NCBI lineage: Eukaryota > Metazoa > Chordata > Testudines > Platysternidae > Platysternon > Platysternon megacephalum. The sequence goes on along the minus strand of QXTE01000009.1, from coordinate 950,032 downwards.
ATCTGAGTGTCTGGTATAGCGGTTTCCTGCTGGTAAAGTGATGCTATTGTCCATAGCAGTTGGGAAACCCCGGCATATGGATAAAGAAAAGATATTGCTTGCCAACAATTCTTATACTTCAATCTTTACTGTAAAGACTTTCCATTGCCCAAAGGAATGGAAAAGCCACATGCCATTAATAATAAAGAAATTTGCAGCAGATGCAGATTCCTTATTCACTGTTATTCCATATAGCTACACAAACCGCACATGCATGTTGCCACTTCTCTAGGATGCCTAGCATTCTGCAAATTATAATGAGGTGTTGCTATGCCAAGTGATGTTAAAGGGACATATCGTTGATAAGGCATATCAAGTTAAAGACTGTTATAACAGAGGCCCTTAAGGACAGAAGATTATGAGTTATGTCTGCAGGATGTCATGTCTGCAGCAGAATCTAATAAGAGACCAAGAGAACACTTGTTGAGTGCAGATTTTTGTATGATTTGTCAATCCCCCCATGATCCGTTATGCCTTACTATACTATCCTTTTTATAGCAAGATTTCATGAAATTATAGCCAGCTGAAAAAAGGTAGAATAGTGCCACTGGAAGACCTAAAAACGATAGGAAACAATGTTTAAAACATAAGATTCTGCACAATGTGATGTAAATGGACAAAGATCAGCTAAGATTAAAGATTGTGGGCCAGATGTCAAGATTTATGGCCCTTTTATGTGATTCAGGTGATGCTAAGTGGCTGTAATCTGTCCACAAATGTCCAGCAGAAAATTCCCTTGTTGGAGGGGAACTCCCTGCTAGTACATCTGTTTGTAGAGGGCACGGCAGGGCTAAGGTTTGTTACACTGATCCTCCAGCAACATAAGGCCCATTAAGGATGCTAAATTAGTGGTATAACTGACAGCTGCCCAACTCCCTGACACTGAACAGAGCTCTGGCTCAGGAGAGAATATGGCCAAAGAACAGATTGTAAATGCATAATATTGGAACCCTAATAGAATAAATAATTGATTACTAATGCTAATAGAGCAAGTTTCAAATTTAAAACCACAAGTAGATTTGATTTTGTTCTGCAGTGGAATGGAAACATCATTAAGAGGTGCACATAAATTAAAAATAATTATAGCTGATCAAAGGACTGCAATTCCATTTTGCATCCATTTTGTTCTTGTTTCACAGTAGAACAAAACTAAAACCATTCAAATGTTTGCACAAAAATGTAATTCTGTCAAATTATCCATTTTCAGATCAAAACCCAAGCTTTTCAATTGAGGAGGGCGGGAGAGGGGCGGTGATTAGAGCACAATGATGTGGGAGGTGAGCCAATCAGATTCAGAATCATCTGTGATGAAAACTCTTCTCTGAAACAGGCAGAGGAGCAGGGACTTGAACTATGGTCTACCGCATCCCAGGGCAGTGTGTTAATGACAAGACTACCAACTATGAGCGTGTCTCTCACTCCCCAACAGGGATTTCCTCAAAAATTATATGTATCTGCAAAATGTTTCAGATTCAGCAAAACAGCATATTTTGGCACAACATAATTTGGTCAAAAATGTTCTAACCAGCTCCAAAAATAATGGAGAGAGAAACTTATCCAAACCATAAGAAACTTGCAGTTCAAGTTTTGCTTAGTTCAGATTTTGGGTGTGCATTTGAGTCAATTCTTCTCTATTAGTCAAATGATTTATCTGTCTCTCATACATTCTTAAAATGCCTAATAAAAATATGAGGCAGTCGATTAATCACAGTTAACTCACGCGATTAACTCAAAACAATTAATCATGATTAAAAAAATTAATCGCGATTAATCGCAGTTTTAATCGCACTGTTAAACAATAAAATGCCAATTAAAATGTATTAAATATTTTGGATGTTTTTCTACATTTTCATATATATTGTATTCTGTGTTGCAATTGAAATCAAAGTGTATATTATTTTTGATTACAAATATTTGCACTGTAAAATTATAAACAAAATAAATAGTATTTTTCAATTCACTTCATACAAGTACTGTAGTGCAATCTCTTTGTTGTGAAAGTGCAACTTACAAATGTCGATTTTTTTGTTACATAACTACACTGAAAAACAAAACAAGGTAAAACTTCAGAGCCTGCAAGTCCACTCAGTCCTACTTCTTGTTCAGCCAAGCACTAAGACAAACAAGTTTGTTTACATTTACAGGAGATAATGCTGCCCTCTTCTTATTTACAGTGTTACCAGAAAGTGGCAACAGGCATTTGCATGGCACTTTTGTAACCGGCATTGCAAGGTATTTACGTGCCAGATATGCTAAACATTTGTATGCCCCTTCATGCTTTGGCCACCATTCCAGAGGACATGCTTCCATGCTGATGATGCTCATTAAAAAAACAATGCGTTAATTTAATTTGTGACTGAACTCCTTAGGGGAGAATTGTATGTCCCCTGCTCTGTTTTACCCACATTCTGCCATATATTTCATGTTGTAGAAGTCGCAGATGATGACCCAGCACATTTTGTTCATGTTAAGAACACTTTCACTGCAGATTTGACAAAACGCAAAGAAGATACCAATGTGGGATTTCTAAAGATAGCTACAGCACTCGACCCAAGATTTAAGAATCTGAAGTGCCTTCCAAAATCTAAGAAGGACGAGGTGTGGAGCATGCTTTCAGAAGTCTTAAAAGAGCAACACTCCGATGCAGAAACTACAGAACCCGAACCACCAAAAAAGAAAATCAACCTTCTGCTGATGGCATCTGACTCAAGATAACGAAAAGGAACATACATCGATCTGCACTGCTGTGGATTGTTATTAAGCAGAACCCGTCATCAGCATGGATGCATGTCCCCTGGAATGGTGGTTGAAGCATGAAGAGACATATGAATCTTTAGAGCATCCGGCATGTAAATTTCTTGCGACACTGGCTACAACAGTGCCATGAGAATGCCTGTTTTCAATTTCAGGTGACATTGTAAACAAGAAGCGGGCAGCATTATCTCCTGCAAATGTAAACAAACTTGTTTATCTGAGTGATTGGCTGAACAAGAAGTAGGACTGAGTGGACTTGCAGGCTCTAAAATTTTACATTGTTTTATTTTTGAATGCAATTTTTTGTACATAATTCTACATTAGTAAGTTCAACTTTCATGATAAAGAGATTACACTAAAATACTTGTATTAGGTGAATTGAAAAATACTATTTTGTTTAGTTTTTTACAGTGCAAATACTTGTAATCAAAAATAAATATAAAGTGAGCACTGTATACTTTGTATTCTGTGTTGTAATTGAAATCAATATATTTGAAAATGTAGAAAACATCCAAAAATATTTAAATAAATGGTATTCTATTATTGTTTAACAGTGCAATTAATTGTGATTAATTTTTTTAATCGCTTGACAGCCCTAAAAAGATACCTAAAGGCTCAATCCTACAAACTCTTACTCCCACACATCTGCTTACTCACATATACTGTAATTGAACTATGTGTGGGAATAAGCAGTTGTGTAGAAATAGGTACCAGCTGGATCAGTAACTGTCTCCCTGATAGAACTATGGGAAAAATACCAAATTGCTTTATTTTGCTAGTGAAAACAAAACCGATGGCAAAGCTCCATTAACTTCTGTGATGCAGGGTCAGGGCCTTAGCCCACTGAAGATTTAGGGCACAGTCCTTTGACTTCAGAAGGAGCAAGTATGTGCCCTCAGTAGCACAGTTGCCAACTTTCATGCGGTAAATAAGCACCCCGAATTTCACAATAAGCCAAAAATCAAGCTAATCCCATTTCAAAACAAGGCCAAAACAAGCCAATCCCCAAGAACCCCAATACTCTATGTGACTAGATCCCCCCAAGTGTGCAGTCTGGGATGGTGGCGGGCCCGCTGTGCACCCTGACTCTCTCTCCCCCCCTTTCCCCTGCTTGCCCTGAACCGATCAAAAAAAGAAGCAACAAGCTACAAGCCAAACAAGCTACAAACCAAAAACTAGCCAACCAGCAACTCACAAGCCAATTAACCCAAAAACAAGTCAATTTAGCCAAAAAGAAATTTTTGCGTTTTTTCCGCGGGTTTGGCATGTCTGCTCAGTAGTCACCTGAAGGGCAGGATTGGACTCCCAGAAGAATGGAGGTCCAACTGAAGCAAGGAAAAGTTTTTGATGACCCAAATATATAAAGTTTACAAAGCCTTGGCCTTGAATATTTTTTCCACTTGTGCTGAAAAGGCCGATTGCAAAACGTAAGCCCAGAGTTCTGCCCCAAAAATGAAAAATCTGAAACACCACCAAAAGAGATGACCTTTTACCTCCATTTCATACAGTGAAGTTAGTATTCATGAAAGGTACCACATTAACAGTCCCAGGGATGGAGACCTCAACCTAAATACAGAGCAGTTATTTCCTAGAAAGCAACAGTACAATTTTTCCAGTTCTGTCCCACAAGTATACCTCATTCCTGACCTTGAAGGACCAATTCAAGGCCTTGCAGGGCGTAAGGCTGACACAATGATGACAGTTTGGTAGCTTCTTGGATGAGAATACATGTCCACTAGGAATTTATGATTTTATTCTTCAGTACTGAATTTTCCCCCCCCACATAGCACTGCTGTTATTGTTATATGGATACCAACCTGCAAAGTACTGAGTGCCATTAATTACTTCTGAAATCAAGGGAATTTTAGATTGCTCAACACCTAATAGGTTTAAACCCTTAAGAATGTCATGAAATATTTTAGAAGCAACACTCAAGCCTAAATTCAGGTCTTGCTAGGTAAGTTATTCTCGAATACTTTATCGCTAACATTTTTACTTATTTTAAAATGTAGAAGTGTAAATTTAAATTTCTATTTACAATTTTTCATTTGTTATTGGGATCAGAAATAGGGGGTGGTGGATTTAAAAAAAAAAAAAAATTTCCTTTAACCCTAAACCAAAATTAAGAAAGTGAAAAGAACAGGAAATAAATTGAAATCAGTTACTGTACCTCTCCATTAAAAAAGCAGAAAATTGTAGCCACCAACAGACCCTGCAAAATAAAAAGTTTTCTCTTGATTTTTTCAATACATACAGATTTATTAAAATACAAGAATATATCTATATCTACCTATGTAGATATAGATATATAGCTATATATACACACACATACACCTAATAAAACTCAGATCTAGAGAGCAAAGGGAAAAAATGCATTTCAAATCTAAACTCAGTGGATTATTACTAATAATACAGATGGTCTAGCATGACATTTTATTCCTTTTAAAGGATTAATCTAAACGAAATGAGAAATATAAGGCTATTAATAAGCAGAAGTTTTTTTTATAAAGATCTAAAAAAGGTTTAGAAATTAATTAATTTGCCTTTGTCATTCATTTATTTGCAGTCATATTGCAAGTACTGTCTAGCTCAAGGGAACAAGTGCTACTTAAAGCTTCTTACTTGATAATGCATAAGGATATGCATCACGTAGTCATATACTTCTTCAGCAATACGGCCTTCTGGTCGCCATGGAAACAGCACAAATTCAATGCCAAGAAGTGGCACTAGAATGAGTGTAGCTCTCACAGCTTTCATGTATAGATTGGATTCTGCCTGGTGTGTGACTTTGAGCTTAGTTATCAGAACTCGAACAATATTCAACAGGAAAAAAAGATTCACCTGTAAGAAAGAAAATTGCTTTTGTAACAGTCTGATAAAATAGACTACAATTATTTTGTACTGAATAATGAAAGCAAGGAAAACATTTACATGTTACTAAAGAAAACTCAGACTATATGTTATGTCATTAGACATGTATTCATTATAACAAAATGTAGCATCTGAAACATCCTCTGTCTGGTTTGGATCTATACTTTGCACTTGGAGATTAATTCTTCTCATGACAACTTCCTCCTTGTGATTCTATATACATAATCACATATGCAATATATGCATAATTCTTTAAAGCTTGTACTTGTATAACAAGACAGGAACCCACCCCCAAAGAGGCGTGCAGACTAGCAGCCTGATCCTGCATTCCTTGCATATTCAAAACTCCCATTAACATTGGTGGGAATTTTTGGTGACCAAGAAATGCAGGATCTGAATGGGTGAAATCTGAATGGGTGAAATCGTGGACCTGCTGAAGTGAATGGAAATTTTACTATTGACTTCAAAGGGGCCAGTATTTCACCCAAAGTTATTGGACCAATCTTGGATGCTGGATTATGAAGAGAGTAGACTATATCATGGTATGTAAAATAATAGCTACAGCAGCTTCCATCCAAGGTTTTCAAACCACTTCCTAGACATTAATAAATAAATCCTCACAACATGCTCATGCAACAGAAAAGTATTGTAATCCCTATTTTACAAATTGGGAACTGAGACACAGAGGGCTTGATTTAATGTAAGGTCTCGATCCAGGGTCAGCTGAAGGTGATTAATTTCATCAGTTTCTAAAGGTTTGTCTACACAGTGCACTATGTACACCAGTGGGATGTAAATTCTAGTGCACACTGGCATGTCATACACTCACTGGCCCACAGGGTCCCTGTTGGCATGCAGTAAAAGTTTCCTAGTGTACAACATGCTTGTGCACACTAGAATTTATACCTCAGGTGGTGCACACTAATTTATTTAGCATTTGCATATTCTCCGAGCAAAGCAATAGCATTCTTAGCAGCCAAGTGGGGTTCTCAGATCCCACCGCTAAATTTGGTTAATGGGCACACATCGATAATGTGTGTCAGTGTTTGATCTTGGGGGAGGGATAGCTCAGTGGTTTGAGCATTAGCCTGCTAAACCCAGGGTTGTGAGTTCAATCCTTGAGGGGGCCACTTAAGGATCTGGGGCAAAATTGGTCCTGCTAGTGAAGGCAGGGGGCTGGACTCAATGACCCTTCGGGGTCCCTTCCAGCTCTATGAGATAGGTATATCTCCATATATTATATTATATTATTATCTGCGCCAAAGATCCCAACGGTGCTGGGTGGCTGCACAGAGGCCTTCCCCAGTTGGTTAAGAAGGGCCCACAGATGACATGGCAGGTCGAAGCTGGGCGGGTGAGCAGAAGGGTCTGTGAAGAGGAACTTATTGGTGGTTGATATTAAGCACCAGTGTTCCCACCACATGGACTCTGCTGTCACATTCTGGCATGGCAGCCTCGACCACAGTGGATGTTGTGATGGAAGACGTGTAGCTGGTGGGCAAAAAGGCAAGGGCAAGTGTGGGTTGGCATGTACCTTCTCAAGCAGCTTGCCTGCTGCAATCTCCTTCCTGATGTAAGGGAGCAATGTGGCTCAGAACTGGAAGCCATAGAAGATGAGTCGGTCGGAGAGTTCCTGTGATGATGCACATTGTTGAATTGAGTTGCACATCAACAAGTTTGATGTATGCTGACTGACTCCATACTGGCACACAGTATTCTGCTCTTGAGTGCGAGATGGCAAGGGCTGAGTCCTTAGGGTTGGAGCATCCACTCCCCATGAAGAACCTGCCAGTTTGCTGAGAAGGTTGTTGCCTGTCTTGACCTTCGCTGCTATCTTGCTCAGCTGGCTTTTATATGTCAGTGTTTGGTCGTGAGTCACGCCTAAGTAAACTGGGTATGCTTCATGCTTCAGCCTCTGGCCATTCATTGTGATGTTTAATTCCCTCTTAGTGTTGGCATGGTGGAGGTGAAATGTTCTAGAGACTGTCTTGCTGGTGCTAGGCTGAAGACGCCATGTCTTGAAGTAGTCGGCCAGCTTTGCAGCTTCGTCACTCAGGGTATTCTCCAGCTCATAGAAAGTGTAAGCCTGTAGCCTGCAGCAGATAGTGTCTGCATAGATGACTGGGTTGGTGGCAGGTCACTGATGTATAGATTGAACAAGGTGGGGGCTAGAACAGACCCTTGGGGTAACCCGCTCATCTGTTTTTATCAAAGCACTTGTTTTCTCACCATCATGCACCCTGAACCGTCTGTTTTAGAATAGCAGTTTGATGGCATCAGTAACCCATGGTTGGAGGACTCTTCATATTTTAACAAGTAGACCTGTGTGCCATGTATGCTGCAGTGAGGTCAAGGAAAATAGCACCCATTTTCAGATTTCTTTGAAAACCATTTTCGATGAATGTGTTTAGCGCAAGTACTTAGTTGCATGTGCTTCGACTTTGTTGAAAGCCTGCTTGCTTGACATTAAAAATATTCTCCACCTCTGGTGTTATTCACTGTAAAATGAGGCACTCTAGAACCTTGAGAAACACAGAAAGCAGCAATATCAGGTGGTAGCTTGAGGCCTGGTTTGGGTCTTTACCAGGTTTTGGGAGGCCGATGACTTTTGACATGCGCCAGATTTTTGGCAGTCTTTTGGCAGTCTTCCTTCATTGGTGACCCATGTGAAGAATTGAGGCATGGGCCAAGATGTTTCAGGAACTCTGGAAGGATGTTGTCTTAGCCGGCAGTGGTGCCAGACTTGATGTTATGTAGCACTCTGTCCAGGTCTGGATTTGTGCTGCCTGTGGAAGATCCTTCACTCGCTCTGGACTTGACTCTTCATTTCTTTTTCCAGAGGTGTCTTTCCCGTGTGAAGCAGGTGATTGGCTATTTGGTTAGTACTCACAGATGATCGGCTTGGTGTCAGTGGTTGCTGGGCTACTCCAAAGTAACAAAGTAAACTCCAGCATTTCTGGCTGGAACGTGTAAAGTCCAGGTTCTTGGTCTTGATCTTTTCCTCCCCTCTGGCTCAGTGAGCACAGTGGTTGGCCAGGTCTGGGTCACCGGTTGACTCATACTCATAACTTGACTCATACTGCTTGAGCAAAGCGGCACACTACTACATACTTCAGCCCACATCTGGCATCATGACAAGTCTTGCAGAATTTTCCACACAGCCTGCACAGACTATTAGTGATCCATATTGATCTTCAGCTACCAATTGTAATGAGCACTGAGAAGCAGCAGCGGAACATGCGCAAAGCCATCTGCACAGTAATGCACCATGTAGACAAACCCAGAGTGAATTGCCCAAAGTTACACAGGAAGTCAGAGGCAGAGTTGGAAATAGAACCGATAGCTCCTAATCCACAGTCCTGTGCCATAGCTACAAAATCATCCTGCCCCTCTAGTTTTGTAGCAGAGTGAAGCCTGTCTAGGTTTTTTTTATACTTGTGTCTAAGTGTGGTTCTCTAGAAAGGTGCCAACTCATTTCCAGATAAGGTCATATACTCTTTTTGCTTTACCCAAGTGAGTAGTGCTGCTGACCTCTATGGGACTGCTGACATGGGTAAAGTGAGCAGGATTTGACCTTCACTGTAGACAGGAGCTAAGAGTAAAATGTAGATAACAAATTTTGCTAAGCCAGCAGTAAAGACAAGTGAAATAAAAAGCTTTTTGGACATTTGTGGAAATAAAAAAATCACTGATGCAGTTGTTAGCCTGCCACTCCGAATGTGTACACTTTATGAGGCATGCATTGCTCTCAGAAATCAATCACAAAATACACAGGGATAGAAAAACAGCTATAAAATTATTACTCGCCTTTTTAGCATATAGATACATACAATTTTTAAATTGACATTTTCAGTGTTCCCAGTGGTCAGCAGCCTTTTATTATAGCAAAGTCAAAGAGGAAGGGTTTTGAGTCAACAGATTTTGTATTACAGTTTAACTAAAACTGCATCCCTGTTATCTAGAGCTGATCAAAAATCTTCTATCAAAACTTTTTTCAACATAAAATGTATGGAAATTTTCAAGAAAAAAATTCAATTTTTCATCAAAAATGTTTGGGTTTTCATTGAGTACCCTTCCCCTGCCAAAAATGATTCCCCTCTTCCCTAGTTTTCATCAATCAAAAAAGCCAAAAACTGGGAAAAAATTCTGTTGTCAGTTTTGATTTTTCAAATCCAAAACATTTGAAAGAAAAATTTGGACAAATGATTTTTTTTAAATTTTAGTCAAAACTTTTTACAAGAAAAAAAAAAGTATTTCTTGACCATTTTTACAGTAGACCCATGGGATATGCTGTTATAACTTCAAGGCATAGACAAAGTGACAAATACTCAGATTATTCAGTAGTATTGTAAATTAAATGACATTTCTATTAGCTACAATGGTCTGATGGTACTCTCCATATTATTTTACCATATAGAACAAAGTGATAAGAGCATATTTCAGGAATTTGGACCAGATTTTCAAAGGCATTTAGATGCCTAACTCCCACAGATCTCCCATTGACCTTTGAGGATTTGGGCCTTTGCTTCATTGTTAAGGGGTGATCCCAAAAAGTAATGAGCAACCATAACTTTTGCTGAAGTCAATGAGAATTTGGGCTCCTCTTTACCTCTCCCAGTAAAACCTTTTCTTGCTAATATTTCAATATGTTTCAAAGTGAATGAACAAACCACTTGTGGTCTAGTTTACAAGCATGTGCCCTAAATCTAATTAAAAACAATAAGTGTGCAAATAAACCATTAGAAGATGCAAGTGTGACAAATATATAACTGTTTATTATTATTGTTGTTTACTTATTTGTGGTAGTGTCACAGACATGGAAGATGAAATGGTTCCTTCCCTGAAGAGCTCACAGTATAAGCACAGCCAGGTAGACAAATAAACGAGGTCAGAGAAGAGGATAAAACTGACAACTTTGCATTGAATTTTCATGTATCATTGTATAATGGCAGCAGTTGTCTAATCTCAGACATGTTGTAAGGGGCAGAGGTAATGACTCTCCTTCCTGCCTATGCCTTTTAAAGACAGCAATACCTCTGGCTGAGGGCACTTGCCTCCAAACAGTAGCCTCATTGGCCAAACCATTGATTAACTTCCTTTGTATAAAGTTGTTTAGGGACAAAAGGAGCTTTCCAATCTTAGTTCTCTAAATTGGTATTTTTTTCCCCTGAAGAAGAGGCACCAAGTTAATCATCACCCGAGACTCATGGGTGAGGTCTTTATGGCAATCCCATCTCTCTGAACAAGAATGAGAGGCTGACTGGTGCAGATAGCCATTACCAGTACAGGTCTGTCTCATCTTACTCTGGGGTTACATTCCGCTGTCAGTGCATAAAGCAAAAATCGCGTATAGTCAAAATTACATTGAGTGTAATGGTGGGCGGAATCGCCCGCACTAAAGGTACAGTATTTAAATTATCAGAGGGGTAGCCGTGTTAGTCTGGATCTGTAGAAGCAGCAAAGAATCCTGTGGCACCTTATAGACTAACAGACGTTTTGCAGCATGAGCTTTCGTGGGTGAATACCCACTTCTTCGGATGCAAGTAGTGGAAATCTCCAGGGGCAGGTATATATATGCAAGCAAGAAGCAAGCTAGAGATAACGAGTTTAGTTCAATCAGGGAGGATGAGGCCCTGTTCTAGCAGTAGAGGTGTGAAAACCAAGGGAGGAGAAACTGGTTCTGTAGTTGGCAAGCCATTCACAGTCTTTGTTTAATCCTGAGCTGATGGTGTCAAATTTGCAGATGAACTGAAGCTCAGCAGTTTCTCTTTGAAGTCTGGTCCTGAAGTTTTTTTGCTGTAGGATGGCCACCTTAAGATCTGCTATTGTGTGGCCAGGGAGGTTGAAGTGTTCTCCTACAGGTTTTTGTATATTGCCATTCCTAATATCTGATTTGTGTCCATTTATCCTTTTCCTTAGAGACTGTCCAGTTTGGCCGATGTACATAGCAGAGGGGCATTGCTGGCATATGATGGCGTATATTACATTGGTGGATGTGCAGGTGAATGAACCAGTGATGGTGTGGCTGATCTGGTTAGGTCCTGTGATGGTGTCGCTGGTGTAGATATGTGGGCAGAGTTGGCATCGAGGTTTGTTGCATGGATTGGTTCCTGAG
>QXTE01000009.1:830724-937717 GCA_003942145.1 Platysternon megacephalum | reverse complement strand
AGCAAAAAAACTTCAGGACCAGACTTCAAAGAGAAACTGCTGAGCTTCAGTTCATCTGCAAATTTGACACCATCAGCTCAGGATTAAACAAAGACTGTGAATGGCTTGCCAACTACAGAACCAGTTTCTCCTCCCTTGGTTTTCACACCTCTACTGCTAGAACAGGGCCTCATCCTCCCTGATTGAACTAAACTCGTTATCTCTAGCTTGCTTCTTGCTTGCATATATATACCTGCCCCTGGAGATTTCCACTACTTGCATCCGAAGAAGTGGGTATTCACCCACGAAAGCTCATGCTGCAAAACGTCTGTTAGTCTATAAGGTGCCACAGGATTCTTTGCTGCTTCTACAGTATTTAAATTGTTATTTTTCTATTTTGGGGGGTTTTGTTTTTGTTTTTGCCAACTGCGTAAAGCTGAAATCGCACATGTTAAATGCACGTAAGATGCGACAGACCTGTATAGGATCCCATATTTAAGAACTTGGTCTAGATATAGTCTTTAACAGTGTGGGGAGATGCAGAAGATCTCCCAGCAGGTGTACCAATGCAAGGAATAGGGGAAGGTGCCAGTACAAGTAAATGCTCTCCTTTCTACAACAAGCAGGACTTCCTCCTCTAGGGTATAGATCTTTTTTGTCTCACTATAATAAAGTTGTGACCTGGTTAGCAACTTCAAACAACCTGTATACAACAGCATTCCTGTCACGTAAATTATGGACTCATGATAAACAGCTGTTTATGGTTCCAGCAACATGGTATTAGGTGGATGTGCTATGTTATTTATATTCCACTTATGAGCTATTTAAATCAATTTAATAGGAAATTGCTTTACATAGGAAACTTCTGCATGAGTTTCTGCTGGAAACTAGCAACTACCTTTTAGCTTTGTTTAGGCAATCAAGGTCTTCTGATTCTTTCCCAAGGGATTTATTTAGGTTTCAGGCAGCCTACCATCCTCATCTAACTTCCTATTGTACATTCCAACACTATGTCCTTCCTTCATTGCTAATTTTAAGCTCTCTTACTTAGATCTATTACTTTAATACAAAATGGTTCTGTGAAACTTGTAGTTTACATATCTGTGAAGCTTTGGCAATTTGACTGAATTAGTACAAAATATTTTTAACGCGGATCTTCAGCTTGAAGATTAATTAAACACCAAATTAACAAAAGTTAAAGGTGAGTAGCTCATAACAGAACTATTTCATTCATAAAATCTTATTAGTGTTTGTATTTCATTTTTTAAAATAGAATATGCCACTCTCCCACCATAAACACATTCACACAATTTGCAAGGCTAACTAGTGCAGATATTAGAACAAATGAATCAGATAAATGGGTTTAGTGATGTGGCAAAGTAGAGTGCAGACCCGAGAAAAGGAGCAACAGAAATATGCAGTAATCTCTTTTGCCAGTAATAGAGACTTTTCCCAAAATGCTAAAACTGAGAGATTGTGATGACCTGATTTCTTACCAAATTAGCAAAAGCAAGCCCTTTAGCACATGCAAAATTTTAAGCACGGATAGTCCCATTGACATCAGTGGGACTACTCACCTGTGTATGATTATTATATGTATTATGGTAATGACTACAAGACCCAACTGAGTTTGGAGTCCCATTGGGCTAGGTACAGTGCAAACTCATAGGAAGAAATAGTCCCTGCCTCACAGAGCTTACACAAGTCAAGTCAGACAAAGGTTGGGAGGGGAAATAGATGTACATAGAGGGGAAATGACTTGCCCAAGGTCACACAGCAAGTCAGTGGCAAAGGTAGAAACATAAGGTTGGTCTCATGAGTTTCAGTCCAGTGCCCCATCCATTGGACCATACTGCCTCGCATGTTAAAGTTACATACCTTGCTGAATCTACCTTGTCTTGTTAGCTACCTTGCCAAATTGTGGTCTTCAGTCTTATTTAAAGAACTGTCAAGGAAAAAATACACTAAACTATTGTAACATGTTCCTAGTTATAGAGTGGTAGAAATAATTTTAAAATCTGTCCTTTTCAGTGGCAGAAATAAAAACTTTAGCATAAAAAAACCCATTTGTTAATATAGCTGAAGTCAAAACTACTTTTACTTAAATTAAAAACCACTGCTGTTCTTTTTTTCCATTCTGATCAATGATTCTCCTCAGTTGGAGAAACTGACATCGGCCTCCATTTCCCCATTCCCCTGCTAGTTCTTTATTCATGACCAGCGCCGGCTCCAGGGTTTTTGCTGCCCCAGGCAGCAAAAAAAAAAAAAANCTCTTTAGGCAAACATTTGCAACTCACTGGGCAACTAGAGACAACTCCAGTCAAGATATACAAATTATAGCTGCTCCTTTCTTGGGCTTAGATTTGATCACAATTACATAATAGCATGGCTTCTAAAAGCATTCTTGTTAACTTCATGGAGGGTGGGACTTTCAAAGCAGCCTAAGGGAGTTAGGAACCCATTTCCCATTGACTCCTCCTCTGAAAATCCCAGCTGGGGTCTTTAAGATGTTGCTCCTACAAGGAGAAAAAACACTTTTCCCTAGTTATCTTGTTTATAGTTTAATATTGTTGCTTACAGTTGTACTAAAGCAGGTCATGCTTAGTTAAGTGTGGAAATTGGATTGGCAGTCAAACTGCTTCAGCCATGAGGGTTCTGCTTACACAGCCAAAGAACATGCATTTAGTCTTCCATCTTTATCCCTGACTTGTCTTTTTTTAATCAATGTATAACATCTAACTATTATCAGGATGAGAAAGTATAGTAACCCTTTCAAAAAGGATCTCTTTCATTTTGCACATGTCATTGGCAAGATTTACAACCCTGTTCAGTCTTCATCATCTCTGCATCCATATTTTTTTCCTGCCTCAGTGCCCAGAAAACATATACTGAGAATAAGAGCCACATTTTCAACCTACTTTTCATTAAACATTCATGCAGGAATATTAAAGTTGTACAAATATTTAAATAAATAAAAACGGCTGGACATAGAGATTTACAAGCCTCAAACACATTTTGCGGCTGATATTGCTGTCATTGAAGTTGACTTTGATGGGAACAACACTGGGCAGTTTGGGCCTGACCCAGAGTCCACTGAAATCAATGGGATTCTTGCCATTGCTTTCAATAGGCTTTGGATCAGGTACTTTGTGTATCTTTGATATTGATTGGTTGGAGGTGGGGGGGAGGGAGGAAGATATGAAATTTGGCAAATGAGGCCAGACCCTGTAAGGTGCGCTAGTTTTCATGAAATTCAGAGCTCAAATGTGTAAACTAAGGCAGATGCAAATGACATCTTAGCCTTAGCACTGACAGCATAGTTAGGTACGTGACATCTCTGTGACTAGACAGTTTCGGATTAAGCAAAACTCCTACTGACGTTAATTGAGCTGGGATCTCATCCTCTGTATACTTTGGGGAGAGGAAAGGTTAGATGGATTTAGAACTGGTTTTCAGACTAGAGGAAATACTAAAGCCCAAGTACTTTCCAGCCACAACATCTAGAGGTATGGAAGACCTGATTGTCAGGGTAGATTGAGGCAGGATACAGGGAATCTCTGCAGGGGTCCATGCCCCACTGGTCACGGATCACAGTTCCAGAGGAACACATTGTGCTTCATTATGGAGAGGGTTTGGAGTGGGACAAAGCCAAGGGATTCTCAACTACATTAATTCACTAGCTAATAACCCTGTAAAGGGGGCATGAGTACCACAGCATCTATGTACCCCATGGACCTCCTCAGCAAACATTTATCAACAGCTAAGATAATAGGCTGAGCAATGGGTTCAGGATTCTGCCCTAGGAGGGTGTGTGGGGGAGAAGAAATCCTATTTTCTTATTTTAGTTGACAGAAAACTGAGATTAAATGTAGGCAGAGCAGGTAACAATGTCTAGAGGGCTTGATATAATTTCCATTGACTTTAGTGGGTATTGAATCAGGTCCACTGTTGGATCCGGCCCACGGTTAAAGTGGGACCAATGTTTCCATTCTAAGGGATAATTTTCAGCTGTTCATAATATTTTCAATCTTTTTTCCTTCCTGGCTGAAATCTGTCAGATTCATTCTTAGTCTAGGAGAGAATGTTTTCTGGAATGTTGGAGTCAAAAAGGTTCAGTCATTTTTATGGAGAAAGTGACAAATTGAATTTTCCCCAGTATCATTATTTTTGCACCAGTCAGTGAGAGTTGGGTCCATAATGCTGGATATTGAGTTTATGTTCTGCAGTAATTTCATGAAAGTAATTGTGATGTCATGCATTTGTGACACTGAAGTGGGAATTTAAAGTGGTTATAATATGAGAACAAATGGCTTCTAAGCAGGCATCAAAAGAAGGAGAGAGACTGTGAGGGTCTAGAACCTCCCTCTACTTTGCATAAATATCTTTGATGATTATCAAAAAAAGAATAAATAAATAAATAAAACAAAGCATGAAAAGTAAATGGATTTAGAGGGTGGGATTTTCAGACATGCTCAGTGCCAGTCTAGTGAAATCAATTGCAAAACTCCCCTAGACTTCAGTGGGAGCAGACTTACAAAAAGCACTCAGTGTTGGCCTATTTAAATATGCCAGCTTTTTCTTTGTCTTTTCTGTATGAAAGTCTCTACATTACAAAATTTGAACGAAAGTTGAACAAAGGCCCAGGCCAAACCAGCTAACAACAAAGCGAATAAACTGATCATGACAAGCATTAAAGGTTCAGTCGCTGACGCACTTCATTAACATGATGAGGTATCACCAACTGGCTGGAGATAGACAGTGACCCACACATTCTGTCTTCTGTACAAAGATGACATGCAAATAGAAACAATTTCAGCCTCAGGGGCAACTTTGAACTATTTACCAAAATATTGTTCAATGTATTAATTTTTAACAAAACTGCTTTGTGCGAATTAGAAAGTGATATGAAAATGAAAGTCAGTGTGTTTTTAGATTGCTAATTTTTCTGAGTTCAGCCAGTCCAAGTTTTCTGATTATCTTATACTAAAGGGAATTATTTTAATGGGTACAGTCATTGACATGTTCAGGTTAATTTATAAAATGGTACTACCAATGGATAACAGTTTAGCAGAGCTTTCATATGCATTTTTTATAGTTATTAATTGCCAAGATAGTTGTGCTTGTATATGTATATATAAAATAGAAAATCTCTCAAAGCAGGACCAATCCCTAACTAAATCATCCAATTTTTTGCCCCAGCTTGAAAACTCTGAGGGCTGTAACATACTCTATCCTGTTGATTGGACACAGAAGGGTACCCGTAATATACATTCACTGGTGTTTTGCACTTAAACCATTAATGAATCTGTCCTCTTGTCTTCACAGTCACACCATTTTTGTGGTGAGAGATATTGACCCTACCAATTCTGTAAAAAGACTAGGAACAATCAGGAAATTGACAAGAAAAAACAAATGATCATATGAAAAACGCCTACCACTAAAGCAGCACAAATAGGCCCATGGATAATGTACAGCAGATGAGTTTCAGAACTGATCCAGCAGCTGTGGAGAAAATAGAAAGAATAACCATTTGGGATTTTTATTAATTACCATCTCTCTTTGAAAGAAAATGTTACATTTTTAGAAACAAAAGCTGAGATTTTACTCACTTGTCATTGAAATACATACTTCTTGCTACAGCGTGTATGCAGGCAGGGATCAATGGGAATCCTGAGAACAGCAAATTTATAAATCAGCCTAATTCAAAGATTAATTCTGACTTTATCAAAAAAGGAACTGTTAAAATGGCAATTGATAAGTTTTAAACATAATGAACGAATACACATAATAAACCTAATTTCATCCTGCATGCCTAGGTGACCAGTTAGGAAGTGTAAAAAATCGGGATGGGGTGGGGGGTAATAGGTGCACAGATATATGTGATTTCAGGTACTTTTTGATTTGAATGAGATTTTTCCAGAATAAGGCCTGATTTAGCAAGCATCTGTGTTGAAAAATCTAATCCTGTGTAATAGTGCAGCAAGTAAGGCTCCAATCCAGCAAAACATTTAAGCAAGTGAGTCGACCCATTGACTTTGTAAAATTAAGCACATGCTTAAAGCTCTGCTGGATGAGAGCCCTGAGTAGGAAGACAGATTGAAAATTTAAAATCAGACCAGGTAAGTTAATGTAACAACATTTTTAATCTATTGTTTTCATTCTCACACTTGAAAATTAATGCTCATTTTTAGGCATGTTTCCTTATATTAGTGCAATTCTGTGCAGATTGCTAGACAAGCCCCCTCTAATTCACTGGTGTTTTTGTACATACAGCAGTATGAACAGCCGTGCAATTGTACTGGTTATGTTTTGCTTGTTTTCTGTGTGTTTTGTTGGTTTCTAGTACATGGGAAATAACTAGGAAACAAATATTTGCATCAGCCTTGGGAATCTTATATTTTTTCACTTCAACCATGCTATGTGTTGCAAAACCATATAGCACTATACAGGAAAACATCATTTGATTTGCTCCAATGTCTGTCCTGTCATACGGAAATGTAGTCTAGTATGTTGTATTATTAGGAAATTTGTACTTGTCTATATAAATAAATCTTATATCAAATCATAAACAAAAAGGCATTTTAAAAAAGTACAACTCCAAACGTACTGACATTTTCCAGACTGAAAGCTATATTAATGCTTAACGGGATATGCATAAAAGTTCACAGTCTCAACAGGGTTAATTAAAATGACTCTAGAATCATTTTTAGTGATCTATAGTATATGTACTTGAGTATATAAAAATAAAACTACCAGAAAAGAGGTTTAAAATACTTTATTGAATCCCTAATTACCTACATTTTGAACAGTGATTTTCTGAGACAACATAAAAGGGCCTGATTTTCAGAAACTGCTGAGCACCTATGCTCTCAAAATCAGGTCTCTTGAATGTGTCTCAAGATGAGCAACCAAAAACTGAAGCACACAAAATCACGTTACTTCAGAAAATTTTGGCCTAAAAGCTTTGTGTAAATACAGCCAGAAGCCTGAGTCATGACTTTTGTGAAAGCGCTATCCCACACTGTCTTAATCTGTCATGTTCAGTTTGTGGTCTTTGGTATTGTTCTTTACGTAAGCTCTTTACCTACAGTAATTCTCTATTTGCTTTGTGAACAATACAGGTCAAGCAGAACCTCTGGAAAAATAAATGCTTGGACTTCCCCAATTCAGTTTTGACCCTCCTCCACCCTAGGCATGGTGAGACGTCTCTGAAAACAAACATTCATTCCTGTATAAACATCTTCAAGATGAGAAACAATGAAAAATTACTTCTTATTGTCTCTTCATAATAAGAGGCGCTTTTCTTTATGCAAAGGAGGAGTCACTTCCTGACTTCTCTAGTACATAATCTGTCTTTTAGCAAAGACAGAGGTATGTGCAAAAAGCTTTGCTAAAACAGTAAGGACATATTGAATTTCAGAGAAACAATATTTATCTGATACACATTGCTGAAGTACTCGCGTACACAGTATTAGTTTTATAGATTTAAATTAAAAATGATGGTTCCTCCCTTCTCCCCCGCAAAAAAATCTTGAGGCAGTAGCAGTTTGTTTTTTGTTTTTAAAGAGAACAACTTATGGAATTACATACCCCAGCCGAGAAGATAATACCACATCAAGTGTTGTTTCTCTGCAAAGACAGCCACCACAATGAGAGTATGCAGATAAATGCCTTCACAGAGCATCCAGAAGTAATGGCAACCGATTAAATACAAGTAAATGAACTGATATACTTTGCAACTAACCTGTGGAAAAAACAAAGAATACAGCTTGAATAATTAGTTTGCAATGATTCCAGAGAGATTCAATGGCAAGAGGGAAGCATTACTTATTTCGTCACTCTGCTTTGCTATGAATTTTGCTTTGATATGTGATATTCATAAGGCAGTACTCAAATTGTGACATCCAGATGACTCCACAAAGGAGACTGTAGTTTTATTAGCTGACTTGATTTTTGGGATGGAGGCTGAAGGCCTCCAGCACCATGGAGAACATGGTGGACATAGGGAAAAAATTTTAAATGATGAAGTTTTCCCCTCAGAGGATCCTCATGTTGCCAACACTGATGTAAATTCATCAATGCAGATAAATAAAGATTCCTCAAATCTTTGTGAAAAGTATCTGATGGTAAGTAATATCTTTGGGAAGAAGAAGATTAGGCCACATTATCCTCTCAGTTACACCAGCAACTCCAGTGGAAACAGTGCATGCACTCTCCTCAGTGAAAGGTGGAGATTCACCTCCTTAATAGCTCTTTTAGATGTTTAGACTTTTGCCCCAGTCCTCTCTACAAAACGTAATCCTATATTCCAGAACTAAACCAAGAGTCTAATAGGGTCTAATTTTCCTCTCACACAGTTTTGCACTGGTCTGCTTCTACTAAGCTACACCAATGTGAATGCTATCAAAATCAGGCCCATGCACATTTTTCCTGCTGTAACCTTATAAAGCCAAGTTCCCCAACACCAGTCTGAATCTGGATCATTCCACTAAAGACATTGGAGTTGCACCAGTGCAAGCGTGTGATAGGAAAGCCAGTCACTATCTATGAATTTATTTTTATTTAGTTCTGAAGCATAATCTTAAATTCTTTTGAAATAGTCCAGGCAAAATCCTAAATGTTTTAGAAACCAGTACCTCTCCTGTCCACTGGAAAAAACCCATCTAAGCTTGGATTCATGGGATTGCTCAGAATAATCATTCCCTTGATAAGCTAAGCAGGCAGCAGCACATGACAGAACTATTTTAATTTATAGCTAGCCTTAGAGTAAATACCAGAAATATTATAACTAAGACCACCCAGCAGAAAAAAAGGTATCTACTGTATGCTAACCAGTAAATTCTCTAGTTGTTACTGCTAAGGAGTGAAATGCAAGGTTAAACAATATTGTACCTGATTATATTTAAATTAAAATATTTTTGAGTATTGAAAATGACCAGGACTTTTTATGTAAGTGTTCAAAAATGAACAAGGGCTCCACAATCTAGCCCTCGCTACATAAGCCTCGCTAGCTGCCCTGCATGCCCATGAGATAGTGAAGTGTTATTATCCAACTTTAAAGAAGGGGGAGAGGGGAGGGTGGAACAAAAGTCACAAAGAAAGCAAATAACAGAGGCAGGTTTAGAAATCAAGACTTCTTGACTGCCAACCCCAGGACAAATTCATCCCTGCTATAACTTCATTTAAATAATTCTTCCAGATCATACTGCTTTCCTGACATTGTTTTAGTATTGTGTACGAATACAAGAGATCTATCTGCTTGACACACAATACCAAACTGAAATCAGAAATGTAGTCCAATACTATCTATTTAATAAAGATCCATGTGATTTTGAACTCCCCTGCCTTCACAAACCCTAGCTGGCCAAACTGACCAGACATCTGTTGCATTATTTAAAAAATGAATAAATTCTTACTGCAATTCAAAAATGTTAGCTTTGATAGACATGATGTCATGAACTAATGATATCTAATTTATTAATATTTTCCATCACTAAATTTCTTTCTACACAAATCAACAGTGCAGCCAAATCCATTTTCACTTACTGGATTAGTTGCAACTAACTGCTGGTTGTTGACAACTGCCGCCAGCCAAATTATTGTAACGATGGAGTTGCAAACAAAAGAGAAAAACAGATTTTTATGTAGGGTGATCCTTTGGCAACTCAAGCTCCTAGAAAAGAGAGACAAGAGCAAATTAATACATATGAGTTCTCAGCCTCATATTAACTATTCTGCCAACTCATTTTAAAATAATAAATTTAATATTGTGAAAAGTAAAGATTTTCTTTATCCTTGATTTTATTTCTATTTGGCTGTATAATGCAAACCAAGTGCAACAAGTTTTATTATGCTTATAAGAAAAGGACTTGCTTTGGAGCAATTAGCTAAAAAAGGTCTGGAAAAATATGTTTATTTACTATTGCAAGGTGATATTTTATTCCATGCCAAATTATTTTTAAAAGTGTATGTCCCACCAATTATTTTCATACACAGGAATATAGCATTTAATAAGGAATTGGTCCGTCTAATCCAGTATCCTTGTTCAGAGTCACACAGCAAGTCCATGCTGTGGCACAGACAGGAATAGAACCTAGGCCTTGTGACCATCAGGCAGGCTCCCTTTCTCTCTCTCTCTCTCTCTCTCTCTCTCTCCTAGAGCCAGGGGCCTGTGAGTGTGTGAAAAGGGAGAGAATCACCACAATAAGAATCTCCACCTCTTGCACCCTCAGTGCAGGAGCTGAGCATAATGGGAGTCCTAGTACTACAGGAGCACAAAGACTCTGTACAGGGTGAACACCATTCTTAGCACTAGCCAGGGCTGCCTAGAGGATTCAGGGGGCCTGGGGCAAAGCAATTTCGGGGGCCCCTTCCATTAAAAAAAAGTTGCAATACTATAGAATACTATATTCTCATGGGGACCCCTGCGGGACCCGGGGCCTGGGGCAAATTGCCCCACTTGCCCCCCCCCCTGGGCGGCCCTGGCACTAGCCTCTGCAAAAGATGTAGAGGAAGGGTTGCGGCCTTCGGGAAAAGTGTCACTGGAAGTCCAGGAAGCTCCACAGTGGCCTAAAACTACATCTACACTTACAGTGACTTGTAGAGTACAGGTGCTACACCTGTAGCTACATGCTGCAGTGAAAGTCTCTGGCAGCAGGGAAAGGCTCTGGCAATAGTGTGGAATTGTGGCTACATGCTGCAGTACAGCCCTATCCACCTACCCTCCTTTTATTTGGAGGACAGTAGTGTTAATTGACAGAGAGAAATTCTAAGTGAAAAGGGAGAATCTATCATGAACAACTCCAATTACTCTTCACTGTTGTGGAGGCCAGACATCAATTCACGCCAGTGAGTGCCATGTCTGAATGCATCAGGAAAGGGGGGAAAACCCCCGCTGTCTAGTCTTTACAAACAGCACACCAAGAAAAACTAAAATCTGGACAAATATTGCTCAATATTTGAGCCAGGAAGATGATACAGATTAATATAATAATGTTTTCATAGCAATGTATTTACAGTATCTTTACAAGAGTTGAGGTGCAGTGACCGGCAATCTGTTGAAGACATGCGAGACATAGGAAGAAAGGAAAAAGCAAAGTAGAAAGTCACCAGTATGGTTATATAGGTTTATTTTATGCCTGTTCAAGTCATACTGTAAAGATCTGCATTATAAAATTATGATTATGTGTTCACAATTTTTGCTCAGGCACCAGAAGGGAGTATGAAGCTTCCCACAGGTAAATAGAGCTGACCATAGAGGAACCCATGCCAGTTAAGGTTAAGTCTGGTGACAGAACATAGACACTGCAAGCCCAGCGAGCATGGGTATAAATAGCAGTGTAGACAGCGAGGCACAACTTCGGCAAGTAGAACAGAGTAGAATGCCCTACATGACTGAACCCTAGGGTATATACCCTACACGTCTCTCTACGGTGCCTCCACGTTCTATGCTGCTATTTTTAGCAGTGTAGTGTCTTGCTGCCAGAGTAGGAAAAGGCTCTAGGAGGGTAGAGGCAGTGGAGAATGGCTCTGGCACCTCCCTACTGGAGCCTTTCACTACTGCATGTTGCTACACACCACAGTGGACACAGCCTGCCTTTCACTGTGGTATGTAGCTGCATGCTGCTGCAAGTGTAGACAAGGCTAGTCATTAAGGACCAGATTGTGGAGCCCTTGTTCAAGCTGAGTACCACCTTACTCCACATGCAGTCTCAATGAAGTCAATGGGACCACACTTGAGGAGCAAGCAGCTAATTCACACGAGGAAGGATGTTAGAATCTGGCCCCAATGATTGGCAAAGGTGAATCTTCTGAAAAAAATATAGATAGAAAAAGCACAAATCACACAATGCAGCTATAAATATGAATTAAGTAGGAAATTATATTCTATTAGGTCTTCTCTGGATATAATTTTGTTTTTGTCTTTGGGGTTTAATTCCTGAAGAACATGCAGGTTTGACTATGGATGTATATAGAAATGACTCCTGACTAGAACTAATAGTTATATGCAAAATGAGTCATGAACAACTCCGGGACTCTGTGTCTGCTTATTGTCAAGACCTCAATGCACAGGCAAGGAAAAACACGTACAACTTATGAGGCCATCTGTCAGGGTCATCCAACAGCTGTTCCTGTTGAATATTCAGCACGCCCACCCACACCCCTGCACCCTCCCCCACCCAGGCATGAAAGGAACATAGGACAAGAAACAAGAAAGCAAGACTGATGACATTTAAAAAGGAAGAAAAGACTCTTTCAGCAATAAATAGGATTCCTTCCTAATCCTCTACCCCTCCACACCCCTTCTCCACACTGTTTTTGTTACTGATATAATGGCCTTTAATAATTCCTTCTCATATTATGATCTAAGTGTCATTTAAGGGTCTATCACTAGGCTTACCCTCATGAAATAAAATGTGGTTTGCATTGATCTATGGCACTCCATGAAATACATTTCTCTGATGTCTGTGGATAAGAAATACAGGGTATCATTTTCGAAAGTCCCTAAATGATGTAGGACCAGAATTTTAAAGGTATTTATGCCCCTAAAGAAGCAGACAGGTGCCTCTTGCGATTATTAAAAGCATTTAAATGAGTTTGGCCTTTAACTTTCAATGGGAATTAAGTACCTAACTTCCTTAGGAGCTTTTTAAAAAAAATTCCAGTAGGAATCTGCCTTTTTAAGGTGCTAAAATACCCTTGTAAATCTGGCCCTTTGAAAGCCTAGGTTCCATTGACTTTCAATGGGATTTATGCTCGTAAATGCCTACAGCACTTTTCAAAATGGGATTTAAGCATTTTTGAAAATTTTACCCAATATGACATATACAGGATCTCTGAAAATAGTCTTCCTGACTCGTAACACAAGAACAAGGGGACGTTCAGTGAAATTGAAAAGTGGCAACTTCAAAGTTGATTTTTTTTTTTATACAATCCATAATATGGCCCTGGAACTCTCTGCCAAATATTTAGCAAGAATCAAAAAGAGACTAGGCATTTATATAGATAACAAGACTATCCAGAGTTATAATAGCTAATGCTGATATTTTTTGGGAAGGGATATAAAACCATCTGCTTAGGATTTAAACCAATCTCTACCAGGGTCTAGCATGAAACCTTCATGAGGGACAGATTATCCCATATCTGGCTACTATGAGGTTCCCTGCACCTTTCTTCTGAAGCATCTAGTGCTGGCCACTGTTGGAGATAGCATACTAGACAAGACAGACCACGGGTCTGATCCAGTACAACAATGTCTCTGTTTCTATGGAAAATTTAAACTTTTTTGTCAAAAACCTAAAACATTTTGGTTTTTGATTGAATGAAAGTTTTTGCAGAAAGTGTCTGGTTTCTCCAAAAGTTTTGATTTTTCAGCTGAAAATCAAAAAGTTTTAGGTTTTTGACAAAAAAGTTTAAATTTTCCATGGAGAAAAGTATTTTCCAACCAGCATTAAAAATACTTTAATGAACTGCAGTCCAGCAGATATCATATGGGAAACAATGTTTCCACAAAAAAGCATAAATACATTGGAAACACAAAATTCCAAATATACTCCCACACAACAATAAAAAAGCTCCATCTGTTAAAGCCATGAATTACCTTAACAAATATCAGCCAATACATAACACATCCTAGAATTAGGCTAGATCCTCAAACATTTTTGTACTACTAAAAATACTATACAGGATCTGTGCATGTATCCCATGAGAACATCTTGTAGAGGCCTTTCCTCAGCTCCCTTTAAATTTTGTAATTTCCTTTTGTATCCCAGCATAACCACAGACTAGAAATTGTGGTTTGTGGGTCTGGATTTTTTCCATGTCATTCTCTAAGGATATGGGATCTTTCTACCAAAGAAACCATTGCCTTAGAGAATTAGACAAACATAACATTCTTACAATTTACTTTAATAGTAGCAACGCAAACCACCTGGCTTTGCTGTAAACACTGATAGTGTTGTCACAAGCTGAGATGAAACTGGCTTGGATTTCTATTTTAAACAGTGAAAATCAAGCTGTAATATGACTGTGGTTTCAAATCACCTCCAAATTTGTTTAAAAATTCAATGCCCAAACATTTTTTTCCACAGCGTTTGATTTTCAATCTGTTAAAACACATTATGAGTTTTAGAGCAGCAGTAAAACCCTCTCTGTGCCAAGTGAAACAACTGTTGACACTCACAGATTCTTCATCAGTCTATTTTATTCAACAGTGAACAACTAAAAAAAAGACTCCAAAATATACATGGTTCTTACTGAAGAATTACAAGCTACACTCACGTACACACAATTTTACTGTCTTCATGAGAAGCAGAATAACATGAACATTGCAGTTTAAGGCTAAGATTTCCAAGTGTCTAATGGTTTTGGGTGCCCAACTTGAAACACCACATAAGGGCCTACATTTTCAGAAAATGCTGAGCACCTACCTTCTGAAAATCATAACCCTTCATAGTGTCTCATTTGGGCTATCAAATGTTGATGCACCAAAAATTGATAGTGAGTTTTGAAAATCTTAGTCTAAATCTTGAAAAATATGCACCTAAATTGGAGGTTCACTGTATTCAGTTGGATATACCTAAAAGATGGGTTTGCATATAATTGCCAGTTGCCTACTGCCCTTATTGGCCTAACCCAGATCAAACGAAGTGACTAGAAATCTTTGGATGAGATTTTGATCAGCCCCTCTGTTTCCAATTAAGTATTAGCCTACTCAGGGATAAGATAAGATATATCAAAAATTGAAAGGATGAGAGAGAAAGAGAGATTATAACTTTTAATTAGTCTGCTGAAGGTTCATATTTATCATTAAAATAACAATTAATAGGTGTAGTGTTTACTACCCTAATTAGCCCTCTTGTCTTTGATGAGATTACTCACAGTAGGAAGTCTTGCAAGGTCTTGGAACAAATTTTGAAAGAGAAAGTAGTTAAGGACACACAGGTGAACAGTAATTGGGATAAAATACAACATGGTTTTACAAAAAGTAGATTGTGCCAGACCAACCTGATCTCCTTCATTGAGAAGATAACTGATTGTTTAGACAAAGGAAATGCAGTAGATCTAATCTACCTGAATTGCAGTATGGCATTTGATACAGTTCCCCATGGGAAATTATTACTTACATTGGAGAAGATTGGGATTAATATGAGAATTGAAAGGTGGATAAGCAACTGGCTAAAGGGGAAACTACAACAGGTCATACTGAAAGGTGAACTGTCAGGCTGGAGGAAAGTTACTAGTAGAGTTCCTCAAGGATCAGTCTTGGGACCAATCTTATTTAACATTTTTATTAATGACCTTGGCACAAAAAGTAGGAATGTGTTAATAAAATTTGTGGATGACACAAATTTGGGAGGTATTGCCCATATGGAGGAGGACCAGAATATCATACAAGAAGGTCTGATGACCTTGAAAACTGGAGTATTTGAAGTAGGATGAAATGTAATAGTGCAAAGTGCAAGGTCGTGCACTTAGGGATTAACAACAAGAATTTTTTTGCTATAAGATGTGGACTTATCAGTTGGAAGCCACAGAGGAAGAGAACGAAATGGTGTATTGGTTGATCACAGGATGACTATGAACCACCAATGTGATGCAACTGTGAAAAGGTCTAATGCAATCCTAGGACGCATCTGGAAAGGTATTTCCAGTAGTCAGGGAAGTGTTAATATCATTATACAAGGCACTGGTGAGACCTCAACTGAAATACGGTGTGCAATTCTTGTCTCTCATGTTTAAGAAAGATGAATTCAAACTGGAACAGGTGCAGAGAAGAGCTACTTGGATGATCAGAGGAATGGAAAACCTACCTTTTGAGAGGAGACTCAAACAGCTTGGCTTGTTTAACCTAACCAAAAGAAGACTGAGAAGAGATATGATTGACTCTATAAATACATCAGAGGGATAAATACCAGCGAGGGAAAGGAGTTATTTAAGTGAAATACCAATGTGGACACAAGAACAAATAGATATAAAATGGCCATCAATAAATTTAGGCTTGAAATTAGACAGTTTTATAACCATCAGAGGATTGAAGTTCTGGAACAGCCTTCTAATGAGAGTAATGGGGGCAAAAAACCTAACTAGCTTCAAGACTGAGATTGATAAGTTTATGGAGGGGATGGTATGATGAAACTGCCAACAATGGCATGTAGCCAGTCTGCGACTGCTAGTAGCAAATATCTCCAATAGCCAGTGATGGGACATTCATTGCGGAGGGCTCAGAGTTACTACAGAGAATTCTTTCCCAGGTATCTGGCTTCTGCATCTCGCTATATTTGGGGTTGAGAAGGAATTTTCTCCTAGGTCAGATTATCAGAGGCTCTGGGATTTTTTCGCCTTCCTTTGCAGCATGGGGCATGGGTAACTTTCAGGTTTAAACTAGGGCTGACAATTAATCACAGTTAATGCCTGTGATTAACTGAAAACAAAATTAACACATTCATTTTTCAACATGTTAATTGCATACCTCTGGGTAGGGAGGGAGGAATCTGACCCTAACCTGCCTGGCTGCCTGGGCTTGGTGTGGAGGACAGGGATTTATCCCAAAGTATCTTTATTATTTTGGGTATCTTGATGTTCAGTACTCACCTTCCTTTAGCTATAGGTCTAGGAATGTCCTCTGGTCCCTCTGAACTAGCTCATTAAATGCTTTAAGATGGAGCAGTCCCATAGTGTAATAGCTGTCAAGTAGTGTTTATTAGCTCATTATACTAAAGGGTCAGTTCAGCAGGACCAGAGGAGAATTTCCCAGGCTCATGCCTGAAGAAACCATTGGCCAGCCAGACACCATTTGAAACTTCAGGCCAATCAGGGATAGTCAGTGATGCTTCCTTACTGTAGCTCAGGATTGCAACAAAAGCTGGGATGGGTGACAGAGTATTTGGTCACCTGACAGTAAAAAAAAAATTCACCTGGCCAATTATTACTGATATATGTGTTATCCATAATTTGGTGTATATATTCCTATAATCAATGCCAAGAAGAAAAAGAAGAGATGAGAATGCAGAGAATGGAGTATAAAGCCAGAGATAGGACAGTTACTCTAGGTAATTCAAAAGAATGTCATCCTTAATTATTTTCTTAATTATTCACCTTAATCAGGCACTAGTTCCAGAAGACAATAATCAACATGATTTATTTCTTCTCCCTGCTCATACCCTTTACCTTCTTAGGTTTCTGGGAAATAGGAGAATTTTCCTTCCTATTATGATATACCTTTGAATGCTAAGACATTCAATGATCCAAACTCATATATTCAATTTGGATCCTCCACCCAACCCTTATTAACATTTTAGGGTATCAGATATTTCAAATTGCCTGATTACCCAGGATTATTGTAGCCAAGAGAGTCTGGTGAAAGATGCAAAAACATATACTTACTTAAAATAAAAGAATATGCCAAGGGAAATCAAAAGTGATGCAATTGAAAGACCATGCCCGATGATGGCCAGATAATACAAATTCAGGGCTGTCTGCAATAAAGTAACAAAATAAAAAAACACATTATGAGCAATACAAAAATACTCTCGATAAAAGCACACTGCAGCAGACCTCTGTTACATGTAGAACAACTGTAATGGATTAAGAAAATGAAAAATATTATAGATCAATAGTGAGTCAGCTCTAGAGGCCCTGTGATTAACTCTAAGAGGATCCTAAGCCATTGAAGATTCTCTCTCCATATGGCACATAACATTAGTAGCAGTCATGTTTAATACTTATTGTATATCAGTTAATGCGTCATTTTTTAATAGACACCCCTAAGTCTTTTCTGTGCATTTACGTAGTCCTAGCTATTTATGTTACTCTGCTAGGAACATTCATGGCTAAAGGTTGATTCATCCAGTAATGCTGCTCCTCTGCAAAGCAGATATTGATGTGTTTTGGAGATGCATTTATGTAATCCTTTCATGTGGAACTCTTGTAGGAGTGGGTTTTTCTAAGCATTTGAAAGACATTTCCTTCC
Organism: Platysternon megacephalum; assembly: GCA_003942145.1. NCBI lineage: Eukaryota > Metazoa > Chordata > Testudines > Platysternidae > Platysternon > Platysternon megacephalum. The sequence continues at coordinate 919,767 of QXTE01000009.1, read as the reverse complement.
AAATAGGACCTACATTTGCCATTTTGGAACTTCAGCTTTCAATCAGCATTCCAGGAAGAGCATGAAATAAATTAACGATAACTCAAAAATAGCTGTGATTAAACTTGTGTCTTAAATCTGTCTTCAGCAAGCTACATTAAAGAACTTTGAAAAATTAGACAGTAAAGAAAACACTGTAAAAATAAACACTTATAAAGAGCAGTTTAAGGAACAGTTGGCAACATATAATGTATCTTCATTAATAATCTGAAGTAAGTAGCGCATTAAACACTACCACCACTTTGAATTTACCTAATGCTTTCCAGTCAAGATCATCAATATTACAAACACCCAGTTATTGAATTTAGCCTCACAAAAACACCTATGATGCAGTAAGTCTTCTTACCCCCATTTTGCATAAATGGAAATGCAGGCATAGAAGGCAAAATCCTATCCACTTGCATACAGCCCAAATAACTGGGTTCTGTGTGAGGAATTGAGATGAGAAATCCACAAGACTAGGGCATCAGACTATAGTGCAGATTCCTGACTTCCACAGACTCAATTAAAACCTTTGGCCTAGAATATCCACCATTGGGACAGTTGTGTAGGATGTTAAAGCTACAGGACCTATGTAAATAGATTCTGTGTGGTCTACTAACAGTCTCATTGAACAAGGCAAGGATGCATAGTCCTACATGATGAAATTTCTTTATTTTTACTCTTTTTTAAAATAATCTAAGAAATTCAATTCAAACCAACATTAAAAGAATGTTATGGATGCAAAATGAAACACTCTGAAATTTGGAAGTGTCAAAACTAAAGTTATCCATGCAACTTTAACTCTGGTGACAACACTAAATGATATGATGGCATGCTTTTTTCTCTCTCATTCAGTGGATAATTTTGGATCACAGAGGAGGTATAAATCTAGAAGATTTATGCCTAATTTAGTGCCAACATTGAGTGGTGTGCAGTAGAGTGGGACTACTCATAGACTAGTAAGTATAAAAAATAAATAGTGAACATCCATCACCTTTACTGGGCAGCTTCTAATCTGCCTACTGAGTGAGGCATGAAAACATTGTATACAATCATGCACGTATCATTTGTGCTACCAAGTAAGCAACTCACACTCTTTTAATGTAGGTTTTTCTATGGAATAAGAATACAAGTCAGAGTTGAGGGATGTTGGCAGAGCTATCTGACGGAAGCTTGCACGTCTCATTATTCACAGTAAAGACCCTGGATGGCTCTGGAGCAGCTTATTTGGCTAATCTTCTCTATATTTCCAGCCACATTTTAGTGAAAATGAAGTTATGACATTTGTTCCATTTACAAACTAAATTAGAAAAGTTCATCGTCATTATTTGAGGCAAAGTTAAAGAAACATGTGCTCATTAAAGACTTTAGCTGTTCTTCAGTGTGAATGATTGTTCAGTACTCTCAGCTATGATAGAAATACAGATTGTTATCATCACTTGCCTTCAATATTAGTACAAGCCACTACTACTGATCCCCTCACTCTTTTGAGGACTAAATTCATTCAGAATCTGACCCACTATAGCTTTTCAAGTTCTATTCCTTGGGCAGCTTACAGTTTCATATATTTTTTTGTTTGTTACTTGCCTTCATTTTGACTGTTAATTTAAAAAAAACTATAAGCAGCTGCATCTCTTTCAGCTGAGGGTACATTTTCCTTTATCTGTGATGCCACTAGATATCACAGCATAGCTCAAAGATACACAATAGATGGCATTTTAACAAGCTGTTTGTTGCTATTACTGAGTATAAATATGCTGTGCTTCTGTTGTCGGATTTCTAATTGACATCTCCAAACTCCAGTGAAGTCTACAGAAATTCCATCTATGTGACAGATACCATGCACTGTGGCTTGATTGTTCCTCCAGATCCACACGCATAGATGTAGACTTCCATATACAGATCTGTCCTTGTCTGCGTGGATGATAAAACGTGAGTTGTTCATTCCTTGGACCCTGTAAATGGCTGTCTGTGGGAGCCGGAACAAGTGCCTTGGGCAGGGAAGGCAGTAATGTGTCCATCCAAAACCACCTGGAGAGCTTCTCCAGATTTTTAAATTTTTGATGAAAAATGGGAACAATTTTTTTTTGCTAAAACTGATGTGAACCAGCTCGGCTCAGGAGTTACTCCATCTTGGAGATATATTAATGACATCTATGCACCTGCTGGTAGGGAAATTGCTGTCATTAATACTGCACTGGATGGACCATTTCGTTGGCAGATCCTTCTGAGATCTGCATCCCTCTTGGAGATCTATGGGGTTCTGGCCCTTTTTCTTTCCCTTGTGGGTAGGACCAATTCTGAAGAAATTCAGAGCAAAGATTTGAAGGGAATCTCTTCAAAGTTTTCTTCCCTCTTTGCACACATGCTTGCGCTAGCTAGTGGAAACAGTAGTGTAGGCAGGGTAGCGCAGACAGTGGAGGCACAGCTTAGCCATTCTAAATAAGTACCCATGGGGTTCTGGTGGGTTTGTACTTGGCATGGCTAAGTTGTGCCTACTCTGCCTGTGCTCGCACAGCTACACTACTATTTGTACTTATAGTTATACACACCCCTAGCGTGCAGCGTAGAGGTATCCCCAGAGTAATGTTATATACTTCAAGCTGGTCTAAAACTGATTAAGTCAGAATCCAGCCCTTTGAGTCTGCTTAGCCTGCTTTCTTCTCTTGTTGCCTCTACAGATTGCTGTCCCCGCTTCTAAACACATTATAAGAACACACAAGGGAATTACGTGGCTATGAAAAAACTAGTATATTAATGACAGTCAATTTTACTGGTATTTATGGTTTCATCAAGACTGTTACAAACTTTTCAAATGAGCTTCCTATCCATGGTAACATGCATTCCTCTCCTACCTTTACTTTTTCATGTGTACGGAAATTACACTGGGTGTAGTTTGTCCATGTTCTGTTGCTTTCGGGATGTCTAAACCAGTTTCCATTTTGGTCACAAGTCTTTGTAACTTTTTCTTTAGCCAGCCAAAATGGGGAAGAAAAAGCAAGCAAAAAAAAAAAAAAAAGTCAATACTCAATGTCTGTTTCTCCATCTCTAGTATTTCATAGCCTATAAAAACTGGCAAAGGACAGACAGATTTATTAGTGTGAAGAGAGAGCTTTCTTACATTAATATGAACTTTGAGAACCTGGTAGCCATTGCATTTGCTTGGCAAGGTCAAGCAAACAAAAATACCCCCCTCCCCCTTTAATCTAGTTACTCTAAAACTGTATCACACAAACTATTAGAGAACTAGATGGCATGATAAGAAGATTTAAAGTGACAATCAGGGATCTAAATTAAAATCTGACATTTTAGTCTAATAAATAGAGTTGGAGAGGAAAGAAAATGTCATGAGAGATATTGCTTATAATGTTGACAGTCACTAAAGTAATTGCTTTATCTGTGAATGCTTTACTGCCAATGCCTAGCCAAATACTCCCAGACATGAAAGGGCACTGGGAGACCCCAAACACAGCAGAATCACTCCGGTTTATGACATTCTCATGACCACAGAGGGCATGTTTCAATTAAGAAAATAGGTCAAGGTTGACCATGGAGGGAACGTAGTTAACTGTGACCAGCTGAATTTGAGGTAAAAGGTATTAACATGTGTCTACATGTTAGGGAAACATTCTGGGTTAACTAACACTTTAACAAACCTTGCGCAACTCTCAACTTCTTTTTCTAATCTATACAGCCTGGCAGTTATCAGTGTGGTGGTACAGCGGGGAGTGTCCTGCCAGTGGGTGTGTGGCCAGTGAACCTGGGCAAGGAGCGGGTGCATACATCCAGTAGGTGTGCAATAACATGGAACCTTTTGTAGTAGCAGCTGCCCAGGAGCTGAGCCACTGATCTGTGCTTGGTGGTTAGATCAAGAAGAAGATTAAATCACCCCCACATGCCATTTAGCCAAACAAAACTGGCATACAGGTTCATACACATTTACCTGATGGGTTAAAGTCCTGAAAGTAGTCAGGACAGCGTTGTATTGATACGGTTCCTGCTGCAACATCATTCCAACACAACCAACCATCCCATGTTCTGTTACAGTAAGGACCTACACAAATGTAGAGAAATCAGATAATAAAGTTTGATTCCACATTCACAAAAGCCTTACAATAATTAGATGTAAAATCTGGAAGTGAGCATATAAACCAAATAATTTCTCTAACAGTTATCCCTGGTCTTTTACATGTAGCTTTTAAATCTTCAACACAGAACAAAAGTATTTCAATCAAAAACAAACTTCTTTTCTTGAATAAAAATCTTAAAGCAATGATTTGGAATGAGGTTTTAAAGGATGAAGTAAAATCTTTGCCAAAATATGTTAATTAAAATTCCATCTGATCCAATGATAAGAAGAGTACCTTTATTTGTAAGTACATTTCTTTCATTAAGATGTATTTAAAATGTGTCATCATTCACCATAATTGTGACTACAAAGGCCTAATCTACACTTTATACTCAATGCCAGGTCTAGAGTAGAGCTACACAGTGTATTAGATAGTCACAGTCCTGAGACACAAATGACTGAACTAACCAGTTTAAATTGAAATAATCTATGTTAGGATAAAGAACAAACTTGTAAAGACCATTTCCTTGCTTTTATTTACACAGCAGAGCTATACAATATGCCCATAGCCATGTGCAAGGCACAGATCTGTAAGAGTTATATTTATTTTTAAACTGCATAAACATTTGTCTTGACCATAGACGATAATTTAATCAGGAGAAAAAAATCAGTGTAAAATCTCTCTTCTCCCACCTTCTAAGATTCCAGTATTTTTTTTAAAAGATTTAAAAAGGGAAAGTGAATAATTCCATCTTGAATATTTTCATGAGTTCCTGTAAGCTGTTTGTGTCAAAAGTGGGTTACTATTTAAAAGGCAAAGAATATTTCTAGGACCCAGAAGTTAGAAGAAAGCAAGGATGTTCCAATATGTGAACATTTCCAGTTAAGTATTTATATCACCTGTTTAACATGAAGATGCTTTCAATTTTACTAGGGACATGAAACAGCTGGTCCAGAGGGGTGGAAGTACCTATAATAGCTATAGGTGGATAAACTTTCTTCATTTTTATCTGGGCTGGAATTGAATATTTAGTTATCCATATTTATAAATAAAGCATTAGGTCTGTAGGCAGTGGTGTTTTGGGTAGCTAACATACTGCAGCACCTTTCCATAGCAATTAAATATTCTTCCTCACTGCTAAGGAAAATCGCATGCTTGTCTTCCTGAAAGTTACAGAAATGCAATTCGTGTTATAGATAAAAAAAGTTACTAATAAGACAAGGAAGGAGGAGGACTTTAAAGTTCCTTAGTTATACATTTCAAATCTACTGTCTACTTTCTCTAGGTACTGCTTCTTCGATTATAAATTCTATGGGTTAGGGGCCATCCATCCATCCATCTTTCTTTCTTGTTCTGTGTTTGTACATCACCTAGCACAACAGGACTCTTCCATTAGTCCTAGGCACTATGGTAACTCAAATAATAAATAATAAGAAAAACCATTTACCTTCTTTACTACGAATAGGATCTTGTGTAATTTTCTGATAGCATTCATACTGTGCTGTCATAATTTTATTCCTAGTCACACTCAACTGAATGGAGTCTTCTGTCACATTCTGATTCTTCTCATTTGGTATAGCAATGGCAAAAAACTAGGAAGAAAAGGAGATTTAAAATATATGTATATATTGGAAAGTTATCATTGTTTTCACAAGACTTTTTTCTGTAACTGCTACAGTGGATCTTTTTTCAGAGTGGTAGCCATGTTAGTCTGTATCAGCAAAAACAATGAGGAGTACTTATGGCACTTTAGAGACTAACAGATTGATTTGGGCATAAGCTTTCGTGGGCTAAAGCCCACTTCATCAGATGCATGGAGCGGAAAATACAGTAGGCAGGTATATATACACAGTACATGAAAAGATGGGAGTTACCTTACCAAGTGGGGGGGTGAGACAATTCAATTAAAGTTGAAGTGGGCTATTCTCAACAGTAGAATACCAAGGGAGGAAAAAATTGTTTTAAGAATAATAATAATTGCAAGCTCCTTATATATTAGCATGCTAACCTGAAAAATCAGGGTGGCCCAACTACAAAAACTAATTTCCCCCTACTGTTACTCACACCTTCTTGTCAACTGTTTGAAATGGGCCACCCTGATTACATTGGCCTCATTACCACTACAAATGTGATTTTTCCTTCCTTGGTATTCTACTGTTGAGAATAGCCCACTCCCACTTGAATTGAATTGTCTCGGTAGCACTGACCCCCCACTTGGTAAGGCAACTCCCATCTTTTCATGTACTGTGTATATCTATCTATCTACTGTATTTTCCACTCCATGCATCTGATGAAGTGGGTTTTAGCCCACAAAAGCTTATGCCCAAATAAATTTGTTAGTCTCTAAGATGCCTCAAGTTCTCCTCGTTGTTTTTAGTGGATCTTTTGTTTTTCAGGTTAGCATGCTGATATATAAGGAGCTTGCAATTATTAGTATTCTTAAAACAATTTCACCAAAAGTAGCCATTAGAGCTCGTTACAGACAAGCTGGTTTTCTTCCTGTTCATTTGGTGAGTGTTCTTACTATTAAATAAAAATAAAGTGTCCCTGGCCTGAGGGCAGAAGTGATGGTCTGACATGATAAGACTGCAATTGATAATGGAAGAGAATAAAATGTATTGACAAAATCAGAAGAAGATAAAGGGCCTTTTACAAAGCCCATTGAAGTACATTGAAGTGTGAACATTGATTCTGAAGGAATTTGGATCAAGCCCCAAAGGATTTTCTATGAAACAAGACTTACTAATTGAAGTTATTGGGGTCTTTGGTTTGTTTTAGGGCTGTTTGGTTTCCTCTATAGTTTATTAAGCATAAAACAAACCACACCAAAACAGTAAGGTCAAAGGAATTTGGTGATGTGTTACTGTAGTCATATGGAGGACACATTATTCTGAGTTTATACGGGCACTTATACTAAATTATGAAAATAAGGAGAGTCAGACTGAAGACTGACATTGAAAAGTTTTTCACTGACTGTATTGCGTACCTATTGGCCTTAGAAATCTATCAGTCTGTCTGTCTATCATGAGTCCCATCTGCTCTAGTTGAAGTAAATGGAAGTTTTCCCATTGACATAAATGGGTATAAGGTCAGAACCCATCACTGCTGCAAAACCCATTGCTAGCGGAGGACACAACTGTGATCAGTGGCAGGAAAGGATTTCAAACTTCTGTATGTCTCCTAGTTACTACACAGGCATTAAAAGTGGGATATACCATTAAAGAGAATTGTCCTCTACCTGAGCTTTATATTAGAGCAAGACAAGAATTTCTATTCTGTATTTCCATATTTGCCAGAGAAGTCAAGATCTGTGTCGCAGCTCTGAAAACTGAAAGCGGACATACATGTTAAGAAAAATGTTAAAACTCACCATGGTAACTGACAAGAGGAGCAGCGATTGAATGATCCAATTTGTCTCCATCATTAAATCTGATTAAATGTGTTTTATGCTACAGTTCAACAACAAGATCAAGCTGCAATGGAAAAGTTGTAAGAAAAATAGAAGTAATTCATATAATTCAAAGTCTACTGAAAACTGACAAAAATGGCTGCCATTTTTCTTTATAATTCACTACAATCAATATATCTAGAGCCCAGTTGTGACCCCATTTCCATGGCTACAACTCCTACAACATGCAAGTGGTGCAAAGGGGGTAATCCACAGCAGATCACTAGCAGACAATTACCATGACATGGGGGGACTACATGTTAGTGTATCTGTGTTGCTATTTGGACCCACACCTCTGCCTCCACCTCCTCCCAGCAGAGGGGCTGTGTTGGGGTGGAGAAGAAGGCATGGCAGAGCTCTGCTACACCAATCCTCCACTGGGGAGATCTATTAAGGACCCTACATCAATGGTGGAATTTAGATATGCCTGATAACAGCTCCAAGTGGTATCAGAACCAGAGCTGGCTCTCAAATTCAGGGAGCTGGAGCTGGTTCCCTGAAGACTCTCTGTGGCTAAGCGGAGTTCTGGTGCAGGAGAGAATCTGCCCCATTACACTATAGGTCATTAAACATGCAGTAAATTCTGGCTACATGCCAGGGTTGAAGCCCATGTGTTAAGTAAAACTGCAGTTTAGTTTATATGAGCATTTAACTGGCATGTTTAAAAAGGAAATTCCACTCCTTCCTTCCTTTTACTCCTGTGACACTGATGGAAAAACTGATCCATAGGCAGCAACTTTAGGCTAATGCTACAGCTTCCCAGGGATGATGGGAGTCAATGCAGGGATTAACAGTGAGCTGTAAAATAGCTTCCATATCTGCTGATAGTTGAACATTCCCAAATATGGAAATATCAGATCTTTGTGGAACTCCTGTAACATCTCTCCCATAAACATAATAATGTATTTCCATTACCCAGCAAGGGAATAAATGAATAAATAATTAAATAAATACAATTCTGTGTTCTGTTCCCTGTCTGTAGATGTAAACAGTGTGGGAACAGGATACCACTTTACATATAACAAATGCATTGCAAATGTATTTCTGAACACTTTACAAAGTAAGTTCAGCTATTCCAAGGGCACCTTTTCACATTACAATGCAGATTGTTATATGAATTAATCTTTGTACATTGAGGTACAAATCCATTAACACCCCCTAAAAGGCACAAAATCTCTTTCAAACCACATACATAGACATAATTGATCCTCCTGTGGGAAACTCTGTGGAAGGGGGTTGACAGGAGGAAATCTCTGAGAGGTTCCCTTGCAATGATTTGTTCCTCATTGTTCCATTATGGGGTTGGATTTGCTCCCCACAAAACAGGCCACAGGGCTCAAACCCCCTTCCCCTCAGACTCTGTAGATATAGGGGATAAGTGGAAAGGCAGGGCCAATCACACAAAGGCCTATTCCTCCCAATGGGCTCCCCAGCCCACACCTTTCCTGCTGCTCTAGTAGGTGCTCTAATAACCTCCCTTAAGGAGGGAGCCTCACCAAGAAGATGATCCAGCAGAAAGATAATTCAGTCTGGGCCATATTACAGTATTTTAGGGAATAACATAACCTCTGTCCCCCTCCCCCAACTCCAGATGTGTGTAGATCCATGGACTTATGGAGCATCCTCAACAGAGTTCAGCTGAAGTGGGTGCTGCCATAGAGATGTCTAAGACCTTCCGCCTCTTCTACATGGAAGGCATGATCCATGCACTGAGGGGACCTTCCAAATGTTGATCTGGGGGATATGATCAGGCCTCACTTTTCTAAATTAACATATTTTACTACATTAGCATTAATTACCATTAATAGTAGTAGTAATCCACAGTACTGTAGGACTGAGCTTCAGGTTGTGGATGATACTACCAGAGCTACTCTAGCATTACTTAAGCCACAAAAATTATATTCCGGATATTGCAGGTTTAACTGATGTTGAAGGGAGAGCACTTTTGTGAGCCAATTACTTACATGCAAAGGTGTGTCCAGATTCCAACCACATTTTCCTTTGGGTCATACTCACTCTTGTCTCGGATATTTTCTTCTCCAGTAGTTATGTCCTACAAGAGATTGATTGGTGACAATAAGCAAACGATTGAGCATACCTTGACCAACAGGGGCCATTTCACACAAAATCCATCACACACAAAACATAATCTTATATACATAATGATGATGGTAAGCAAGAAGCCTGCCTGTCTTTTATATTTTGTACAATGCCTAGTACAATGGGGGCCTTGACCACTTGGTACTATTTTAATACAAATAATTACTAAACATTCTTACTTTGTGAGATGTAGAGTTTGTTTAATTTTCAGGTTTTAATGAAGCCTGAAGGGGCTAATTTGGGCCTGGTATAAGGTTCAAGACACTTACAGTTGTGCCTGTTTATACCAGGCATGAATTTGGCCCAATATCATTCTCTCTCTCTCTCTCTTCTACTATTGGTAGGTAACCCTCCTGAGGAGTCTTCCAACCCTAATCTTATTCTATGATTCTATTTAGAAATGTGGTTACCCTTGTTAGTGTACTCAGAGTAGGAGGGCTCCCTAGCCAGAAGCGTTATCAGATTCTTTGACTATTAACCTGATCCTGAATAAGTAATAAGTAATATAAGATGTAGTGTGTTATCATTTTGTTGTAACTCTGCCTAAATAAAAAGTGAAAACATATTCTTGAAAGTGGGTTCTTGCAGAGACCATTATCTGATATACAGACTAGGAAGAAGTATTGTTAGTTAGTTTCTAACCAGTCTGTTTGTAAAAGGAACATCTAAACAGTACATGTGTATTGAGCAAAGCATGATATGATCCCAGTGGTAATGGAGACTTTTGATTGTTAGACTTCAAGGGCCCATTGCCTCTCAGGTTACCCACATACAATCTCTGGAACATGTGACCAGGGCACAGAGCTGAGAGAAAGCAGACAGCTTTGGACTGTGAGGGAGGAAAGACTTTTCTGCACGATGACGTTCCAAGGATACAGCATAGACTCTACTTTGTATTTGAGGGTAGTGCTAATCTAGAGAAAGCTCTATATTTGTATAGGCCTGTTTATTTTTAGTCTCTCACATTATGATTTTTTATTCTTTATTTATGCATAGCTACCAGTCAAATATTACTCTGAAGGGAATTTGAACCAGAAATCAACATTTGAAAAATATATTGACTATTGCCATGAATTGCATTAAATGTTCTTCACAATGAATTATTTTACCGGTTGTCGTTAAAAGAACCTAAACTGGAGCTGGACAAATAAGCTGTTGTTTTGGACTGTCACATTCAGATAAACTGAAAGGTCTCTGGACTCATAGAAAAGACAGAGAAAGTAGTAGTTAACTACCTGGGCACAAGGTCATAACACTGAAGGCTGTTGTCTTTTCCTCTCCAAACAATGACATATTAGTGCTAGGAAGCCCCATTTTGTCCTCAAGAACAGTGAGCCAAATGGGGTGCCAGGCACTGTTATATATTTTAGGGCATGCAAGTATAATTTAGGATTTTGTTTGTCTATTTACTGATGATATGCATGAGTCTGAAATTTCAATAATTTTCTCTCTAACAGTCCCTAAATAGTTTTCCAAAACATATTCTTGCTGACTGATAGATTTAGCATGACAGTCAAATAATGCCATTAGATACACCTGTGTACCTCCATTCACTTCAGAGAGGTTGTACAGTGTACATGAAGACAGAATTTGGTTTTGATTAAGGGTGCAAGACTATTTACATTTAACATTAAACAATATTGGCCACCTACTAGCCCAGTTACTTAAATGAGGCACACCTTTTGTAGGTAATGGCTTTGTAAGCATCTCATATCATCTCTTCCAGGGGCATGCTCAAACTCTGAGTTCCTAATTTCTCTTAGTAGACAAGAGATGAGCTCATTTCTGCAATGCTGTGAGTGCTTCCTACTCAGTGTCCCTAAAGTTGTTAATGTACATTCAATTTATACCTAAGAAAAGAAAGTCTCTTCCTAGAGATGACTGCTTTTTTGATATAATTGCAAAATGTGTGGGTGTGGTTCATGTAGTATACATTTGGATTTCAGTAAAGAATTTTCTACATCATCTCATGAATTCATTAGCTCAAAATTTATTCTATTTGGTTTGGATAAGAACATTGCCATGTAGATTTAAAAGTGGCTGAAGGATAAACAGCAGTACATAGAGTTAGGGTTGAGGTGCTTGTTGAGATACAGCTGATATAAATGTTGAATCCTATTTTAATGACCCTATCCTGTTTTAGTAATCTGAAAAACATAAATGGAATTCACAGATGATTCTAAGTTGAAAGGTGTTGAGAGCAGAAGTAAGGAAACAAAATACAAGGGTATCTGTGGAGAGAAGATTTAACTTGGGAAAGATTCAGGATAATATATTTGGGGGAATAGAGTCAGATACAAAAATATATTTAATGGCAGAAAAAAACAGAAAGCATTAATGCTGAAAGAAACCTAAGAATAACAGTGTAAAAGAATATTCCCACAGTGGAAGTCTTACTCTACAGTAAAATTGCAAGCAGTTAAGGATGTTCATATAGGCAGCTATTTTGCAATGCAAATTTGGCTGTTTTTGGGGGGGGAGGGAAAAGGTGTTTTTTTGTTATTTTAAATAGTGTCCTCTATCACTGTCATATCTAGGAAAGCAACATTCTAGTGATACTTACAAACTTTGAGATTTGAATGAGAATAGTTTTAAAAGAAATTTAAAACAGTTTATTCCTAGATTCCCAGGCCAGAAGGGACCATTGAGATAATCTAATCTAAAATAGGGCATAGCTCTTCCCCAAAATAATTCCTGGAGCATATCTTTTACAAAAAACATTCAATCTTGACTTAAAAATTGTCAATGACGGAGAATCCACCACAACCCTTGGTAAGTTGTTCCAACGGTTAATTACACTCACTGTTAAAACATGTATGCCTTATTTCCAGTCTGAATTTATCTAGCTTCAATTTTCAGCCATTGGATCATGTTATAACTTTCTCTGCTAGACTGAAGAGTCCATTATTAAATATTTGTTCCTCATGCAGATACTTATAGACTGTGCTCAAGTCACCCCTTAAACTTCTCTTTGTTAAGTTAAATAAAAGGCTCCCCATCTGGACTTCATGCGTGAAGTATGGCAGCCAGGCAACTGCCCGGATGCCCCACTTCACTTCAGGAAGAGGGAAGACTGGAATGCATCGTGTGAGACAAAGTCCAACCAGGGAGTCTGCAGATAGAGGAGAATGGGGGCATGAGATACCCAAACTACTTCTCCCATCTGTCTACTGACTGTAATTGGCAACTCCGTAATGAGAGAGGACGAGTATTATTACAGTGGTTCAGATTAACATGAGCTTTTTAAAAGTCCATCAGAAATGCAACTTGATAGAAACATGGTGGAAGCCCATGCACTGAGTCCCCCTCTCTTCCTCATATCTCTATGTGCTGGTGACAGATTCAACAAGACAGCCAATAGGTTATCAGTTTACATATTAGATATTGAGGGTAAGTGTGATTTAATGTATTAATTGATACAAAGTCTTAAGTATTTTCTAAAATAAAGGCACTAGAATTAGCATGGGGAATTTCAACAGTAAATCAGTTCTTCAAATATCACACTTGTATTTTACTTTTATTGCCTACTGTACAGAATATGGGATAACTTAACCATATGAACTGCATGTTTCTTCTCTTTACTACATTCCTCTTAGCCAAATTATTTATATTTTTTATTATTCTTTTATATTATTTCCATTGCCTTTGTAGTATTTGTCATTGTCAGCAGTGACGTACTGCAGAAGGCAGAGCTCCACAACTGTAGAATGAACTGAGCCAAAAGAGTCACTCATAAAGCTTTTACAGATGTTTTTTTCCCTTCCCCTCCTGCTTTCTCCACAAAGCCATCCTGCCCGCACCAACAGCTGTTTCTGCTTTTACTCTTTTCCCTACCTCTCAAGAGTAAATGCCCTCCTGATTGAACTCCAGAAAGGTACCCCCCCCACACACACACACACACAACCTACCTTTGGGAGAGAGTTTACAGAATGAATGATTTAAGCTCCATTTAATGTTGGAGCCATCAGGAAAATCTGCAACACTGAATTTACAGCTGTATATGCAAACCTCTGTGGTTGAAAAATTGAAGTGGATGTTTTATGACAACACTCTGTCACACAGAGAGAGTACTTCCTGGTTTTGATTGGTTGGAATTACCCTGAGAATCACTGTTCTCACAATATTTTGTTCTCTCTGTTTCTGTTTAGAATCAGGGAGTGAGGAGGCATAGGACTCAAAACATTTCAAACCTCAGGCAAGCTTTTGGTTTGGTTCAGTCCAAGAAATGGGCACAGGACCAAGCTGGAAATGATCCAAACTTTTTCATGCATCCCTAATTCAAATGGCCTGCAAGGATCTTTTGACAGTTTGAGGAAGTCTCGAATCAAAATCATGACCCAAATGGAACACACAGGGCACATAGGGCCCAATCCTGGCAGGTGCTAATCACCCTCATTTACTGTTGACTTCTGGAGCACTCTGCACCTTAGGGGAGGAGGTCCATAATAACTCCTAATTAAAAAGCTTGATTAACAGTGATACTAAACACATTTCAGATTCATTGACAAAGCTGAAGGAGGACTGCAAAGTGTCCAGGGCTGCTGCAGTGCAATTTGGAAATATTTTTAATCTGATAAATGACTTTTCAGACTTTGAGGGATTGATTCCCCCTTTACAGAGTTTGAACGAGGGACATCCAGATCCATTGTCGATAACACTACCCCGTCCACTAAAGGAGGCTAGCTGACCACAGTTAGCAGTTTGTTGAACTGGTTTTTAACTAGACCTCTAACAATTAGAGGGAAACCCCATTATAGATAGCTGATAATTAACATGTTACATCTGAGCAGCACATTTTCAGGTCACTAGAATTCCCTTTTCAACACTGTTTTGAATTAACTCACAGGCAACAGCACGTCGAATTCAGAAGTATTTTGCCAGCAACATCGCACAGACATCTTTGCAAACCCCCTAGAACTGTTCTTACGGCACTTGTGCAGTGGCAATGACGTGTTAGCTTCCCATGAGCCTCAAAGGCTTCATTGCAGCACGCTCTTTCTCTGGATAAAGCAGGACATGTTACTTGGTGGGCTATATTGCATCTTTTTATAGTTCTTGGGTGAATTGATACTTTGCCTGAATAAGATGGATCCTCATGGTGTTATATTTCAGATAGTTCATGTACTAAACACAAAAACTAACCATAGCCTGACTTAATGTTAATATACTGGGCCAAATTGATCACTAGTGCAACTCAATTGTGATTTCAATGGGATTGATTTCTGTTCTGCTATGTAACTATTATCTCCCAAGCCTGTACAAAGCAGAAAAGGAGGAATTAAACCACCTGGCGCATATACTTTTTTCAAATAATGCTCTTAAAGTCATTGGGTATAATTATGGCTGGTTCTGAGTACGTGCTAGTGGTGAGAAGTGGGATCACAGAGCCATTCCCAGTACACTGCAAAGGAGGCAGCCATATTTTGGTTGCAAAATGCTGTGGACCACAAGGGAAGAAGGCCAAAGGGCAGTTCCTGCAGCACTCAGGACCCTAGAAGAGTAGGATTTGGGTTTGGAGTGGGGGGCCTTATCCAGTACAGCAGTTGGTAAATACAGAGCAGCACTGGGGAAAGCACATGCAATACCTGCAGAATAGGTGCAGAAAGCATTGCAGGGAATGACACTGGTTCTAGCTACCCTGGAAGTGGTGTTATCCCTGCTCCTGACTTCTGCAGGCATAATGCTTTCAGGGGTCTTCACACTGCTTACTTCCTTTTCCCTCCGACCATTGCTCAGGCGCATTGAGCCTTAATATAGACCTTTGCAAATTACTTTTGCCTGAAATAAAAACTCCTTGGAGCACAACACTGTAGCTGTTCTGCATGCAGACCCTTCAGCTAGGGTTCTACACCTGAAGTGGCTGCAGCATGAAGGCCTGGAGCTCTTTGGGAGTGGGGGTGAGAAAATAAATTAGTAAGTGGAGAGCAAATGGGGGGAAAGAGGAAGAGGAAGTATGACATTATAGTATCTTCATTTTATTGTTGCTGGAAATTGTACATCAGCTTCTTCATGTACTAGCTGGAAATACAGACATTTTGGTAAAGTGCTTCCTTGTACTTTCCCGTCTTTCCCTGAGTCATCTTTTAAGACAAATTTGCTTGAAGGTCTCAGATGTGTTTCAGGTAAACTACTGCAGGCTAGTTCATGACATTGCACATCGTTTATACTCTCTTTATGAGTGTGCAAATAATTTTTTACCACTTAAAAGTAAAGTTGTTTGCCAGAGAGCTTGTACAGATTACAGAACAGCCTGTGGATAAGATTACAACACACTCTGAAACCTGAATAACTCCTGTGCACTTTTCCCCATTAGTAGATTTTGGCTACCACCCAATTAAATTTAGTTTCCCATGTCCAACGGATACTATAAGCAGTAATCAGTAATGTTCTTGGCCGTTGGCAATAATACTTAAGATCTTAAAATATGTGGGCAGCACTATTTTTTCTGGGAAGTTTAAAGCCATTTTTTCTCTTGGTAACAGTGTCTTTTGCATTCAGTTCTGAATGTCTCATGAGATTGTAAATTGTCCTTGGGAGAGCCAGTAGGACTGACACTTTAGGATGGGGATTTAGAGGAAGAAATCTGCACAAGTTTCTGCTTGTGGAACTTTCTCAACAGTTGCTGCATTAGGGGCAGGGTTATTCCTCTCATGCAGAATAGCCTACGGTGCCTATCCAGAAAGGTTGCAGATCCTTCAGGATCAATGGGAGGCCAGGGCTATTCCTGTTCCCATGGTTATGGCTCACTGCATCAAATCGGTCTCTAGCAAGGATACACTGATGGGCTAAAGGTGGTTCTCCAATGTGTGTATGGGAGGTAGAGGGAAGGAGGAATTGTGGAAGTATTATACAGTATGAGGCATGACTGGTGGTGGCAATAAGGAGTTTTGGGGAGGAGGGATGATGCTTTCTCCCTGCCCTGACCCATCTGTGCCTCTCCTAGTCTACCCTCTGCCCTTCCTGCCCACTATGAGGACACCCATACCTGTAGTGAGCCTTCCATAGACTTTGGAGAGAAGAGGGAGTCAGAGCTGTGGAACACTGCCAGTGGAACGGGGGCAGGGGATCACTGTGCCAAGGATCTCCTATGCATTGGGATCATAAATGTATGATCCAGTTGTATTTTCTCATGTTTTTGCAAGAATACCTACTGGTGCTAGATAAATAAAACCATAACAATCATACCTTATTTGCCAGAAAAAGCATGTAAGTCATTCAGAGCAGAGACAAAATTACAGAATCATTTCACAACATTTTGTAGATTATAATATTTCCTGTCAACAGTGCTAGCTATTTTGCCTTCTAGAAGGAAGAAGCAATCACAGTCGCATGGCATTGTACCATCACACTCTCATTTCTAGCTCAGACAAAGTAACACAAGCAGCATTCATAAAACCACCTTCCCTTGGAGAACTGGAAACCGATTTTGGCTTATTTTGTACAAAAAAGGTTGATATCAATCTAGGTTTTATTTACATTTTAAAACAACTGCACCTTTTACTGCTCTTGGCTATAGATTAAAATTAACATAAAAATGTTTCCCTTTTTGAAGCAGTTGTTAAATAAAGGCACTAGTGGGTTTGGCAACGCACACCTTTGTAGACAGATTGATACTGCTGTAATTTGTTGCCATGCTAGATTCCTTGGTCTATTCATGAGGATATTATTGTGAGAAGTGAGATTTTAAGTTACTGTTAGTAACACCTCCTGGTTGCTTATCAAGTGCCAGTTGTTTCTCGATTTGCTGAGGAACTTGTTCAACCCAGTACTCACTCCTTAAAAGATGTTTCTATATTGTATTTCAGAGAGCAACTCTCATTATTTATTTACTTCAGCTAACAAATCTGCTGGTTCAAACATTAAAAATGCATTTTCCTGTGCAAAAGAAATTGCACAGGCAGAAGCTCCTGGTCGCTTTGTATGGTGCATAATTAAGAACTGCTACTTTAGGACATCACATTCCCTCTAAAAAAAGATGGCAAAGCTATTTAGTGATGCTAACATTTGCAGAGAGCTATTATCAACCTAACTGTGTTTTTTCCTGTTTTACGAACATGTTCTCAATAGACATTTAAAATAACTTTCTTTCCTGAAAAGTCTTTGTGCCAAGAGCTCCCCCTCCCCCCCGGTTCTACCTACCATGTAAAACAAAGGTTTGTTAAAAAAAGAAATGCACAGTCACGCTTGACATATTTTAATCAGCGTTAAAGAAAATTTCCCAAATAATCTTGTCTTTAAAGTCAACTTATTTTCACGAGCATTCAGAATAACAAAAGTAGCAGCTTTCCAAATGGTCACCATTTTATCATTTTATCTCTTGTTAAAAGGGGCCTGTCCATTAAAAAAATTGTCTGTTCCTAGCAAGAGACCAACTTTAAGAATGCTTTAAAAAAATGGAACTCGTGATTATTATTTTACTGAGGCATAATTTAAAAAACTATTAAGTTATATTGTTAACAGCAAAGCAAATAAAATCTTGCATTTCTACAGACTATCCCATTGGAGATCTTAAAGGTCTTGACA
This sequence comes from Platysternon megacephalum, assembly GCA_003942145.1. Lineage (NCBI taxonomy): Eukaryota > Metazoa > Chordata > Testudines > Platysternidae > Platysternon > Platysternon megacephalum. The sequence goes on along the minus strand of QXTE01000009.1, from coordinate 901,605 downwards.
AACACTAATCAGTGAAGCTTCAAAACATCCGTGTGGGTAGGTTAGTTATGGATGGGTGAGCTGTTGCAATGAGAGGCTAAGTCATTTTTTTGAAAACAGAACAAGGACGTGGAACAGCCAGGAAAAGAAGAACCCAGGACTTTTGATTTTTTTTAATGACAAGTCTTCTTCATTATTCACAATTCATTCAGGGCTCATCAGAAATGCACAATTTAATAGTAGTATTTATTAGTATTGCAGTAGCACCTCGAGGTCCCAATTACAGACCAGGCTGCACTGTGCTAGGAACTGTACAAACAAACCAACAATGTTGTAAGCAAGTTGGGACAGGGATTGTCTAAATAGAATATCTAGTTATGTGGAATTCTCTGTCTTTTCTGTTTGAAAAAACAAACAAACGTTGTGAAACACCCTCCCTCCCCCCCAAATATGTACTGTCCAGGAGTTGGGAAAATGTATGTCTTTGAAACAATTATGAACAATCCAATTAGATGCCATGACGCTGACTATGATTTAGCAGACAATGTAGACCAGGACAAACCATGTTCAGCATCATGTCCACTAACCATGATTAAAGACTGGGGCAGCAATGTTTAATCATGGTTCTCTGACGTGATGCTGAACATGATTTATCTTGGTCTACACGGAGTGCTAAATTGAGGTTAACATCCTGGGTCTAACTCAGTTGTTCACAATCATGCTCAAACATGACTAGGTTCCAACCGAAACATAGACTAAGCACTCTTCAATCAGAAACAGTGAATGGAAACTCACTACCTTTTTTTTAAATAACTACAGATGAAACAACTCCAGGCTGCTGCACACTTTCAAGTCTCTCCCTTTCTCTCTAGTGCAATGGAGACCCAAACCTTTAATAAAAGTCTTTGAAGAGAATATGACTTCTCTAATGGCTTCCATATTAACCCTAATTCTTAGGGCTCAGCTACTCCTTTCTCTGTATGATTGTGCCTAGGTGGGGGAGCTACCAGTGCCCTGTGCACTCCCTGGAAGCCCCAGGAACCATATACTGGGGATAGTCTCATCCAGAAATGTTCCTGGAGGTTTACATTCCAGTGCTGCCCTTCTGCACCCCATGCCAGCATGTGCCATGCCTTTGAAAGCCATTTAGCTACAAAAGGCTGCAGGGGTCACTGTCAAATCTGATGCAAAGATGATGGATTAAGATAATAAAAACATTTAAACACTTAATAATGGAAACCTATCCTTTTACAGTAGCAGTCCTCACTGTGGTCAGTGGAGTTGTGATCACAAGGTGCTGGCTCTCCTCATTTCCAGCTGCTAAATTGCATTCAAAGAAGCAAAAAATATATTCAATAACTTTCTCAATATTACTGTTCCTTGCTGTGGTTGACACAGGGACGTTCTGGTTGGGAGGGGAATGGTTGGATGTGATTGTAAATGGGAAGGGATTGGCCATGACAATCTCTCTATTAGGTGTAGTCCATTGCCATGAAAAACTTGAAGAACTCCTGTTTCAGTTTTCTCATAAGATCTATTTTAATGCCTCATTACCGCTCTTCTATCCTTATTAGTCAACGACCTATTCAAGGGAACAAATCATCATTTAAAGGAGAGCGAGACATCCGTGAATGTTTACACCTTGCTGATATTGAGAAAACAGGCCAAAACCCAAAATTCAGAGAGATGCCAATTTTGGTTGGACATATTCCTGGAGGTTTCATCACATGACATAATCTTTAATTAAAGATTAATCAATTGACATTGATTAATTGACAACCCTACAGGGATGATTATTAATGTGACCAAAAAAGCAGACCCATTAGAGATTGGCGCAGAAACCACTGGGACTGAGAGTGTGTTATTGGACTTACTGGGTCCCCCTGCCTGTGACCAGCTTCTGGTGTTGTTTCCCAGCTGCATATTCAGAATACCGAATTTCAATGGAACGCTTAAATTCTCTGGAAATCTCCTCTCTCATTTTGTTCCTTTAAAAACAATGTCCCATATTCACTGTGTTCCAGGCCGCACTGCAGCCCTCCAGGTCACCTGGATTGCTGCCATAACATGGACAGGTTCACAGGGCTGGGTAAATCATGTGGGGTGGGAGCACAGAGAAGCCCCAGGTCAAGAGGGGCCAAAGATGACTTAAAGCCACCTTTCTCCCCCTCCTCCAGGCTGCAAATTCCATGCTGTGCCTCCTAGAGGGGTCATATAGAATCTCACCCAAGGACTTTAACTTTCCAACTTAATGCAACAAAAAAGAAAAATATTCTCCACCCCCTCTGCTCATTTGTATATAAAATGCATAGGCTAGCACATCCAAAAAATAAAATTAATGAAGAACATGTTCCCCTTCACACTAAATCATGATTATGCTGAATTAAAACAACAGTTGGTATAAACTCATGGGTGCATGAATTAGACCACATAGCACTTTCATATACACCCTTGCTGAAATGTTTGAAGTTTATTTTTTCCAGAGGCTTCATCCCAGGCTGCACAGAGAAAATTGTGCTTCTCTTTGTGCGCCTTCTCAGTTGGTGTTTTTTATTTGAATGACTCTATTTGATGCTGTTTACTAAATAATGATTGAAAAAAGATCCAAGGGTTTCTCTGAGAAAATGTTTACAGCATGAAGTCATTTTCTCTAATGGCCTAGTTTAAAAAGTTATTGTTTTTGCGTCAGTGACATATGCTAATTTTACATGAACAATACAACCAGGGTGCAAGACTTTTTCTCAGGGTCAGAGGCAAGGCAGTGGAACTGGGAGTCTTTGTTAACCAAAATGCATCAGTTTCTTGTTCGTTCAGGACTTACTGCCTTTCAGACTTCTTTTCCAAGACTCTTAATCAGACTCTTTTTCCATTTGGCTATATGTCTTTTACTAGGAGGCTCAAAGGATTTAAATAAAGAGTTTCTCCTAAATCAACATCACACTTTAGAAACGTGAACACTTAATAATAAAATGGTCACAAAAATAGAAGCTATCTTGGCTAACAATGATCTGTCCTCTTTGGATAAGAGAACCAATCCAAACAGCTTCAAGTTTCATTAAGTATTGTCCCAGGCCTGGAAACACCGATGCCTCAAAAGTATTTAGACACCTAATTCCCTCTGAAATCAAAGGGCCTTAAAATTTGATTTAAGTTGTATTTATTATATACCATATATACTCGATCATAAACCGGTTCGTTTATAAGCCGATCCGCCCAAGATGGATAAGTAAAAATGGAAATTTTGTATAACCCGTTCATAAGCCGACCCTATAATCCAGGGGTCGGCAAACTTTGGCTCCTCGGCCATCAGGATAAGCCGCTGGCAGGGCGAGATGGTTTCTTTACCTCGAGCGTCCGCAGGCACAGAGGTAAACCTAAGTAAACAAAGTGTCCCGGTGCGCCAGCTGCTTACCCTGATGGGCCGGGACAGGAACTGGTGGGGAAATTTTTTTTTGGGGGGGGAGAAGCGGGGGGTCAGGGGAGTAACCCCTGTGACCACCCCCCACATGACCCCACCGCTAGCCCGGGACCCCCACACTCTCCCCATCCCATCCCTTCCCACCTTATCTGGGGAGGGCCAGGGGAGGATGTCTCTGACCTGGATGGAGCTGCTCCGGCAGGCTGGGCAGCGTGGCCACAGCCTGCTCCGGTGGGCCAGACCGGGCAGTGCGGCCGCAGCATGTTTCAGCGGGCTGAGCCGAGCGGCATGGCCGCAGCGTGCTCCGGCGGCCCGGGCGGTGTGGCAACAGCCTACTTTGGGGGGCAGGGCTGAGCGGCATGGCTGCAGCCTGCCAGCCCCAGAGCTTCAGCTGCTTCAGAGGCTGGGGGGAGAGCAGCGTGGCCAGAAGCGGAGAGACTCTGGCCCTGCCTCTTCGCTTCTGGCTCTGCTGCCTTTCCTTGCTCCCTCTGTTGGGGGGAGGGGCTGTGTCCCACCTCTCCCTCTCTATACCCGTTCATAAGCCGACCCCCTTCCCTGGTGTTTCCCTTTTTTACTAAAAAAATTCAGCTTATGAACGAGTATATACGGTATACATTCATTTGAAGGTCTCTTTGCACTTTCAGACTGGTGTAGAGCAGTCTTAACGTACAGTAGCTGTGTTTGTCTTGTGGGGGGCAAAGCTCAGTTCCAGGGCTCTTCTGGTCCATGTGATGTCACGCTGTGTGGAGGTTGCCATTTTGAGCCCTGAGGAGGAAGGAATGGCTGATGCCCAGCAGGCCGGATCTGGTTGTCAGGGGGCCCCTCGCTACTTTGGGGGCCCCTGAGATTGCATGGGTTACAGGTGCCTAATGCTGCCACTGAATGTAATTAATGTTCTTAGTTTTACTCATTGACTTGATTGGCACTAGTCAAGAGAATAAAGATAAGCACCTGCGAAAATGTCTGCAGCATCAGTTTGTTTTAATTACACAGGTTTCTTCATTTCCTGCTTCCAAGTAAGAGTAGAAGCATAAGAACCAAAATACCCTCAGAGAAGCTGTCCTTGAAATGCTAGTATTTATGGAGTGACTGGAAATGGACTTCCAGAAATGATGGCAGTGATATTTGTTCTCACAAGAAATTTCTAACCTGATTTACTATTTAAAATAAGTTCAGGTGCGTTCGGAGAAGCTTAAATAGGAGCAATTTTTGATGCTTATTTGAACTGAACCACCAACTACTTCTGAGGTTTTCCCAGTTCTTTCTAAATAACCATAATTCTAAGAAATCTAAATATTTCCTTTATAAACCTAAATATTCATATCTCAGAAGCATTATTTAGTAAAGCTGAAAAGGGAAGATCCATTACATTTCACCCCTTTTGTATTAGGCTCAATTTAGTTAAAAATGTCTAAGTGTCAAAATACAAATCACAGCTACCTCAGCAGCCAAAATCAGCCTTTGGAATCCAACCATCTCTGAAGCTAGTTTGTTTCACTAAGAATGCATCACTTACAGCTGCCAGAATGGTGAGAAATCTTAGCTTGCTTGTTTCCTTCCTAGTGAAACATTCTACTTAGCAATCATCTATATAAACCAAAAAAATTCAGAGGAACTACACAAAAAGACTTATAATGAAATTCTGGTTTAGAAGTATCCTCTCATTTCATTGTTGCTAGAATCTCTTCCTTTCATTCTGAGGTTCCCGCACCTATAGTTCTCATGAGACAATGCTCTGGCATCATATGAGCTATGCTGGGCAACATATTCATTTCTATAAGAGAAAATTCTACCTTATTTACTGTACATCAACTTTCTTTATAGTCCACTTTGAATGTTAACACTTTGAGCTATGAATAGCAGAGTGATGAAAAAATAAGGCATAGAAACAAAATAACTTACTGTTGTAAATCGACAGAGACTTCTACAGCTTTCCACCATTTTTTCTTTTTATAGACCCATTCCAAACCAAAGTCCTGAATCCAAATATCTCAGCAGTTTGGGAACATTCAGATACATTTCTGAAATCTGCACCTCTATAGTAATTATTAGTTATTATTTTATGAATAATTTGTATTTACTTTGGTTTATTTTTTTACATATCAGCCATTACCAGATACATCAGTGCTGAACAAAATTTAAAACCCAACAATAGTTAACGTTAGTCCCAACGGCCTGGAGAGTAGTTACCTACAAATTCATTTCACCTGTAAATCTTCATAATAAATTTTTGTAGTCCCACTGAATTCCATAGTGTTGTAGAATGATCCCTGGCTATATGATGATGTTCATCCATCGTTATCGATGACGACCTCAACAACTCATTGTTTCGATGACCGGGCTCTATGCGTTCGAAGATGACTGATCAGTCCAATTCGGGCGTGGAACGTCCTGTCACACGTCGGGCAGACATGTAATGGCACTGTCGATGATGAATGAGCAGCTCTGGACTTACGCAGCTCACACTTTTTTTCAGCCTCAGCAATACGCCTCGCCTCAGAGGTATCACTGCCTGTGTGAATGAGGCTGTGCCATGCTGGACGGTTCAGTGCGAAGGTTTCCCATGTGGCGGTGTTGATCTCAAAGGACTTCAAAGAGGTCTTCAACATGTCCTTGAACCGCTTCTTTTGTCCTCCATGGGAGCGCTTTCCCTGAGTGAGTTCTCCGTAGAAGAGCTGTTTAGGAATGCGTTCGTCTGACATTCTCACGACATGTCCGGCCCACCTGGTCTGGGCTCTCATCAGCAATGTGTGAACTGACGGCAGACTGGCTCTAGTAAGGACATCAGTATCGGGCACTTTGTCCTGCCATCTGATTTTTAGAAGCTTTCGCAGACAGGAAATGTGGAAGTGATTGAGCCTTCGTGCATGACTCCGATAAACAGTCCACGTCTCGCAGGCGTACAGCAGAGTTGGAAGCACCACTGCTCGGTAGACTTTCAGCTTCGTTGGTAGGCTGATCCCTCGACGTTCCCAAGCGTTGGAGCGCAATCGGCCAAATGCAGAGCTGGCTTTAGCAATTCTGCAGTTTACTTCATCATCGATTGACACTGTTCGGGAAAGGGTACTGCCCAGGTATGTGAAGTGGTCCACTGTCTGAAGTCTCTGTCCATTTACAATGATGGATGGTTCTGAGTACGGAGTATGGGGATCTGGCTGGTGCATGACCTCAGTCTTCTTGATGTTAATGGTGAGACCGAAGTTATTGCATGCAGTTGAAAACTTGTCCATACTGGCTTGCATTTCTGGCTCTGTACTAGCATTCAGAGCACAGTCATCGGCAAAGAGAAAGTCTCGAAGTACAGTTTCCTTCACCTTGGTGATGGCACGCAGTCGCCTCAGATTGAATAGTTTCCCATCAGTTCTATATTTCAGGCCTACTCCTTCAGTGCAGTGTTGAAAGGCATCAGTCAGAGTGGCAGAGAATATCATGCTGAACAAAGTGGGTGCTAACACACACCCTTGCTTGATGCCGTTGGTGACTAGGAAGGCCTCAGATGTTTCACCGCCATCCAGGACACGAGCCATCATACCATGATGAAATTGACGTACCATTCGTATAAATCTGTCTGGACAGCCAAATTTCGACATGATCCTCCACAGGCCCTGGCGACTGACAGAGTCAAATGCTTTCGTGAGGTCCACAAAAGTTGTGTAGAGTTCACGATTCTGCTCTTGACATTTCTCCTGTAGCTGACGCACAGCGAAGATCATGTCAATAGTCCCACGTCCCTTGCGGAAGCCACACTGTGATTCTGGCAGTAAGCCCTTCTCCAGGTGAGTGATCAATCGCTTCAACAAAACCCGTGCAAGAACTTTCCCCGCTGTAGAAAGCAGCGAGATTCCACGGTGATTGTCGCATACCTGGCGATTGCCCTTCCTCTTATAGAGGTGCAAGATAGACGTGTCTCTAAATTCTTGTGGAATGGTTCCCTGCTTCCAGAAGGACTGAAACAGCTCAGTGAGTTTCCGTAGCAGCATGGGTCCACCGACTTTGTACACCTCTGCTGGCTATATACAAGCACACACAGATCTTGCCTGAGAACTCACACCCCCATTCAAGGCTTTTGACTCACAAAAATAAGGGTCTCTCTTCAGTTAACAGTAGAAATAGAACAAAAGTAGAACAGAACAGAAATAGAAAGTAGAAGTAAAACAAAGTAGAAGTAGAAAAAAGAAGATCAGATATATTCCATCCAGTGAGAAAAGGAGTGGACCCACATAAACCAGACCATCAACTTGCACAACAATATCAGATGGCTTCTAATTGATATTATTGTAGTGCTTGGGAATCCCAGTCATGGGCCAGAATTCCACTGTGCTAGGAAAATGTCTGCTTACCATTCATTTCTTCTTCTATTAGTAAAACTGTAAAGATCTGCTTAAGAAAGCCATAAAATAGATACATTTTCCTTTCATACAAATTTCTAAAATGGATGCATGAACTATGGTATTGGTGTAGCAAATACTATTGTACATTACATTAACACACGCTGCTTTGGAAATTGATGTTAATAATAGTGCTGGACAAACAGTGGGAAAAGTTATCCACATGTTCTGATAAAGAGAAATCTCATTTAGAAAGTGAGTGTGTTCACACCTTTCCACTCCCCCCACAACAATATTCACACAAGCAAAACTTTGATTTTGACTTGATTTCACTTTTGATTTGAATTTCAAGCCTGTAGTAGTGACAAAACAAAACTTGTTTTATTATGGAAGCAGTTTCTAAAGGTGAGGTCCTTCAATCAGCGAACAGAAGCAATATCATGTGACTAAAGCAACCAAGCATACAGGTTTCATTGTGGCTATCATAAGAGTTCTTATTTAATTCTAGCTCAGTTCCCTAGGTAGCTTGTGACTGAGCTGAAAATGAGATATGCTAGTAAAGTACTAGTTGTGCTGAGTGCAATAGATAATGTAGCAGTTATACGCTTATAAAAAAGCATTAGTACACCTCTACCCCGATATAACGCGGTCGTGGGGAGCCAAAAATCCCTACCGCGTTATAAGTGAAACACCGTTATATCGGGGTAGGGGCGGCAGGGCTCCAGCAGTGATTTAAAGAGCTCTGGGCTCCGGCCGTGGGGCGCCCCAGGCCCTTTAAATCGCCGGCTGAGCCCCGCTGCTGCAGCCCTGGGGTAACGGCGGCAGGGCTCCAGCCGGAGCCCGGAGCTCTTTAAATCACCACCGGAGCCCTGCCACTGCTACCCCGGGGCTGCGGCAGCGGGGCTCGGGCAGCGCTTTAAAGTGTCCGGGGCTCTGATTGCTGCGGGGAGCCCCGGGTCCTTTAAATCACCGCCGGAGCCCTGCCACTGCTATCCCGGGGCTGCAGCAGTGGGGCTCGGGCGGCGCTTTAAACGGTCTGGGGCTCCGGCTGCTGTAAAGCGCTGCCGGAGCCCTGCTGCTAACGCACTATATGCGAACCCGTGTTATATCAGGTCGCGTTATAGCGGGGTAGAGGTGTATAAACTGTCATCTGTCTTTATTTTGCTATGCCAGTTGATCAACTATCAAAATATGTTTATATTACACAATTGTTTTTTTAAAAAACAATCTCAGTTACTCATCACTAAAATGTGTAACAATGTTTGTAAGCGTTCCGTAGAAAAGGAAAAAAAAAATCCAAAGAAATGTAGTTAAAATGCTCTTAATTTAATGTCGCTGGGTCCTTCTGAACTTGCAGGTAGGAGATGTAGAATATTTTTAGAGCAGTTATTTTAGATATTAACTGGAGTGACATGTTTTAAATAGGTGATACTTCCAGGAAGATGTAAGGACTATTTTTCTTTAAAATATGCTTCAGTGCATAAGTCATTTCTCTTATGGGCAACTTAGTCCATAACTGTCTCTTGCAAGGCTTCTTACACCTTCCTTTGAGGCATCTAGTATTGGTCACTGTTGGAAACAGAATATTGGACTAGATGGATCCTATGTCTGCTCCAATATGGAATTCCTATGACCCTATCTCATATGTTTGTGTATTCTAATGCAGATTACATTACAGTTCCAGACACGTCATTGGGATGGAGCTGTATTGTCATTCTGAAAAGTGCTATTTGCAAAGATTGTAATTCCTGGGAATGATGCTAAAAAGTGAGAGAACACAAAAGCTCTCGGGTAGATATCTGTCAAAACCTCCCATGCAGTCTGCAGGAAATAAACATATTTACTGATGCAGGACCACATTGTGTTAGAGTTTCCATGGTTAACATTACAGGGCTGCCATCACAATCAAATTTCAATGTTATTTCGTAAGACATGGGATGTTGCATGTTTCAGACTTTTCCACTGCATTCTACCCATTTCATTTTGCCTTGTAATAACATTTAGGAAGCTTGGAACATATCAGTTCATGTTATGTAAAATCCTCTGCTCTCTGCAGAGCACAGATTTTACAGACAGCGCCAGCTGCAATCTGTAGGAAGCAGTCTGAGTGTTTCCATGAATTTAATTAAAGATCATATGCTTAGGGTGTGGCCGTGGGAAAGACTGGTGTACTTTACACTCAGCCCCTGAAGCCCAATTAGCACTCCTTTAAGTACAAACAGACTTTTCCATATCCCTCTGCACTGCTCCACCCTATTTTACCTGAATGTAAATCAACTTTAGCAATGCTTCAGATACACACAAGAATTCCACAGCCTCAATAATATATGCTCTCATTTGGATAAGGGGTATTTTAAATGGAAATATGAAATATTAAACTCCATGTGGAACAGCAAGACATTAAGAGCATTATATTAACTACAGTACAAATAACTGGTAGGCATGATGATCCAAACACAGATTCCATGTTATTTCAGACATAATACATGGATAAATACAATTTTTATTTTTGTGTGTAATACATAGATTCCCTTCAAACTGAAAAATACCATCTAGGACAGAGACAAGTACATTGGAAATTTTCAGGCTTGATGGTTAAAATTTGTTAAAGTTATAAGCCACTAAAAAGAGTTATAATGGGAAGTATTAGGCAATCTTAATATAGGTATTTTTACATACATATATATATAATATATATATATATACACACACACACACACACCCCTCAATTATTTATCTTCTAGATGGGCAATACTGCAAGATTATTATGGTGTGTTCCTCTGTTCTACTGCCTACAAGGCAAGTGATGTTAGTAGAATATAATGTAAATTCTGAAACGTGTAACAGCTACACAAATAATGTTGAAATATAATCAGGATAGCAATCCTTCAGAGTTAGCTCTGGGCCACTATCAATGAGCCAGGATCTCAGTAGATCTATAGTGCTTCTACTTGGCTAGGACTGATACTCTACGTCAGGGGTCGGCAACCTCTGGCCCGCGGCCCGCCAGGGTAAGTACCCTGGCGGGCCGGGCCAGTTTGTTTACCTGCCGCATCAGCAGGTTCGGCCAATCGTGGCTCCCACTGGCTGCGGTTCGCCGTCCCAGGCCAATGGGGGCTGCGGGAAGCGGCGCGGGAGAGGGATGTGCTGGCTGCGGCTTCCTGCCGCCCCCATTGGCCTGGAGTGGCGAACCGCGGTCAGTGGGAGCCGCGATCGGCCAAACCTGCCAACGCGGCAGGTAAACAAACTGGCCCGGCCCGCCAGGGTGCTTACTCTGGCGAGCCACGTGCCAGAGGTTGCCAACCCCTGCCCTAAGGTGTTCAGGTTTGAATAGAGTATCTGACCAAGAGTGCAGAACTGCTGGGGGCCTGACAGTCACCCTATCATGGGATACTCACTAACTGAAGGTTAGACCCCATGGCCTGATGGGCAGAGTACAGATCCAAATAAATCTAAACATTCAAATGGATTCCATTTGAGTTTGGTTCAGGGAAATAACTGAAAGATTCAAGATCCTTAAGAACCAGTTGACTGATCCCTTGGAACAGCCTGTCTGAAGGTGTCTCTGCAGGGTTCAATGACAGAGCATGAAACATTAGAAAATCCACTTCTTTGACCTGGTTAATAACACATTAAAACACCCTCCCAGAACAAACAAAGTCCCGTTCCTGCAGATTACAAGAAAAGAAATAGAAACAAGTGGAGGTTTGTGTACATTTTATCAGTTTGGGAGGCACTCCTAAAATGACGATGAGAGCCATACAGGAACCTAGATGGACAGAAACTTTTCACATGGAGAAATCACATTTCCCTGCCCCATATTTACTGATCTAATTTTGGTAACGAGCAAACAATGGGCGATATTTTCAAATGTGATTTTGGGGTGACTCAGTTTTTGAGCACCAACATGAGACACAGTACAGGGGACTGGTTTGCAGGAGGTGCTGAGCTCCCATCCTTTAAAAATAAGGCCACTTTCAGGTGCCACATTTTGGGCACCCAAAAACTGATGTACCAATATACTAGCCACTTGGCCCAGTTTCTTCCCATTTTCACGCTGCACATTACACTTTACACGTCTATCTCTAAAAGCTAAACCATAAACACAACCATATTAAAGATCTGTTTTGTTTTGAGGGTCTGGATCTGTGCCCCTCAACAGCCGATCTGCTGAAAGCTGTATTCGTGTATCCTGTTATCCATGGAGCGTGTGAAACTTGAAATTCGTTTTGCTGACAACTTTGTTCACAGCTGCTATCTTGGCAGGGATTTTTTCCTTCCTTCTTTCTTTTTTTTTTCTTTTTTTTTTATTATGAGACAATATTCCAAGTGATGGGAGAAACTTTACAACAATACTTTCATCGTCAATGGCTTTGACATTGATAGAGCCAACAGAAACAACATCACCCAATTTTTATTCCATATGAGTGAAACCTTTAAAAATCTCTCCCAAATTTATTTCTACCGGGGACCTTATGCCAAACTTCCTTTGGTGAAGTGCAGATTTGCTTGCATTGGCTTCTTTGCACTGTTCATGGAACAGAATATTCACTGAAGCAGGTGATGAATCTGATGTTTCTGAATTAATCAGCATATAAGTAGGGAGATAATATTGTTTTCCACAGAGACAGCAATAGTAGCTATCTCAAAGATGCATTCAGGTCTTTGTTTTTTCACTGGAACTACCAAGTTCTTTATCAGCAAAGCATATAGCTGGGACAGTATCACACGCACAAAAATTCACTGGGCCTGATTCACTATTCACACTGATGTGAATCTGGAAAGTGAGTGAATTACACCGGTGTAAAACTGGTTTAAATGCCACTTGCCCCACTGACCTCATAAAGGTACACTAAAATGGGTTACTCTTACGATTGCCTTTTGCACATTAATTCAGTGCTACAGATATTTGGGAAAAAATGGATTTTCCTCTCTAGCTATTGTTTACTTTTTGATCTATAACAACATTGCTGTGTCAACAGATTTTTGGTGCAGTTCTTATGGAACAGGAAGTTTTAGTGATGGTATAAATAATTCACAAAAGAAATTGTATATTAGGACTGTGGCAGTAGGCAATTTGCAGAAACAAGATGACATATGAACATATTAAAAATATTACAATATTCTACAGCAATCAGCCTTAAAATACTACACTAGCAGTTTTAAAAATAGAGACAAATTCTGCTCCTAGCCTCATCACTGTCCATCTGGAGTAAATCTATTGACATAAATGGCCCTGAACTCCCATTGATGTAACTGTGAACAACATTGACTTATTGTGTTTTGTAGAATACAATAGTGCTTTTTCATTAGAAAATTGTAGTATATTCTGAAGATGAAGTGTGTATCATATACACCACAATTATATTAGAATAATATAATTATTTATAAGGGCTGGCTACCAATACAATTATTAAATCACTTTGAAAATGCAATATAGTCATTTCATGAATTACTTTTTACACAGAAATAAAAATGACTGGTTATTGCTCCAGGTGTCAGATGTGTTAGACCCACGCAGCATGCATGTGCATTTCATGGCTAGACTACCTGTTGCTACACTGGATAACATGTTTATTTGGTCATTTCAACATGCGCATTCATATTACTTCTCAGGATATTATTATATAAAAAGTAATAAGCTAGCATGTGCTATAGGTGCTCCGCTGCCATAGTGATGAGCATAACATAGGGAGAGAATAACATCAGTTATTTAAGAAGTAATTTGATTACTTGCAATGCATTTTCAATAATGAATTTCTTTAATGATCCTGTCTCCCAGATGATCCCTCCCAGCTCAGGAAATTCTATCCTCTGCTGTTCCTTCAGCACATCACAAACTGTTGCACAGTGCTTGCTCTGTAGCATTAAACAGTTGCTGCATGTCATCCCAGAGATGGCTTCATTTTAAATATGGTTGAAGGGATTCCTCAATACCATATAATTTTGTAGACTAGTTTGCAAAGTACTTTGTGGTCCCCTAGATCAAAGCTGTAATGTGTATTAGAGATAGGCTTAAACTCTGATCTGGATCCTATTTTTGAACTCTCCAGTACCTGGATGTGTCTGTTTTGGCCCATTAGAGACACAGGGACTATGTGCAAAATTTGAATTCAGAAACAAGTTCAGATTTTGATAAACACCTCCTACTACAACCAGAACTCAGATAGGTTTGTTTCCAGCCTTTTGGTTTGGGGCCATCTGTATTGTCAGTGTACTGTAAGTCATTACTGGTCATCCTTATAAGTTCCAGAACAACTACTTTTGGAGTCTATGGGACAGAAAGATCTACAACAAAACAGCTGCTCTTGGGTTACAAACAAACTTTCCACTGAAGCTGAACCAACCATTAGCTAGTGATCTGAACTCCATACCTAGTCTTGGCTGTTCACCTGTGAGGGTTCCTGTGACAAAGAGGCCCACTGGTGGTTCAGTACTCTGTGTCAGCAACTCTTTTCAGGCCTGACATACTCACTACACCTAACATGCACTTGTCATGATCTGTATCTAAAAAAGGTGTCATGTAATATATCATACACAAAAATCATAGAATCATAGAATCATAGAATCATAGAATCTCAGGGTTGGAAGGGACCTCAGGAGGTCATCTAGTCCAGCCCCCTGCTCAAAGCAGGACCAAACCCAACTAAATCAGCCCAGCCAGGGCTTTGTCAAGCCTGACCTTATCATTGTGTGGTGTATGTACGGGGTGCATACAAAGAGTTATAAATATGTGATAGAGTTATCTCTTAAAATGTGTTTGGCAAGCAATGCATAAGGAATGGGTATTTGCTTGTCTGACCAGCCTGATCATCAGGCAGAGACAATAAAGATACATTTACATAAAAAGTAAACAAAGCCATCAACCCACCAAATGTGGGAGATTGCCTCTTAACTATGATAACGGAAGGTGAGGAGGAGAGAAGACTGCAAAAATCAACATGGTGGGTAAACAGCAAGCTGAGCCCCCACGAGGGCTTCTTGCCTCCTGAAGCAAGATCACTGAACTTTAGAAGATATAAGCAGGCCAGAAAGCCATTTTGGCATCCTTGAGGGGCTAACAGGATCTTGAAATCACAGAACACTGGATCCTTCAGCCATGGGAGCTGAAGTCTCTTGGAACTGAATATAGGCAGGGCCGGCTCCAGGGTTTTTGCTGCCCCAAGCGGTGGGGAAAAAAATAAAAGCCACAATCGCGATCAGCGGCACTTCGGCGGCAGCTCTATCATGCTGTTTTCTTCTTTGGCGGCAGGTCCTTCCCTCCAAGAGGGACCGAGGGACCCGCCGCCGAATTGCCGCCGAAGAGCCGGACATGCTGCCCCTTCCCCTTGGCCGCCCCAAGCACCTGCTTGCTGCGCTGGTGCCTGGAGCCGGCCCTGAATATAGGTGAAAAACATGCTTAGTCAAAGATTGTAACTTGCTGAAATTAAGTTTTATTCTTAGAATCACATTTTTATTTTTGTTTGTAACTTTTCTATCCTTATTTTTTATACCTGGCATCCCTTAAACCTACAGCTTTTTGTTTTGTGAAGTTGTTTTACTTTTACTATAAGCCAATTCAGTGCTTTGATTAAAATAGAGTGATTGTTAATCCCCATTAAGATAATAAACTGCTGGTACTCTCTCTTTATGGGAGCAGTGAATTTAACTTCTGAAAGTGTTCAGCCTGAGGGCGGGACACCATAGGGCAGATGGTTTTGGGGAAATTCGGGACTGGGAGCCCTACAAAAAGTAATTGGCAGTGGTAGCCAGGGTGTGACCTGCATGCATGTATGCAGCCCGTTACTGTCAGGGCTGTGAGCCACAGCAGCATAGCATTTAAGGCACCCAGAGTTGCAGGGCAGGCAATGACATTCCCTTTCTGGTCTGGCTTGAACCCCAAAGCATTACAGTCATGAATCACAATGAAAAGTGGCCCTAAAACATCTGTTGAAAATCATGCTACCAAGCTGATGGGAAATTCAAACTGATCCAAATGTAGAAGCCAAAAGAGCTACTGCAACTATGAAGTACAGTAGTATGCAGAATGAGTTTAAAGTGTCCCAAGACTGAGCGTTAGTGAAATGAGTTCAATCCTAAATAAACACTTCAAAATATTTTCCCCCTCTGTGTCACAGGTGAACAGGCTCGGTGCTCTTGAACAGCTTTGAATGAAGTTCAGACAGGACCTTCTGTAGTGTGACAACCCTTCATGGCACACTCTCACTAGGGTAAGTCTCCTTGACTTCAGTGCCTCCCGGGACTGACCTCGGAGCTTTCAGCACCCCTCTTCCATGCTGTGTGCTCCCCACAATGAGTCCACCTGAATGGGACACCTGGGGAAGCCTTACATGCCCCCCCCCCCGAGGGGTCATGTACCCACAACTTCTGCAGTCAGCCGTGACTCCCAGCCAGCATTATAAAACATAGGGTTTATTAGTCAAATTTTCCCCATATACAGGGAATTAGAGGAAGGAACAGCTTCCCTTAAGTCCCAAGAAAATGCATCAGTCCCCATGCCCTGAGAGTCAAAGGCCCTGGTACAAAGCAAGGAAGCTTCTAGAAATGAACCAATGTACCGTGAACATCCCCAGAGATACCAAGTCTCAAAGAACATATCCTAAGAAAAACTCCATTCCCTAGGGCAGTGTTTCCCAAACTTGGGACACTGCTTGTGTAGGGAAAGCCCCTGGCGGGCCGGGCCAGTTTGTTTACTGGCCGCGTCCGCAGGTCCGGCCGATCGTGGCTCCCACTGGCCGCAGTTCACCGCTCCAGGCCACTGGGAGCTGCTGGAAGTGGCGCGGGCCAAGGGACATACTGGCCGCCGCTTCCAGCAGCTCCCATTGGCCTGGAGCGGCAAACTGCAGCCACTGGGAGCCGCAATCGGCCGGACCTCGGACGCGGCAGGTAAACAAACCAGCCCGGCCCTCCAGGGGCTTTCCCTACAAAAGCGGCATCCCGAGTTTGGGAAACACTGCCCTAGGGATTAGGGTCTGCTAAGTGAGACACCTGACCTCAATATTTTTCCATCTGGATCTTTCTTGAAGAAAGAGGTGCTCTTCAGCCCTTGCATATTGGTCTATGGCACAGCAATATATTTTTCACGTCTCGCTACTCTACACAGCCAAATGTGCTTCCTTTGTCAACAACAAAGGGGAACTGGGCTAGACAACACATAATTCACCAATGCTCCTGGTCAGAACAAGCCCTGATGTTCAAAGTGCTTTTCCACACAATTTAACTTATCTTTCTAGAAGTCCATGCATGGTTCTGAAGGCCTACACATTGTTTGCAGTGACCTGCTATGACCAGCTATAAATGCCTCTCTCTATCTATCTGACAGATTATTCCTAGTTACCTGCTGGTACCCATTCTGAAGATTAACCCTAAATCCAGGAAAACTACCTGAAAAACGTCTATATTATCTTGCAAATGTCATAGAAGTACAGAATCCTTTATCACAGCCACCAAATTCATCACATATTCTTATATCTGGTAAAGTTCACAAAATAGCATATACAGCTCTATCAATAACTTTTTGTTGCACAATAGTGCAAGAAAACCTCAAAAAACTACACAGCCAATTTTAAAAGAGTAACCAATACACATATGATTTAACAGTCGGTAATAATTACACTGACTTTTTTCCAGTCTATCCCAAAAAATTGTCTTTTTCTTCTTCTCCCCACTTCTGCTTATTAAATGTCTGTATTACAAAAAATATATAAAGCAGACACAGACATAAAGGACCAGTAAAGCACAGACAGACTTAATTGAACATTCTGTTACCCACGTTAAAATGTAAGAAAAATAAATAAATCTGGCTTTGAAAGCTAAACAGAAGATAATTATAGTCCAAAAAAGACACTTTTAAGAACTTGCAAAGGCACTTCTCACTGTCAAAGAAAGCAGCCCAGATGTTAAAGAAATAAAAGAAGGCTGTGGTCTGGCCACAGTGGGTGTATAGAAAATTCTAAACTATACATTGAAAGCATAGAAAAAAAGCCATGTCATTTAACTAATGTAACAATCATACTCCCCTCTTCTTTACTCTGTCCGTGGCCAACATTTTTGAAAGTGGGTGCCCAAAGTCTATCACCTAAAGCCATCGTTTAGGCATCTAAAAAGTAGGCTGAGGTTATCCGGCTTTAGGCCTCTTTGCGCAGTAGCATGGTGCAAAGCGTCATCGCTGCAACATAGGATCTGTGCCTACTGCATCAAAGGCTCCTCTGACTAATCAAGCAGAAAGAGAAAGATAAAAGATGACAAAGCACATATAATTTTAGTTTGTATTATATGTTATATGTGTGCAGGACAATAAAAGATATAAGAGGGGAAGCATGGGGAGATACTTTGAGTTGCCAGGAGAACCTTCAAGGCACAGCCCAATTCCATCAAATCCAACTGTTGAGTAATATCAGCCAGGATTAGATGATCTATGTATGATCCCTAGATTAAACCCATGCTGGGCTATGTCAGGAATTCCATTGGAATTTCATGATATGCTAATTGGCTTCTGTGTGATTGTTTGCTAACCTTGAATCTACATTAGGCCGCTTGGGAGAGACCTACTGCAATAATATGAAGGGCTGTTATGTAGTGAAGCAAAGGTCAAGTTTGGCAAGATAAAAGTGGGTCTAGGTACTGGGCCACTTCACCTGGTGATGGTCACAAAAAGAGAGCCAAGGAAGTCTGTTTCCTGGAATAATTTCTCTTATAGTTGGTCCTTGGAGGTCAATGATATAATGAAACTGAGGATTTGCATTAGTCCTCTCCAGCCAGTAACTATCTGTATGCATTACTAGATTGTGCTGTGAATAAAGCTACACTTTGATTGTTCTCTTATTTGCGGCATACTTTCAGCAGCATCTACAGAGTTATTTTATTTTGTATTCTTTATGTTTCTTTATTTCATTATTTCAGAAATAGAGAGAGAAATAGAAGACTCCTTGAGCCTAAGCAGGAGTCTTTTTATGTAAATGAGTGTCCTTATACACTACTTTTATTATTTGAATTTTCCTTCAGCTATTTTAATTTATTTCTGACTGATGCCAGACAAATGAGATGTGTTGTACTTTCCCTCCTTAATAATATGTAGATATAAATATTTACAATTCAGCAATTAGATAACTTTAATTCAGGGACTGTCAGCAGTAAATCTTTACCTGACTACTATAAAATATAACTCAACACTAAGTGTGACAATACTCTTAAGAAGATACTGATACTAAACAAAATTAACCTATTAAAAACAAATATACTTCTTTCACATACCCTTTATGCAAAAGCCTGAATAAATGGAGGGGTTTTACACGATGTCCTGAAAATCAATAGGCTCAGACTATGTTAGACCAATGAGGGATGTGAATACCAGAGCCAAAAGCCCCTGTTCTAAAGAAAGTACTCTGCCACTGACCCCCGAATGTTCAAATCAATTGACCAAAATTATTACTGTAATGCATGTGGATTTTTAGATTGCTGGGACACACACTAGAAAGGACCTTAAAAACAGTATCAGTGTTTTGAATTGCACCTAGAAGTAATTAAGAAGTCAGTTTCATCAGCCAGTTTAATCACTGCATCCCCAGTGTGCAGGGCTCCCTATAATCAGCTCTGCTAAGCAAGTAGAACTTCTCATTCTGAATCAGCTGTAGCTTCTAGTTGGTATTCTAGGGTGGTCCCCCATTTGGTATAACGCCTGTGTAGTGATTGCAACATGCTGGAGACCAGCAAACTGATCTGCTATCAACCATGTTGCAAATTCTTGTGATTTTATCCTGATTCCCACAATATCTGTGGATTTACTAAAAGTCCCAACTCTTGGAAACATACAATTTCATTAGAATCTCAGCTTTCATTTAAATAAATATGTCCAGTCCTTATGGCTATGGAGAAAAGTTTGATAATGGGATCCAAATGCACCCTAAAGGTACAAATACAGAAGAAAATAAAGAGAACCCCAAATGTATTACTTTAAAAATATCTAATTGGTTTAAAACCAATCTCAAGTTATTTGAGTGATTTTTGAATGTTTTGGGTTGGGAATATTGTGTCAACTAGAATTAGAGCCATAATCTAAATCTGGGGTTCTTAAGCTGGGGGTCGGGACCCCTCAGGGGGTTGCGAGGTTATTACATGGGGGGTTGCGAGCTGTCAGCCTCCACCCCAAACCCTGCTTTGCTTCCAGCATTTATAATGGTGTTGAATATACAAAAAAGTGTTTTTAATTTATAAGGGGGGGGGTGTCACACTCAGAGGCTTGCTGTGTGAAAGGGGTCACTAGTACAAAAATTTGAGAACCACTGATCTAAATAGATGCATTATCTCTAATTCACATAACAGCTGAGTGTCTATGTTACTCCAGGGAAGATCCACAGATTATTCTCTCGGAGATATCTACAACCAGTGACCATCCAATTCCAAATCCCCGCAGACTGCATTTTAGTCTTCCTTTAGACTTTGAAGTATTCACTGAATCAGTTTGTTCATTTTGAAAAATGCCCTTTATAGCTTTTCTGGTTAGGGTGAAGGGTTCACCATGTCCCAATGCGCTGAGGGTTTGTTAAATCTCTGCAGCCAGAATAAAACAATAGCACTGAGAAGGGTGTTAACTTCAGAGCCTAATTATAGCTCTTTAAATGCCATTTCCAGCTTCACTGCCCAAACAATACACCAGAGACATCCACCAAAGGTGGTAGTTCAATGGAAAAGGACCTACCTGGCATATCCAGATAATTCTTTCATTTGAAAGCATTTTATTATAATAATAAACCTCCGCCATGACCCACGAGCATTTGAAAGCATTTAAAACTAACTGTAAGTCACATTTTGATTTTGAACGAAAGCTCTTGCAAAACAAAGAGTCACAGGTGGCAGCTGGGTTGATCCAAAGAAACCAAGGTCCTGGTCAGTGAACACTTACACTTGAGTAACTTTATGTGTGTGTCTTGTCAATGGGCTACTCACATGTATAAGTGTTTGTGTAATGCCGACAGACCCCGATTGTCAGCAGGTGGGATAGAAGCTGGGACCTCTGGAGCTAAATGCATGAGCTTCCACTGCATAAGGTAAAAGCCATATGGCTATTAGCTAAGGCTGTAGAGCAGACTCATTAATCTCTCTCTCTAAGTGGTCTCAGTGTCACTAGATGGGACAGAACACCACACCCAGGTGTGTGGGTTACATTTGCAGGATCAGAGATTAAGTACCTGAATTTACAAACCCTTCCTGCCATGAGTGGTTTCATGAAACCATTTCACTGAAGCACTAAGAAGGCCACACTAGAGATGTTTGTCAAAATGAAATTTTTGATGAAGTAGAATAAAATATTTCCACCAAATGTGTTGGTTTTACTAAAGGAAGTCGAAGATCATGAAGTACACAGAGGAGAATTGGAATAGTATGGAAGTGAAATGGAGACAAAAGGAACAAAAGAAGACCTCACAGTAGATGGCTGAGTCACAGAAAGGACCATATAAATTGGAACAGGGAACAGAGAAGGGACAGGGAAGCATGTGCAGATTTTCAGAGAAGCATCAAGGAGGGCCAGAAAAACATTATGAAAATCCTGAAATCGAGCCCAGTAAAATGGCTGAAACAACATCTCTGGAGGGTTGTCAGAGCTCAGAAGACAGCTGGGAGAGCACTGGAAACAAGTCATGTAGTTTTCCAGCAACTGTAACCTATTAAAACAATTGTTAGGTCTGCATTTAATTTGTCCCATTTATAATCTTTTACCATCATATACCAAAGCCACTGTCAAATGCAAAAAGAATAGAGATTTATTTTTGCAAGAAAGAACAATTACTGCAGCTATGTAGTGTGTAAATGACCAATCAATCCAAATAGCCATCAACTACAGAAAAAAGAAGGAGGAGAGCATGGCATCCTTTTTCAACATACTTCAGGCAAAAAACTAATGTATCAACTTCCCTTGAGCTTCTTGCTTGCCTGTAGGATTGCAATTGACACTGCTTGGCTTTGGCAGACTGTCCTAAAAATAGCAGCTCTGAAAGTATAATCTTATAAATACAGCCCTCCCACACTCTTCTCACCCCCCACAAAAGCTTACAAAAGATACCCCTCCGTAGACACAAAATTGCACCTGCTATCAAACACACACACCAAAAACCCAGAGGGGAACACCAATATACTTAGTTGAACTAAGCAGAAAATCAGGGTGGAATTCCAGATTGGCGCCTACAGATTTCTGAGTGCAAAATGAAAGTCCTCTAAAATAAAATGTTCTTCATTAGATAAGAATTTAAAGTGAATGGGCCAAAGGCAGACTCTATATAAGAGAATGCATCTGCATTGCTACAGTAGGTCTGGCTCTGGCCCAAGGTCTCTTCTATGTACCTCTGGTTACTGTCAAGCTGTATTTTTTGCAAGAGGTAAGGGATATCCTCAGAGTCCAGACCAACATTCTGTCTAATAACACTGCTTCTAATAACCAACACTGTGAATTCTACTACAGAACAGCTGTGTAATGGCTGCTGAGTTTGCCTATGCAGTCTGCATTACTTCTATTTAATGTTACTTTGCAAATACATTATTTTGTGATACCTTAATTATGAAAGGTGTTAACCGATATCAAACCAAAATATAATTCTACTACATAAAACAGGATGTTGTATTTCTCTTTATTTTACAATACATTTACAGTAATTAGTGTTAACTGTTAGATTGCACAATTCATATAGTTTTATTCCACAAAGAGTATATACAACCTATTCTTGTTGTAAAAGGCCCATTCTGCATTTCAGAGGCATAACCATTTGTATTTCACAACTGACCAATACAATATGAAACTTTCCCTACAATAAATCCTTTTATACAGTACATACATATTAGCTTGGAAAACTTAAAAATGTAATAGATCCTTCGCGTTATCTTAAAATCTCATTAAGAAGCCACATTTCTCTGTCCTTCTTAATCTTTAAATAGGTAAGATAGTGTTGCTCTAAGCCATAATCTTCCTTTTCTGCAGGACTATGACATAGGAGGTTGCTGATTGTATGCTTTGTGTTATAACATTTTTAATGTTGTAGTTGCTGCAATATCCTAGGATTTGTTACCATTCCTCATTCTCCTAGATTTATCTACAACATTCCACAGTACCAAGCACAGAATTCTTGCTCAAAGGCTGCTCTCTGGGTTCTGGATCTCAGGGTTCTGTTCTTCAGGGTCTTATTGTGGGCCACATTTTCAAAACATCCGTTCTATTTGTGAGCAGAGCATGCAACATCCCCCACACAATTTTTCCACTGTATTACTCGTTCAATTAAAATGAACACACACAAAAAGCAAATCTATTGTTATTATTTCCATTATACAGTCTATCATTCATATAAGCAAGTCATAGTGCCCAATTCCGAACAATTAAGTGATAGCTCCTGAAAAGATTAGGACATACCAATCAGGGCCACTTTAGACTGATAATTTAGATTTTTATGATTTAACTCTGGATGTCTGTCAAGGCCAAGATACAGGCTAAATCTTAGAACCTGCACATTTTTTCTTTTCAGTTTGATTAGATACCACAAGTCTGAGCATACCAATGACATTCAGATCCACTACACAATGTTTCATTTATTAGGCTTTCTATTGACATTTGGTTTTGAATCACACAGCTCTTAGAATCATCGTCATGTAGTGGATGTGCCAGGATTATAATAATTTTTCAATTAGTAGATTATGTTAGAAGTCATTCTGTCAAAATGAGTAATTAATAGGAAAGCTAGTTCAGGATATAGTCTTAAAAAATGTCTATTTTAATCTCTAAGAGTTTTCTGTAGTGTCCAACATTGTAGTATATAAGTACTTAATAATAAATTTGTCATCAGCTTGTTCTTTGATGAACAACTCTTCTTTGAAGAAAGTTAAATTTAAGCTTTTACTGCGGTTTCTGTTTCAAAGGTTATCAATGTCCACTCAGCTTTTGTTATAGTATGAACATTTTACTCTTTTGAACCTACATTGTATATGTGATGTTGGTATGGAAAGGTAATAGATATGATTCTATAAAATAGCATGAAGGCTTCATTAAATTGTAAGGAAACCAAATCACTGGCAATGAAAATTAACAGGCTTGCAGAACATTATTTAAAATAATTGAACACTGGTAAAAGGCGAAGTTTTGTGACAGATTAGCTAGTTAGATAGAAAACACAGATTCCTTGCACATGTCTCCTTCACAGAGGACAGACACATTAATACTTGGATTGACAGAGACCAGCGGTTTGAAGGAGAAAATGGAAACTGAGTACATGTATTTTGCTGAGGACACTACGTTATTTTGATTAGTAGAAACTAATGGAAAATTATAAGACACTCCAGGGAGATTGCACAGAGAAACTGGGTAGCTTGGTACAAATGAAACTCAACTTGATTAAGTAAGCGGTATGTGCCCTGGCAAAAACTATTTAAACTTCTCATATATGACTCTCTTACAGTTTTCAGGTACAGCCTTGCATTGGGAGTAGCATGGAGCTGCCCACCTCAGAAGAACAGGGAGGTATTGTGCCTTTCAAAACCTTACAGTGCTGAACCTACCTTGCTGAGTGCATTAAAAATAGAAAAATACAGAATATATTATGATGGTATGATCCTGATTCTCTTCTCACTTACACTGGTGTAAAACAAAAGCAAGTTTACTGAAGTCAATGGTGTCAGTGTCAGACTGGTGTAAATGAGCAGAGAATCATGAATTGGGTTCTACATTAAACAATGATATACCCTCAAATGTTCCCCATGTGCTAGTTTTGTCCCTTCCCATAACAAAGATCTTGCTAAGTCTGAAAAGGCCTGCCTGGTTAGAGATGAGCATGATTCACCTGATGATGAGAGGCTTCAAAAATGGGGATGATTTAACTGCAGAAAGGAGGGGGGAAATCTAGAAGGGTCTTGACTGAGGTTGTATATAAAATCTGAGCATGCCTTCCTGACTGTGCTAACCCCAAAGCAGGGAGTCAATAAAATTAATGACTGGTAAACTTAAACATTACTTTACATAGCACAGCATACAGTAAGTCTCTGAGATTCACTACCACAGAAGGCCATTCAGACAAGTACCGGAGCTGCTTTTAAAAGGTCTGGATAATTTTATTAGCATTAGTCACATTTGTAGCTATTCATGTTAAGATAAAGGTGATCAAATATCAGGCTTCAGGACACAAAATAAATACCTGAAAGTGTCAGGTAGGAATTTTCCCCTCTCTTGTAAAGCACTGCATGAGTAACTAAGCACATTTATGAGATTTATATTTTAAACATGTGCAGGCCAGAGACAGAATAATAATACTAGACTTGACTGATCAATGATCTGACACAGGGTAGAATCCTTTTAGATAACTAAAGCCATGAATTGCATTATGTATAATATTCATATTATATTCTGATGCCTGAAAACATCATGTCTCTGCTACCAAATCAGAAACATCTGTTTCCATGGATGAGATTAATTAGTTTAATGTAGCAATTTGTTCTGGAGCCAAGATACAAAAAACAAAAAACAAAAAAAACAACCCACAACTGGGTGGGGGAGGAGGATGAGGTGCCAGCCTCTATGTGCATCAAAACGTTTGCTTTGCTTTATTGGAAACTTGGGAAGTTTGGCCATTTTACAGATACACTATGTTAATGTGGTATGACTGTTAGAATATATACAACTGCATTGTCCTATAATGGTACAAGCCATTGACGGGAGACTTCAGGTGCTAAAAAAAAAAAAAAAAAAAGACAACAATACGAAGAATGTATATTCATTCTGGAAGGAATTGTTTTTCAAAGATAAAAATCAAATACATCAGATAATAAAAATTTAAACAGTAAACATTTATTTGATCATTTCCCAATTCAGTTCTCATTTTTAGAATGTTTACATCAGTATTTTTCTTATTTTTGCACTTTACTTCTTCCTGCACAGTGCAAACAAAGAATGTTGCACTTAACTGTGCATGGTAAAATCCCAACAGGAGGCAATGCAAGGGATCCACAACCTGTATTCATAGAACATGGGCTGCACAGCCACTACACTACCTGGTAGCCGGAATGAGGCCCCAATCCTGTACTGTGATATCCACATGGGTGGATTACTGAACTCATGCAGATCACTATGAAGAGCCTAAGAGGGAAACACATGATTAAGCCAATGTCTTTTCAGACACGGCGATACCCTACTTGTTTTTCAGCTGGCAGTCATGAAATTAAAATTGCAGGAGTGCAAGGAGTTGAAATTTATGTCCAACTCAGTGTGCAGGAGTACAGGTTGCACTTAACACTGCTTGTGCCACATGGCTAGCCTCTGCTCCCATTGCATGGGAGGGCAGAAACATTGTGCTTCTTGCCTCCCATGATGTCAGAATTTACAGGATTAAGACCCATACTTAGGCTATGTCTACACTACAAAATTTACAGTGCTGTAGCGCTTCTGGTGAAGATGCTCTAAGCCGATGGGAGAGAGCTCTCCCGTCAGCTTAATACAGTGGTGGGCAACCTGCAGCCTGCAATCAGATTACCCTGATGGGCCGCAGGTTGCCCACCACTGGTTTAACTCCTGCCTCCACGAGAGGCGGTAGCTATGTCAGCGGGAGAAGTTCTCTTGCTGACATAGCGCTGTCCACACTAGCGCTTAGGTCAGTATAACTTACATTGTTCAGGGGGGTGGATTATTCACATCCCTGAGCGACGTAAGTTATCCAAAGTAATTTGTATAGTAGACATAGCCTTACTGTAGTATAGGAATTGGGTAGTAGCCCTTTAAATTGTTTGGGAGATCCTCTCTTGGGCCTTCCGGTCTTCCATTGCTATGGTCATCAGAACCTTGCCAAAGCAGCAGTGTAAATAGAGAGCTAGGCCATGAATATATTGGTCCACAGTTAATAAACACTATTATTTGGAATCCAACGATGCATGTGTAGGTTCTCCATATTATTAATGTGTAAAGACCTGGGACTCAACTGACAATGAGGATATTCAGGAACACATTGGAATAGAGAGTGACTGCAGAGGCCTAAGGAAAGTAAAACTAAAACTGCAAACTGCACAGTGTTCATGTGGGAGAAAAAAATCTCAGTAAGAAGTTACCAAGATAGTTCATGGAAACCTGGAATGATCATGTCACAGACAGGTGCACTGTCTCATCGGGTAGAAGTAGCACCAAATCAGTTTTTGAGCACCAGTTCAGCAAAAGATTCTTCATCAGTGATGGCTGTTAAATATATTGAGTCTACAATACAGCCTATCAATGACTAGTGATAGTACCAGCGAGTCTCATGTCCTTGTTTCTACTACAAGTGACCCTAACACTACAGAGCAAGAAGATGGTGTCAGATGCTATAGTCAACAGAAAACCACCCCAAGTAGCAGGGTACATAGGTAGGTAGGCCTTGTATATTTGTATGTAGTTGATAAACAGTTATTTGGAATCCAACTATGCATTTATGGGTTCTCCATATTATTGTGTACAGAGAAAGGACACAACACTTACCTCATGATAATGTTTGTGAAGCTAAGCTAATTAATGTTTGTAAAGCATTTTAGAGGGAAGGTGCTATAAAAGGACAATTAATATTATGTGCAGAATCTGGAAAGATGTATATATATTCCACTAAGGATGTCAGAATCAACTTTCCGTTCACAGTATGAATGCTATGCTCATAATTTTAATTTTAATAATCTCATTATTTTATAAAGGAATTTGCAAACACTACCTCTACACACAACTTCAGATATTACCTTTTGCACAGTTGAAATAGTATAGAGGAATTATATTGTCCCTTGAAGAATAGTGACACAAAATTATGCTAAAATATGAAAATATATACCCAATGAAACATTTTATATGGAAGTATATGTAGATTAGCTAATCTTCTTTCTCTTTCTCCACACACACAGGTTTTCCCCCTAAAATAATAATAATTAATCATAAATAAATAAGTAATGATAATAATAAAAGTTAGGTTCGCTCATTCATTTGCCATCACTAAATTTTATTTTATCCTGAAAAGCTAAGAATAACATTTTGTTAATGAGAGAGATTAAGTTACACATTTAAACCATGTGTATCTACAGTAGCACAATTAAGAGCTGTATAGAAGCACTATGTAAAGGAATGGAAGGTGGATGATGCATAGTGGGCCAGAGTCTGATATAATTTACACTGGTGTAAAACCAAATTAATATGGTTAAAGTGAATGGATTTACAATGGTTTTACACCAGTGTGAATTGACAGTCAGGCCCTGCATGCTTAATCTTGATCCCACTGAAGTTAATGGCAAAGATCCTATTGACTTGGAGCAAGGTTCTATTTGAGGAAGATCATGCCCTTTGACCGCTCTTCTTTAGGTACTTATTAATGAACACTGACAAGATTGTGCTGGAAACCACATTTATTGTACTTATCACCACCATCTGTCTAGGTTTTCATATTGCACTCATCACTATTTGATCAGCGTTCTGCTTTTAGGATAATAATTTTTAACATAATAGATTGCCCAGCTCAAATCCATTTAACATTCAGTAGCAACCAGAATTTGAAAGAGTAACATGGCATAGATTCATTATTATTATTTATCATTTGTATTACCGCAGCACCAAGGAGGAGCCTCACTCATGGACCAGAATACCATTGTGTCAGGCACTGTACAAACACAGAACAAAAAGAGGGCTCCGACCCCAAAGAACTTATAGTCCATTATTAATCAATCAGAAATTAACCAGAAAAAAAGAATAAATTCAATTAAGTCCCCAATCCTCTACTTGTATAAAATTAGGATTTATTCTTTCAAATTAGAGCCAGAAAACTATTCTTATGTTTCAGATAGGATGGTATACGTTCATTAAGGATTTATTGTTGTTAACTGTGGCCCTGATCCTGCAATGAACTCTGTGCATTCAATGAACTCTGTGCATGTGGCGTTCAGAGCTCCCACAGAGCCCTGTTGACTTCAATACACTGTCCATTTTCTTAATGACATTGTTAATGTCTACTGGAGGGGAGAAGAGATCGTCAATCACCTTACAAAACTAATGTGCATGAGGGAAAAAAGGCAGTGCATTTTTACATTTGTTCCGTTGAAAGAATAAGAGGCAGGAGCCAAGGAATATGAAAATGTAGAATTTGTTCAAAATGCCTGATATGGAAAGAGGGCAGGAGAAAACTGTGAAATGTTTAATAGATTCTGCTGAGTTTGGATAAATATCTGTGTTTTTCAGAAGCTGTTCCAGATTTCAGAAGCTGTTCCAGGAAATTAGGGAATCTCACAAGAACAGGCTTTTTGGATATTTTTCAGACACTTCCAGGCTATGAGTACGCCAGAAATAATGCAAGAGCTCCCTTTTTCCATGGTATTTTGGTTCTTTGGTTTCCAGTCCCTGTCGGAGAGTAGGAAGTACAGAGGCGTGTAAGCATTTAAAAAGGAAGATGAGTAAGTGAACCTTTTCTAGTTCTCAGCAAAGATTCTGTTTGAGTTTTGGGTGAAGGAAAGAGCGGGTTCTGATTTTATTCCAACCAGTTCACCCAATTCTACTTCAAATCCATTAATTAGAGCTTTGTTAAAGGAAAACTTGGCAGGAGCAGCAGAGTTGCATTAGGCTTGCTACCAAATGGTTTTCTAACAACAGAGTCAAGTTCATTCTCTGTCACTGATTGGATACTAACACAAGGTGCAGGCAAAAACAAAACAAAACAAAAAGATTAATCTAGTTTTCAGGGTGAACAGTAACAAAAGAATAACCTCTTTGCACAGCGGCCCCTCCTTCTGCTTAGGAAAACAACACAATAACTTACCAAAACATTGACAAAGGGGCCCTTTTATCAAATGACGAACCTATTAGGCTTGACTAATGCTTGTTTTGTTTTGAAGAAGACAGTTCCAATTTTTCGTTTGTTGTCCCTCAGTACTGAACACGTAACAGAAGGTTCTATTCTTGAAGTTCATCGCAGAACCAATTTCTTCTTGAGAGTTACCTGAGAGAAGTGGGAATTCAGCTCCTAAAGAGCCACTAGAGATATGGGCAGCTATGGAAAGATGGTGACCCAAGTCCCATAGTCTGGTGGGGAACACAGAGACAGATCCTCAGTTGGTATAAATTGGATGCTCCATTGAAGTCATGCCAATTTACACCATCAGAGGATCTGGCCCACAGAATCAAGTGGGACATAAAGGATATGAGAATGGGAAAAAATGTGAGTTCTATAGTTTCTAGCTGAAAACACCAAGAGAAAATAAGGTCTAGGTACCAGCAGATGCATTATAGTTGTATTGTTTTCCCTTTCCCCATCTGTGCATCTGACAACTGGGCAGGAAAGGCAGTTGAATCTCTTCAAATAACACACAACAGTTGCTTGATAACTCCATGACCTTCCTGTTAAGACCAAGGGCTGCAAACACACAGAATCCCTATGACCTGTGACACCTTCAACACTGGAAGTTGTTGACCAACTGTCCAGTGTCAGGAAACAACTGTCTGCCTGTGACAAGCTGAATTGATCCCACCCTGTGCCTATTTGTGCTCATTTATTAGAACACTGCTATCTACAGGGGTGTGCTTTAAATCAAATACCCACTGTTTTGTAAGTTAGCTGTACTAGTAGACATACTAATCATTTTCGGATTATATATAGAGTCCTACTTCTCTTCCTGTTGATAATATGAAATTAGCTTCCAAAATTAGAACTGGATTACAGAACGGTAGTTCCAGAAATCCTAGCAAACATTCTTTGAAGTCTTAAAATTTTTCATATAGGAATGTCAACATTTTAAAAGCGATTGGGTCTAATTCTCTGTGGATGTAAATTTTGCACATCTATGTTGAACCTGTCGAGCTCCACCAGTTTATGCCAGCGGACAAATTGTCCTGTTAGTAATATTTGAGCCATGAACAGAATAAGATACATAAGCAAATTCTGTGAGCTCTTTTAGCTAGTTGCTTTCTAAGGAAACCTAGTAAATTTAAAACAAAACACCCCTATGTAGCTGTAGGAAGCCCCGTGTCAGATCATATTTTGTTCCTAATTTTTCCAAATGCTCTTTTACTCACTGAAAGGCCTTGGGCAAAATTGCTTTCTACAAAATACTCCTTGAGTTGTTTTTAAAGTTCAGAAAATAATTGCCTGCCTAGATGCACTTATAGATTGGCATGGATATTCTAGAAGGAACACATAACGAGCATGCAGTGACAGAAATGTTGTTGACAGCTATAAATTAGCTGCTTTATTTTTAAAATTAAGCAACTTTCACACTCCTTTCACACTCCTGGGAAACCATGCAGTATTTCTGTATTCTTTACTAAATAGATATTAAGTAACTTCATGCTTAGTAAATAAAAACTAAATTACCCACATGACTCATCACTTGAAATAGGTCTGTCTCCACTGGCAAATGGACACACTTTGTATTTCATACACGTATATTCTTCAATATTGGCTTGCTTTCTTCCTCATGTCACCACTAGCTCCTTTTTCCATCATCAAGTTCCTCTGAATTGTTGTTGATTTTGCAAACTTACTTCTGCTGTGTAGTGCTTACTCATGCAAGTAGTTGCACTGAAGAACATGGGATGGCTTGTCTGAGTAAACTCTACTTGCGTCTGGAGGGGTTATGCAAGATCAGGCTCAAAGGTTGAATGCAGTGGATTTGGGAGATTTGGAGGAGTAAAAAAAACATTGTCAGCACTGCCAGTTCCAACAAGGCAAACCTGACCACAGTTAATTTGGAAAAGGTTTCAATGTATGAAGTTAACTCAAAACTCTTCCATTGGCAGTTGCCACTAGTTTAGATTTTAATTGTCTTATTCAATAAGACCCATCGAGAACTGAAGCTGCATATCTGGATATTGTTTGTTGAATAAATTTAAAATCACTGGATTTTCCCCTTGTTCTTTTATGTGAAGGAATAGCAATGGGTTGAGCAAGTCATCCAGTAGGATAAGTAAGTGTTAGACAAGCTTCTCCTCACAGCTCTGTTGACTTCACTTCTGACATGCAACACCCTTAATTTTCCAGTCCTTGCCAACTATTACACAAAGACTACCAAGAATTCCATATTAAGTTGTCTTTGTTATATAGATAAATTGCCATCTAGGGACAAGAATGAGACCACCACATTCATTTTCAGATATTACTTAAGCTAAAGCATTTGTGCATGCTGGGAAACATGTTCAGTTGTCACCAGGATCAAAATTCTCACCTACATGGTAATTCCTGAAATTCACCCCATAATGAAAGAGCCTGGGAATTCTCACACCAAGAACTACCAGAGGCCCCTCACTTCCACAACATTGCCTGACTCCTTCATTTCCTATTAGCCCATAGTCAAACAGTTCTTGCAGGAATCATGTTGCCCCAACCAGGACTGGATCTCTCTCAAGGAGAAGGAAGCTGCCCAATGCACAGAGCCCAAATTTCAGATGGTAAAAGCAGTATATGGTTTCTACAGGCTCTGTAGTAGTGGTGAGCTGCTAGCCCCCACTTTTCACCCACTTCCTTTCCATCCAGACCTGATCCTGCACCCACTGACATCAGTGGAAAAACTCCCATAGACTACAGTGATGTAGGATCTAGACTGTATGGTGCTGACACCCTGTGGAGTCCCCAAGGGAAAAGGGAGAAGCATGCTACAAAGGTGGCAGTCCCTCTTTCTGTATCCTCACGCCAGCCTGGATCTGTCAACAGATGATAAACTCCCCTCTCCTTTCATGGCTAGAGGGTAAGAGCCACTTTATTAAAACCTTAAGTTTCAATGACAATCTTCACTGCAAATACTCATCTTTAACCTCTAAGTACCCATCAGCTTTAATCTGGACCAGGCCACACAGCCAAAGTTGGTATAAGGTGAAAGTTACCAAATTTTTGTCAAGTTCATTACAAATGTATTAAGACTTTAGCCTAAGTAGGAAAGAAAGAAGTTGATTACTAAAATCAGAGGCAGAGGAGCATGAAATCTGAATGATAAAATGTTACTCCTTCAAATTCCAAGATTTTGACATTTTGTTACAAATTCAGAAAGGACCCATTTCTGCATACATTTTTCAAAGTTGTATGCATTTTTATTAACAAACATGGGCCCAATTGCACTGGAAAATGGCTGAACTCCAAAGGCCAAAGATACCTTCCACACTGAAACATTAAAGGGGGCTAAACCTGAGAGAGAGACAGAAAAACTATTTTCTTGTGAAATTTCAAGAAATAGTTATTTTTGTACACATTTGTTCAGAACTCCGAAGTCAACAGACTGCGCTATTCTTACTTATTTTCATTTTGCTAATTACACTAGAACTAATTTACAGTTTGTTAGTAAGTTTTCCTACTCATCCCCTTATTACATTAACACATATTTACAGCTACCAGTGAGGATACAAGTAAAAATATTGAACAGATTTTTTCTCCAGAATCTTTTAATACAATGTATTTTACAATTCAGTTAGAACTTGCCGTAGAAGAACATTTATAGTAATAGTCTTACAGCACTTATAATAGGCCACTGGTTATTGAAGGAAACAGGCAAATATATAGCTGGTTTATAGTAAGATTGCACAAGAAAACAACACTGTCTTGGCTATCCTATAGTAGCTCCTAGTCCTATAGGAGAACAACCAATCCGCAGATTTTTATTGCAGCTAGAGGGCAGCAAAGGACCCCATGTAGTTTTGGGCCGCACATGCAGACATGTCACAAGACAGAGGTAACACCAGTTGCTCTTTGCATAAGACTGGTTCAACCACCCAATGAATATTGTGTTCAATTTTGAGACCTTTATTACCAAATAAATATTGACAAATTGAAGGGACCATCTCAACTGGTGTGGGGCTAGGTGGGGTGGGGAAAGAGAAATATGCCTTACTTACAAGATGATTAAAGGTAGATATTATTACATCTTTTAAATATTTGTTAACAACAAAAGGAGGGAGAGGAATTATTTTGCATTTAAAGGCAGTATATGACTAGAAAGAATAGGGCTGAAAGGAAAACTCTAGACTAAATCTCAAGAAAAATGTCATGACAACTAAATGTATTGTACAGCCAAGAGATATCATGGAAGCCTCATCACTTGGCATATTTAAGACTAGCCTGATTGTACTAATGAATGTAAAATAGGGAAGAATCCTTCACTGGCATCGATATGAAATGGATCAGCTAATAAGTCTCTTCCATCTCTACATTATGTGGTTCTATTATCTCCAGGAAGACAAAGATACCGAATAAACACTGAATTCTTTTTGCTTCAGCTTTAACATATTAGAATCTATATGTAATTCAATAAAAAATTCACTGTAATAGACAGCTAAAATCTTGTAATGGCCTAGATAGAAGTTCACATACCTTCTCTGTGCTCGGACATACTTTGAGTCAACAGGAACAGAGGAGCCCATGGTGTTCTAATTAACCATCTGCTAAACTCCAGAACTCATTCCAATTGTTTTGTTGCTGGATTAAAATATTGTGTACATTAAAATACAACATACATGATAAATATAACAACACTACTGTGAGCTCATGTCATATACAACTGCATCATTGTATTCATGTGTGCATGTAAAGAAGTGGCAGCAGCTTATGAAGGGTTGTGGAGTACTTGGTTCAGGTTGGACAGATGGCCCTAAATATATGAGCAGAGCAGAGGGATCCTTCAAGGATTTAAACCAGAAGGAACTTTCTACTCTTCTATGAAGACTGTATTTTGAGCCTACAATCCATACGTGCCCCCATCACTCCATTAGTCATTGTTATTTCCCTCATTTGCTCTCCCCCATTTTCAATACTTTTATCAGATTCGGTGCTGCCGATCTCATGATTTTATTGTCTCATGATGTTCTCACATATTCAGTGTTTTTATTAAAGCCCCAACTTCTATAGACACCTACTTGTGAGACTCTGAGCTTTCATATACACAAACACACACACAGAATGTTTCTAGCCTACATAGTTGGGGAGAAAAGTTAAACAGATGAACCCTAAAGGCTCAAAACTAGGTTAAATTTAGAAAAAAAATATTTTAAAATGTCATGATTTTTAGGATAATCTCATGATTTTGGGGGCCTGACTGAGGATTTTTGAAAAACACATGGGTTAGGGAGGGGTGGTGATGGTGGTTATCAATATGGCATCCTGTCCTGAGGAGGTAAGGTTATGAAAGAGGCAGCTGCTAGAATGTGAGTCCTATCACACTGGATCATCTTTCTGGGATTATAATTTTTCTCCCCGTAGGCTGAGAACATTAATTGAAAATGGGGCCTAAAATCATTCCTGAATCTAGAACCTCTGGGTCCTGACTCCACACCACCAGTATAAATTCAGTTGTATTGCTGGTACTCTTTCAAAATGTTCCAGTACCCCACACACACTGGAGTACCTGCCAACCACGGAGAGTACAGTCATTTTGCTATCCATTGGACTGATCCTGAAGTACTGCCATGTCCTTCACTGTGTTGTAATGTGACTCCTGGAAAAAGCTTAGCGTGCCAGCAGATTGGTGTTATCTCCATATCGCTAAATAAAATGTGCCCAGCTGAACTCTATAGGCCAAATTCTGCCCTTGAATGTCCACAAATAGCTCTCATTGAGCTCTTCTTTGCTGTATATTTTTTATAGTGTCTGGGAAATAATTTAAGAAAAATAGAGGGTCAGGCAGCTGTCCCAGAGGCTAGTGCTACAAAGTGAGAGATTCAGGATTGCTCCCTGATCAGCTAGAATCTAGCAATACTGCAGAGGCCTACATTCAGCATCTGCGGGAGGGAAAGAACTCTCATAACATGCTGCAGTGGCCTCTCTAGCCAATACAGGAATGACACTGATGAGGTTTGAAGACAGCCCTATGCACTTTTTTGTCAGAAATTAAGTTGCTGCAATGGGAGAAAATAACTGACAGAGTGCTGAGGGAATCCTTGGACCCCAAAAGGCAATAAGACAGCATGAATAAATAAAAGGAGACTGCTCCCAGCGCCTACTTGTTTGGTTTTCCAACCCCAACAGTTTCTTGTTATTTCTATAGACAGTTTTATTTCTTTAAAAAAAAATAGAATAGGGATGATCTAAGACAGTTTTGCAGCATTTCTATTTTTTGCACTGACATCTAATTTTAATGTCAATATTAATCATGCTGTTATGACTTAGGAGACATGGTAACATGCTCATGATAAAAGAAACAGAAGCTTTCAGATCTTCATTAGTAGTAACTGATGGATGAGCATGAGTTCTGCAACAACTGGGGAGAATCAGAGCACTCAAACTACATTAAGCACATGTTTCTTCTGATTGACTTAAATGCAGTGCTGAACTGGGCCAGTAAAGAGTAATATGGTGCAATAAAGACCACATTTAACAAGAGAAATAGGAAATACTAGCCAAGTGAACATACCAAAATAACATTGAAAGAGGAACCTGAGCTTTGTCATCTCCTGATCTTATTTGTTTTAAGCATTCAACCACTACTAACAGCTTCCCCATGAAATATTAAATCAGTTAAAAAATCTTGGTTGCCAAATGCGTCCAGTTTAGGGTTGCCAAGCATCCGGTCAAAAAGGGACCCTGTCAGTTCCGGTCAGCATTGTTGACCAGGCCGTTAAAAGTCCAGTTGGCGGCACAGTGGGGCTAAGGTAGGCTCCCAACCTGCCATGGCTCCGTACAGCTCCCGGAAGCAACCAGCACGTCCCTGTGGCCCCTAGGTACAGGTGCGATCAGGGAAGCTGATACTGAGGCGGTGCTTGGGGTGGAGGGCAGCGCACGGAGCTTCCCTGATTGCACCTGCACCTGGCGGCCACTTCCTGGGAGCCATAGTAAGCGCCACCGAGACCCCGCATCCCCTCTTGCGCCCAAACTCCCTCCCAAAGCCCAACCTCCTGCCCCAGCCCTGAGCCCCCTCCTGCACCCCAAACCCCTCATCCCTGGCCCCACCCAAGAGCCCGCACCCCCAGCCAGAGCCCTCACCCCCCATCCCTACACCCCATGCCCCAGCCCGGAGCCCTCTCCTGCACCCCAAACCCCTCATCCCCGGCCTCACACCCCCAGCTGCAGCCCTCCCACACCCCAACCCCCTGCCCCAGCCCGTTGAAAGTGAGTGAGGGTGGGGGACAGTGAGCGATAGAGGGAGGGGGGATGGAGCGAGCGGGGGGGGTGGGACCCTGGAGAAGGGGCGGGGAAGCGGTGTTTGGTTTTGTGCAATTAGAAAGTTGGCAACCCTAGTCCAGTTACAATAGATAAGTCTGTTCTTCTCAAGAATGGCTTTCAAGAAGGATGCAATGGCTGTGAATTTCTCCTTTTCATTGTACAGTCATTTGCAGAAAGGGTTTCCACTCCCCAACAGCTAGATGTGTGTTAAGAGCAGACACTTATCTTTTATTTAAAGGAAGGATACAGCAGAGGTTTGTTTCATATACATGAGCCAGTATAGGATAAGCTTTTGGAAGTGTTGTCAAGCTGTCCTGTTAATGCCTGGCAAAATGACTCACTGGACATCATCACAGGAAAGGAAATGGAACAGAATAAAAACGGAACAGGATGGGGGCTTAAAGAGGAAAAAGAGTAGGGAGAGAAAGGAAACAGGACTGTTTAACGAGGTTACAAGTTCTGTAACTGTGTAAGATGAATTATATTTAACAGCTTGTGATGGTTTTGTGGGTACCCAGGACTGTGAGTCTCCTTGTCAGCCCCCCACTTCTAGTGAGAAGGCCCGTGCCATGGTGGCTAAGACCACCAGCCCATTAGCCAGTCAAGCACTCTCTTTCAGGCTATGCCAGCCCGGACTTTACCCTGCAGGGGAACAATAGATGCACCCCAGTTCCTGAATCTCTTTGCAGAATTCCTCTGTGATATCCATCCTTCCTGCTAGGATGAAGCATCACCAAGACATATTATCCCCTGGTCATTAACTTTTACTCCAAGTCCATATAGCATATTTTCAGGTTAGTTATATTATTCCTTAAATGTTACCCATACATAAATCTCACAATGTTTATGAATCTTGACAAGTTATGAACTCTCTATAGATACCTTACATGTTACTCTTTATGGATAAATACCCTGCAAGGCATGTGTTTGGTGTAGTGAGTTTGTCAAGTCTGAGCTGAGAGTTGTTCACAAAGAACAGTGGACTCTTTGCCAGAGGGCCTGTGTATGACACAGCATCTTTGCAGTGAAGCTACAGACTTGTATTGCCAATTGTTCTTAGAACTTTTCAACTAACAGCATAACCTTGAGATTCATCAGTCTTTCCATTTATTAATATCATGTGTGCTCTGGTCTCACTTATAGGTAAACTAGGGCATCACAGAATTTGCTGGGCAGGTTTCCAAAGAAGGCTAGGGATGCATTCCATTCAGTGTGTACCCCTTATTAAAGTATATACAGTGATATTAAAAATATATTTCTAGTAAGTAATTTCATGGACTATAAACAACAATATCTGTAGCCTCCTCCATAAAGGAAACAAACAGACACAAAGTGAAACTTTGTCATTTAAATCAGGGGGGAATTGAAATGGCCAGGAAAATATATCTATACAGTATAGGAGAAGTAGACAAAGGAATTATTTCTGGCAATGCACTGATTAAGAAGAACTGTGCTTCTGTCCATTGCAATATGAATTTATACATCCAACTTAAAACCCACCAGAACATAATGAACACATCATACACAGCCCTCAAACTATCTCAGCAGCACACTGACATGACTCTTTTACTTGCAAAAGTATGGAGTTGCCTTTCTTGTTCTAATGAATTGGTAGAATGTGTAAAAGTTCCTCTACTCAAAATATTTTTACAATGAAAGAGCCATAACTATACAAGCTATTATGTCACTTTGAGCAAAAATCAAATAGAAAACAATGTATGGATTGTCTCAGTAAACACATGTTCATGATAACCTACTGCAAAGCATCTTACTGGGCTCAGAGTAACTGCAAATGTGTCACTTGTGCGACCGACCTGCCCACTGACTAAAATGAGAATTTGGGTTTGCAAGGAAGACTTCTGGAACTTACTGTAAAATGAGTACAAATAGTATATCCTCACAGAAGTTACTAGTAATATTAGAAACAAAGCTGGTTCCAATACCTTCCCTGACTCAAAACTGAGCTTTGGGGTTGAAATTTCTCATCCTGCACCAGATGCAGATCTACAGTTGTATTTTATCATGATTTCAAAATTTTGAAGGGATACTGAACACTGGCAAGATGGGTATATAGCAAAACAAAATAACCTAAGATGCAAAATGGCATGCTTGAGAAATCATCTTGGAAAATGCCTGATAAAGGGATCATTTTTCAATTGTACCTTCTGCCCCCAAATCTCAGATTCATACTAGTTTCTAAAATATTTCTCACTTTTAGACCCCAGAGTGACACCTGCTGGATTCAATGAACAGAAGGGTGGATGTCCCCATTATACAGAAGGCTGCATGATCATCCCTGAAAAGGTATGCTTGTATCATAAAATAAGGTTGTACAACAATTTCCTTTTCTGTGTATAGCAGGTATCCACTGAAATACACAATCCCATTCATGGCAAAGCAGGGTAAGAGGCTCACTCTGTTAAGATATTCATTGAAATCAATAATTCTCATTTAATGTGACATAAGATGTTGGAAACAAATTACATTTTTGCTGTTAGAGACAGATGGGAATAAATATTTTTAAAAATCACAAAACAAATGAATATCGATACAAATCTAACTGCAAAGGAGATCCCAGCACAATATTTTAAGTGGTGTTAGGTTCTCCCCTCCACCCACCAAAGTATACTGATTAACCAATAGCTTAATGCACTCAAATCAATTACTACCTAAAATGATTTTCTATAACCATCATCATTATACACACAAAAGAGACAAATAAGAATATAAAGAGTTCCATTTTATATAATTTCATACTACTACAGTTCCTGCAGTTTTCAGTGGAATTAGCATTAAAGAGCCCTAGATAATGTTGAAAGAAGGGTTTTAATTACTATGGTATCAATAAGACTATTAAGAGTAAATACAATTTACTAAACACTAAAGAGATCATTGGTTTAAAAATAAAAACCTCTATAGAATATTCTTTAGAAAAAAAGTTTCATCATCACTGTGTTTAATTCATAGAACTTGGTATTCCAGTTTGAGCCTGGCTAATACAAGCTATATTCTGCTGTCCTTACTCAGACAAAATTCTCCCTGAACTCAGAGGGAATTTGCTTGAGTAAGACATGCAGGATCTAATTATGTATCAATTGACGTCTTCTAACATTCCATTAGTTGTTTATTTGTCAGGTATGGTTTAACGATGTCCCATGGAAACTGAACTTCTTGGAACAGATCCTCAGCTGGTGTAAAATGGGACATTTTCTTTGAGTTCAACAGAGAGATATGCTGATTTATACCATCTGAGGTGCAGTAAACATTACTTAGTTTTAAGTCAAGCCATTTTTTTAAAGCTTAGTTCACTTTAGAAATAATGATTTTCAACTGTATCTTATCCTGGGAAAGCAGCTCTAAATAAATCACTTTAGTCCTACTGGACAATATATACTGTAGCAATGCTTAAAAGTGTTTGCACAGAGGTAGGGCAGAAAAAAGAATAGCTTTTCTGGGGAAATGTAAACACCATAAACAAGCCAGAGGAACCAAAGGCAGACATGCATGAGAAATAAGAAAACAAGACTGATTGAAAATGCAAAAGTTAACTCTTCCAAGTCTGCCTGTGTTTCAAGAATAGAACAAAGAAAATGCTGCAAAAGCAAAGATACTTGATGAAAGCTAATTTAATTCATGTTTATATTTCTGGAGCGTTTAGAGTTCTCTAAACAGAAATTAGATAAGGAATGGACTAATTTCTGCTTCTCTCTGTGTAATGTATATATATTATACTGAAAATGTCTGACTAAAAATAAGATATTGTAGAGAATTTTAATTGATGCTACCAAAATAAATACAATTTAAAGAGAAAGGGGTTTGAACATTAATGGGACAAATTTTCCATGTTTATCTGGTTTATAAAAACCAAGAATGGCACTGAACTGTATTCAATTTCAAATATTGATCCTTGTGCCTTGTATTTTTTTTCTCTGAAGAACACAGGAATTGAATGGACAAACCGGATTAGATCCAATTTGCATGACATCTTTTTAAAACAGAATATCTCGGATTATTTAAGAAACCGTTAATCAAATCATGAATGAAAAACAGCATGGCGTGGACAACAACAACAAAAACCTATCAGGTTTTTCTCATTAAAAGCTATTTTCTTGACAAAAATCATGTGTAATCTGGTTGTAGAATTATTCACTTGTTCCTAAAATCAGTGCTATGCTAGAATAAATTCCAAAATTCTG
The DNA here is from genome assembly GCA_003942145.1 of Platysternon megacephalum. Taxonomy (NCBI): domain Eukaryota; kingdom Metazoa; phylum Chordata; order Testudines; family Platysternidae; genus Platysternon; species Platysternon megacephalum. Next base: position 860,597 of record QXTE01000009.1, on the reverse strand, counting down.
GCACGTTATACGTTAAAGTCTTAAACATTTCCCCTCCTAACTGAGAAACTAAGCCTAGGGAAGTTTTCAATAAGCATACCTCTTAATCAAGTACACTTTTTGATCTAAAGTTGATGCACCAACCAATGACAAGCTATTGTACATGATTTTACAGCAGAGGAGAATTTGGGCTGTGAGTTTATTCCAGTATTCTGCATACATTCATAAATGACATATAAACAGCATGCATAGAAGGAATTTTACTACTAAAACCAAGAAAACTAAACAAATGCACAGAAGAGAACAACTTCTTAAAGAAAGCTTAAGGTAAGTAGCCTACAAAAATGTAGAAAGTAACTTTTCATTGAAATCGCTCATGAAGTAGCACAAGGCATCTTTAATATTTACTATAAAACTTACTAGAAATATATTTTTAATATCACTGTATATACTTTAATATTGGAAACAGACTGGGTTCAGTATTTTCTGTTACTGAAGTATTCAAATAAGTTTGCCTTCGTGATTTATGAAAGCTTTGTGGGCCCAGTCCTACAGAAGCCTCACACCCGAGTAGTTCTACAGCAGGCAATGGAACTACTTGCATTTGCAAGAACTAAACTGAGCAAGTATTGGCAGGACAGGCCGATTTTATTCTTTATTTCCTGCTATCTGGATTCAGACACCTTTATTCATGTTGAGTAGTAACTTACTCCATGAGCAGTCCCACTGAAATCAATGGAACTCTTCAGAGAATCAGGTACTGCTCACCAGGCATAAGCAGGGCAGAATCTAACCCCCACTGAATTTTGATTAAACAAGTTTACTCAATACTTCCAGACTGAAAATGAATAATCAATATCAAACATTTTTGAAATTACTAGCAGCCTGTCAGGAAAAAAACAAAAAGGTGTAAGGGGAGACATCCTTCATCCTGATATCTGTGATGCAGTTAATTCCTCAGCACAAAACTAAAACTAACTATAACATGCACACCTTTGGTGAAATGCTGGTCAGTGGAAGAACTCCCATGGACTTCAATGGGGCCAGGACTTTATCTGTTGTGCCAAATCAGAAAAAAAATTTGTTTGTTGGGACAAATCTTGCATTTCTGAAAATTGAGCAGAACTGCCACTGAAGTTTTGCCTGCCGAGGGTCAGTGTGTGTTTGGTTAAATCACTGAGCAAGGTATCACAGCTTGAGTAAGCCTGGGGGAATCAGGATGTTGAGTACCACAGAATTTGGTCCTATATTTGGTCATACCCATGATTTGTAGTCAGGTATACTTAATACTTTTCTTTTGTACATCAAATCATTTGAGCCAAACTGCTCAGCATCACTGGTCGGTTATCGCGTATAAAATATGCTAATCATTTTAGATTAGGGCCTTGCTCCTGCAAACACTTACACACATGCTTAATGTTGCACGTGTGAGTAGTCCAATTGAAGTCTCTGGTACTACTCACTTGAGCAAAGTTAAGCTTGTGAAAGATTGGAGCCTAAACCATTTAGCGGAAACAGTTGTAGCCAATTATTTCTAGTATTCAGTTAATTAAAACATTAGCACTGATTTCTGTATTTTTGTTTGTTTGATTTTATCAACACTAAATGCCTTTTGCCCCACACCTATTGCCAAAGTAAGATAAAGTGTTTGGGATTGATCCTCAGATCATTGAGAGTTTGACCTCAGTGGAAGCAGAATCATACGAGATTCTTCAGAGAATACTGTATAAATACAGTAACTGGCTAAAACACGGTGCCTAAAATATATAGTATTACCATGTCTGAACTGCTACATTAATCACACATGGAAAATATATATGAAGTAATACACAACATACAGCAGAACACATCGTCCCTCATGCTGCCGATTTCTGTGTGATCTTTAAAGTAGTGGTTTTCAACAGGTTCTGCAGACTATGTCTAAGTGGTCTGCGAAAGACAAACTAAAACTGGACTGAACAGAATTGAACTATATATGCAGACAATAGATTTCCAAAGAGCTCTGTACCTCCAGTTGAAGATTTTTAGGGATACGCAAATGAAAAAAGGTTGAAAATCACGGCTTTAAAGAAAAGATACAGCCAATAAAGCCTACTATCAGTCATGCTGATCTAGATTAGTGTAACTCCTTTGATTTCAATGGAATTATTCTAGATTTAGAGGCAGTGTAGCTGAGAGCATAACTGAGCCATTTATAAAGCATCATTCTTAATTGTTAAATCCCCCATAGTTGCAAATGAGTGACTAGGTTCCATGATATGTGAAGATAATCTGCTGTAAATGAGAGTAGAGCCTGGCCCCGGGTATTAAATGTTAATTTATTAAGGTAAGATAGTAACAACGCAGATGCTTCTATGATTTTCCAGTATTAGTACCCGCAAAATGTGAGCAGGGGCTAACTGAATTATTGCAGGACAACGTCTCATTTGTATCTCATACGTACACTGTCGCCGATATTATTTCTCAACATAGATTTCCCGTAGTAGCATGCATTTTCATGGGGGTTTTCTGTCTAATGATCCATGACATCAGCTTCCCCTCCCCCCCCCCCCAACATACTTACACACACATGCAGCAATTGACTAACAAAGGTAACTATCATAGGAATGTGGCTTCATGGATACAAACAGGAAATACTGCTTCTAAATTAGAAAGTGTAATCCCCTCTAGGGCAAACAAGATAGATACCAAACTTTAGTGTCAGCTTAACCCTTTAAACTAAAATGTACCCACTCCAATCATACAGTTCCAGTTTTCCACACTGCAATGGTTTAATAAGTTGGGGAAAGGAGGAAACATTTTTTAAAACTGATCAACACAGAAGGAAAAACTAAAACATCAAAAAAAACCCCACCCCCAAACCAAAACAAAAAAAACCCCACAGACAACACCCCACCCCGCCCCTCCCCCCACCACACACACACATTTGGTAGGGAAAGAAAACCTTGAAAAAAAGAAGGGGGAAAAAAACCTCACCAAAAACTGACAAACCAAAGTTAGTTTTTCCTTAAAAATGACAAAACCCTTTTAAATTCTGTTATAAAGCAGCAAGGAGTCATTCTGGTCTAATTTAAGTGTAATCTCCTTCTCCTGTATGATAACAATGACAGTGGGACTAGAAGAAAATCCAGTAAAGAAAACTGCTCTGCTTTTCTCTCTTAATTCTTCCTCTCTTGAAAGAACCCCAGTTGTCCTGAATTAGTTTTAAGGACTATTTCCCAACCAGTAAAGCCTTAATCCTCTCCAGATGCAAATACTGAAACCTGATCAGCTAATATTAGGATTTGTGAAAGAATCCTTTAAGTGCTGACTTGGGTGTCTTGTTTGTATCATCCTTTTTACCAATCCAACTTTTGATTAATTTGTTAACTATTTTAACAATATCAGTTATAAAATCAGCTCAGCATTTGTTCACTAAAAAACATAAACAAAGACTTTTTTTCTTATAGCTCTACCTCTGCAGATTACCAACATGCTCAGGTTAAAAAACAAACAGTTCCTCCTTATAATATTAATATCCATTTTGATAAATACATTCAGATGCCACAGGGATGTCATTCTTCTTTAATAATACAATAAATCTGTTTTAATCTGTACTCACCAAACAGTTCCTTTGGAAAAAAATTCAAATAAATTCTTGGATCTCAATTTGATTTTTGCCTTTCAATTTATGAAAGAGTGTGATTCTTCCTCCTCCCCCCAGCAAGGTGGAGAATGATAAGAGACCTACAATCTGATCCTGCAAGCTGGGTATAATCCAGTTTATCAGAGCCTGATGATCCTAATGTAAGAGGTTACTCTGGTCTTCTGTGGAGAGGGGGGTTGCTCTGAGGAGAATTGGAAGGGTTGTCAGATTGTAAGTGATCAGCAGCAGAAGGAAACATCAGAGCTTCCTGTTACATCACTCTGACCCCGCCTGCATTTAGTAGTATTAAATTTCTTTCTTTCTCAAATAGCACACCCCCGGAAAGCCAGCTCCTCTTATATTCCCAGACAAGAACTGGAGGCAGCCTGAACACTGACATGTTTCATGTGGTATCCAAATGTATTGTTCCTAGTGAAAGCTAGTTTACTTTCACCTTCACTGAGATCTGTTGAAACTTGCCATCCAGCTAAACTAGTGCCTTGAAGTGAATCTGAAAATATTCATTCTTTTCCCAGTTTAAAACAAGTTCCAGATAAATAAACCAACCTAAATCTTTACTCATAAACAAAGAATGTAGGACAATAGCTGCATTCTTACTTACTAGCTCAGTGACCTGACCGTCTCTGACAGAATCCTTTCTACAGATGACAGCACTGTATGTTGCTCTAGGCATTTGACTGTTAAGTGCTAAGAAGATATACCCAGAAATAGTTTAAATATTGGAAGAATAAAATTATGTTAAAGATCAGAATCAAATCTCCACATGCAGACAAATATTAAATTAAAACTACCAGGTTGTTCCTGTCTCACCCTCTTTTTTTTTTTCCAGTTGCAAAAAATAAAATAAAATAAAATAAAATTGAGATTGCATGAGTGCAAGAGAAAATATCAAGGTAAAATAAAATAAAAATGGCCATGTGGATCAGTGCTGGACAGAATTCAGACCTACATTTTCCAAAGTGGCTAGTGATCTCAGAAATGTTAATTTTTGGTTGCCCAGCTTGAGAATTCTTGAGAACATACGAGTTTAGAGCTTGAGTCAAAGCTCACTGAGGTTAATGTAAGTCTTTCCACTAACGTCAATAGATTTTGGAACTGGGACGTGACATTTTGAGGTGCTGGTGACTTGTCCTCAAAATATCAAGCCTCTTTAAGGTGTACTAAACTGGCCATCCAAAACTGTAGGCTTCCTAAATCAATAGATATTTTGAAAATGTAAATGACAATGCTGTAATCCAAAACAAATGGGAGCTCAAGATGTTTTAGACTCCAATCCTGCTAACTCTCACACACAAGTAGTGCCATTGAATTGAATGAAACATGAGTAAAGATACTCATGAGATAAGTATTTGCAGGATTGGGACTTTAATGGCCATGTGCCTCACTTGCGTCTAAGTGCTGCAGAGGTCTTAAATCAATGTGAGAATTGTTCGAGAATAAAGTATGATCAATGTATGTCTTTTTAAACAATCACACTCAAACTAAGAATTGATTTGCTAAATTTCTGGCCAATGCAAGCAGAAATAAACAAGACACTGGGTCTGATTCTGAACTCACACTTATGTAAATCAAGAGTAACTCCACACAGGACAATGGCCTTACCTTAGTGTAAAACTGGCTTATAGTTTTAAAAGGAAGCGGTATCATGGAAATATGGAAGTGCCTAGACCATGTTCTCTAGCAGCACTGCTGGGCTATAAAGAGCTAGAAAATAAGGAGAAGCAATTTGAACCTGAACCCTGATGTGAAATTAGTTCTTGGTCATGATAAATATCTAAGCAAAATATACAGGAACATAATAATTAGTACTGTAGTTATGTAGATTGATCTTTTCACTCTTTCTTTTTGGGAAGCAACTAACCCAAGGAAGCAGAATTGTCCATGGACACAGAGTATGTATACAAAGAAGTGAGTATTTTATTACCTGAACATCTCTAAAATTCACAGTTTCTCTTTGGCAAATAAAGTTCTTTCCTATATATTTTTTTTAAACAAAGTGCTCCAGCAATATTTAGCTTACTGTAGATGTGGTAGGATCACCAAAATCTGTCAAGGGTCTCAGCCTTATGACTACACCCAAGATTTGATGATCCAGATTAACTTTATAGAAAGGAAAAATCTTGGATCATTAGGTCCTAGGTTTAAACATAAATCTGAGCAGCCAAAAGATTTTTGACACCCTACCATATATATAGTAAGTTAAACAGAATCAATATATACAGTAAGTTAAACAGAACAGGTTTGTGCACCAAAGATTTGCTAATCCAGAGCTCTTCTGCCAAAACATATGGAGTAACACTATGTGAATCAACCAAGCACAAGAAACAAGACACAAAAAAGTTCTTATAGCATGTTAACAGCTATGAACTATACTGGAGAAAACCTTTTTAAACCGGGGTAGGGGAAACATTACTCTCTAGCTACCTAGAAGACTATGATATGTGCAGTGTAAAGCTGCCATCTAGCGTTCAGCATTCACCCATACATCATTTAAACATCAGTTTTCATTTCATAGTTTGCATGACGAAAACATAGTTGCTGGAAGGGGCTGCACAGACCACTTCTGATAATATAAGAAATTATACAACTTGTTAGGCCAAACACAATGTGAACATGAATGAGGTTTGAAAAAAGTTCAGATAACTTTCTTCCCCATCCATTTTTAGGCATTTTCTGTTTCTAGTCATGAGCAGAAATACGAAGACCAAACACATGCTGTTCACATGTTATTTTCCTCCTTATTAAAACTATGAGTTACCTATAGACCAATGAGAGACTATTTTTGATAGATCTCCAGATTTGTTTTGCAGACTAAATGCTCTGCTGTACGTTCAGAAAAGGTTATGGATACAACATGGGTACTTTCTCAAAGAAACCCTCCAAACTCTTTGAAGTTCACTGATCTCTAACATACCCAGTTTTATAGACACGAAGCATGAGAATTTTCATTAATTATTTCCTGCGATCTATCTATATTTCATTTTATTTTTAAACTAATCCAATTTTAAAATTAAGATAACACCTGAAGGAAATAGCTGTGAGGAACAAAATTTACTTGCAAGTTAATATGCAGGAACACATTGAATCTGGAAGGGCAGACATCTTATTAAACTTTAAAGAAATGTACTGGTTCTTAAAGCAGGTGTGATGGCGGTGAGAAGAGAGAGAAGAGAACTAAGAGAAAAATAAGTAGAATGGAGGAAAGGGAATACAGATTAGAAGAGTAGTAAAAGTGATGCGGTGAGTATATTAAGAAAATTAAGAAGTGAAAAGAAAATGGAAGTTCTGAACAGAGTCTAAATTTCCTTCAAAATAATCTGAATGGATTCTGGCTAAAGAAAGGGACTGATGAAATATATTAAATGCCAGGAATATGGTTATTGGTGTCACTAACACAGCATTCAGTTTTCTGATTTTTGTAACCTGGGCCTAGATCCCTTCATTCTTTCCATCAAACCAACTCTGTTATCCAATAAAGATTCATCATTCTCTTTTAACTGTCTTTGTGGAGCAAGTGTACCTGTTGGTGTCACAGAATCACAGTGTTGGTGCTCTGAACAGCTCTGAGTGAAGTCAGGCAGGATTCTAGTGCAGTGTGTTTTCCTTCAGTGCACATTCTCACAAGGACAAGAAGCCTGTTCCTGGGTCTGACCTTGGAGCATTCAGCACCCCTGTTCACACGGTGAGCATCCTGTAGTGAGTCCACCTGGATGGGACACCTGGGAAAGCCTTACACGCCCCCCCCCAAAGGGCCATGCACCCCAACTTTGCAGTCAGCAGTGACTCTCAGCCAGCGTTGTAAAACAGAAGAGTTTATTAGTTGATGGGAACACAGCGTAGAACAGATCTTGTTAGTACAGAAAGCAGGAACATTCAGCAAATTCCATTTTGGGGGATCCAGAGCCCAAAGCCCTGGGCTCTCCCCCAGGAGACTGACCAGCTTCCAGCAGCCAGCCTTAGTCATGAGCTGCTGCCCAGTCTCCTTACTTTGTCTCCTTCCTGGGCAAGCAGGTCACCTGGCCTGCATGTCTCACTTTGTTTTCCATCTCCTCCAACTGACTCTATCCCTGGCCATCAGTTACCAGGATACAGATACAGGATACCATTCGCTCTGTCCCCAGGCAGTCAGACCTGCCCCTAGGGGTCTCTGCAAGGATCACAAGCCCTTGTCCCACCACCTAGACAATTGAATAACACATAAGGGAAACTGATGCACACAGTATTCAGATAAAACAGTGAGAACATACTCACTTTGTCACCGTTGATTACTCCGAGTTTAGTTGCTCTGAGGGTGTCACACTGAGCAGAGGAAGAGGTGCTATCTGAATGAGAGAAAGGAAAATGAAAGGAAGCTCTGTTGTGGATAATATCAGGGGACAGATAGATCAGGCTGTAGCGGCTTTCCCTCAGAAGGATAAATAGCCAATAAGGGATTACTTTGTGGGAACATGAGTCTTTTCCGATGTTAAATGGGACGTGAAGAAAGAATTTTAAAAAATGAAATACTTGCCCTTACTGCTTAAGGAAACAGGATAGGTGGAGGGGAACTGTAATAACACTTCCCAGATGACTGATGCGTGCCCAAATCCTGCACATTCAAAGAAGGATGATTCATGTTCTTCTGGGGTGAAATCCTGGTCCTATTGCAATCAATGGGAGTTTTGCCATTGACTTCTATGAGGCCAGGATTTCACCCCAGCTGTGCAATACCTGTCTGTCTGATAATGCCAAACTCCTTTTTCTGGATGGAAACACTGGATATTGCTGAGTCACTTAACATTATTGATCCTACTCTTCAATTCATTTCTCTTCTTTCTAATGGAGAACACTTAGAATCAAATTCTCCAGGCTGCTATAATTTATGCCAACCATGGGAATCACCCTGGACTGTGGAAGAACACATTGAGCTTCATACCATCTCTGCACCCTCTTCTCCTGTGGTGCACAGTGTGGCCTTCACGCATAGCCCTTATTTTGCTTACCTACTGCAACGTTCTCATAGATATGGTTTGTAAAGCAGCAAAGGATCCTCTTCAGGATGAAAGAAGCACTATAAATGTAATCTTATCATTAATACCATTCTAATAACAATGGGCCAAGATTATGCCCTGAAAACTCCTAGGTAGTCTCCTCTGTAAACCGTGTGGCGTGCACTGTTGATCTGCACATGGGGGGTTGATATGGGAGCAAAAATCAGGCTGGGGAGAAGCAGGTGGACATCGTCCCGCCACCAACACTGCAGAGCTCAGGGCATAAATGAAAGATAGCCCCAGGTTATATTAGATTTTGATATGCCAAATGACCACCTTTCCCTTCCCTTCATCCTGTAGAGGGAATGTCACTTTAATCAGGGTTCTGTGGACAGTCAGCAGCTGAGGAAACCTGATGTCAGGATTCCTTGGGGCAGTGGAGGGAGGAGAATGAAGGGATCCTGTTTCAAGCAGGGAGGCAGAGGTTCAGCTCTTCAGAAATCAGGACCAGTTTTGTATATTTAAAATATTTCATCTTTTTAAAAAAGCTTTTTGCTATTTTTACTATAGACAGACCAACCCTGCAAGTACTTACTGCTGCACATAGTGTTTTCTATGATATGGTGCATCATGTAGAAAGTGGTGTTGGCTTTAACTCCCCAGAGTGAGCACAACTCTCCAATTCCCTGGGGGAAATCAGTGGCAACCAAGGCACAAGGGAAGAGGGGGTGTCAACAATACTTCAAGCCCACTCACTCCTTCCTTGGGCTGCCCTCTGTCAACTGCCCATCCTCTTACCTGCAAGCTGATCCATGGTGATCCCGTCAGTGAGGCTACTCTCAGTAATAAGCACTGTACAATCCAGGAATGGATCCTTTATCTGGATCACTTTCCCAAGTGAATAGCTGCTCTCCTTATTTGGGCAAAAGGGGAAAATAGATATAAAATGTAAACAATTCCTGCATTGCCTTGTTAGTGGTGCGAATTAATCAAACTGAGGTTCTGCCAAATTGAGCCATTTAATTATGAAGCTTTTAAGAGAATATTTCACATTATAACAAAACACCATCATAAACTTTTCCATTTATTACTATGCTACAACATCCAGATTACCATACAGAAACAAATGCACGGATAAAAGAAGAGAACAGTGTTTCATGAAACTCATGGTTATTACAGTTTTAAAAGACAACAGGGCTAATAACTTTGCAAACAATATTTAGCAGATTTGCACTTTTATAAAAACCATACAGTAAAGAGAGGGTTTTGCATAAAGTGAAAGTCTGATTTCAGCTTTCACTTTAGTAGCAATGCTTTGGATTGAAGAAGCATACACAATTAATCCACTTGCAATATGTTTTCTTAGTACATGAAGTAATAGGTGAAACCAATATTTATCTGATTTACATACTACTGAAGGTCCCATTGTTTTAAGCTTCTTTACAGTCTCAACATTGCAAATGGTGACACCTTGGGGTTGCAATGGCAGCCATGGAGCAGACTTGATGAAAAATAAAGGATTTCCCCTAAGAATGGACAATGCAAATCCATCTTAGAACTGCTGCTAGTTTGAGAACTGTGCTCTTACTACTAAAGAATAGGGGCCTGATGCTCATTTACACTAGGGCCCCTTTATACTGCTAATGGTGCCTTAAAGGGAGTATAAATGATATTGCCAGAGTGGTATAATGCCCCATAGTGTAAGCAGGGCCGGCGCTCCCATTAGGCGACCTAGTAGGTCGCCTAGGACACTGCTATTTTGGGGGCACCCGCGCCCCCGCCGCCCGTAGAAATTTGGGGGCGGGACCTTCCGCCGCCTAGGGTCCCAGCAAAGCTGGCGCCGCTACTGAGTGTAAGTGAGAACCAGGCCCAGAATATCTTAAAATGGCNTTTCCGGCGCCTAGGGTGCCGGCAAAGCTGGCGCCGCTACTGAGTGTAAGTGAGAACCAGGCCCAGAATATCTTAAAATGGCATTTTTGAGCTCAGCGTAGCACTTCAGGATGATATCTCCGCGGATCTCATAGACTCTGCAGGATTTTGATGGCTGACAAATAGTGCTTGGATGGGAGCGCTCCAAGTAAGACACAGGTGCTCCAGAAAGTAGGGTTGGAGATTCAGTAGGGGGCAGTTTTTCGTTTGAGCTAGTACTAAGCTAACACCTCAGAGTGCTGCAAGGGAAGGGTGGGGTCCACCGCCCTGCTGGAGGGGCTTATTTTCAGATGAAATGAAAAACCAAGATTCTGTTTCCCACTATTGTGCATATCACTGTATTACAGTGATTGGACAAGACAGTTCTGATACATACAGTTAAACTCAATGGGAGTTTAGCCTGCGTAACCATGCAAGATCAGGCCTTCTAGCTGCACTTATCATTACTAACTTGCCCAGATGTCTAATAAAGTTATCTGCTCCATTACAATGCAGTTCACAATCTGCACAGTTTATGTCTAAGCTTCCTTATATAATACTGAATATGTTTCTCATTCTAGGTCTGATTTAACATATTTTCATCTGATTTTCCCAGTATACGTTAAAATAAAAACTAACATTTTTACTGAATCTTTCATCCAAAGATCCTAACATGCTTCACTGGGACTGAGGAGTGCAGTCATAATGTGATTGCTGGAGCAAGTTATGCTGTCAGTTACCCCAGTGTAGACTTTGAACTGCAATAAGTGAGATCAGAATCAGACCCATTAGGACCATAAAATGAATGACATGTGGGGAGAAACGACACTATTGATCTTCACTAGTTATTGGAGTTATTCTGGATTTACACTGGTGAAGAAGAGCTCAATTTGGTCCAGTCAAGCAGTTATCACATTATGATTCTTTGCTCCTCACAGAGTTTTATTAAAGATACAAGAATAAGGCATCATATTTTCCAGTGAATATTTCAGTCCTAGAAGCATTTTTCAAAGCAGTAGTAGCACAAAATGTAGCAGAGGACAAACAATACAAAAAGCATAGGCTTCTGAAATCACTCAGACAACTCATACTAGACAGAAGGATGGTTCAGTGGCTGAGGTACTAGCATTGTACATAGCAGACATAGCTTTAGTTCCTTCTTCTGCAACAATTTTCTGTGTGACTTGAAACAGTCAGTCACATAGGGCCAGGTATTTAAGTGCCTAAAAAAGCAGATAGGCACCTACTGGGATTTTCCAAAGTACCCATCCACATTTTTAGGCACCAAAATACCTTTAAAAATCTGGCCTTTAGTTTCTCTCTCTGTTTCAGTTCCATCTGTAAATCAGTGATAAGAGTGAGGAAAGATATTTATGAGTGTGAGGGGCTCACATATCATGGAAGTAGGGGCATATCAATTAAGATAAGTATTCTGAAAACCAGCTCATTTTTATATATGCAAAGCCTTTATTGCTTTTATATATGCAAAGCCTTTATTGCCAAATGATAAATGCTCTTTTTTAAAAACAAAACAAAACAAACAAAAACCTATCCAGCATCTATTATATTTTCAAAGGGACAGGACATGTCATGAGATCTTTAAAGTGACCAACTTACTTACAATGTTTTGTTTTGTCTTTAAATAGACAAAGATATACATGCTTTACTGGGAACTATTTCTTGCCAGCCATGTCTCCATTGCCACAACAAGGTGAGGCTTGATGACTTCAACTGTAGAGCTCGGTGTCCCTGATATACTTTGGGCTTTGTGAATATCCACAGTGACATTTCTCCACACGTTTATGACTTGAATATTCTCTTTGTGGTCTTAGTGGGACTAACTCTGATCCTACACCCTATTTACAGCAGTCTGGCTCCATGGACTCCAGCAGAGTTAAGACCTGGTTTACACAATGTATAATAAATGAGATCAGAATCAGGCCCAGTCTCTCTTTTTAGCAATAGCCCTTTATCTGTATTCAGGAATGAATTATTCATGCTCCTATATAAAAAGCACTGTACGTCCTTTCAAGAAGAAAGTTTCCAGAGGGAGACAAACAAGACAATAAAACAGACTAGGTGAAGCCTGCCTGATCTTTGAATCATTGTGGCTCAGATATACACCCACAGTCTGTTTTGTCCTACTTCAGCTCTATTGGTGAGTGTACATTGCCAAGCTGCATTTTTAACTACGTTTATCAGAGAAAAATTAAATGCTGATCGCTTAGCACACATGAAAGAGGAATACAAAACAAAATATATAAGCAGTCCAATAATGTATAATCAAATGATCAGTACAGTAAGGAGTTTAAAAATGCTGTCGTTAATGCTTTCATTCACAGATGAAAGATAATGGAGTAGTTCACATTTCTCTTTTAAAACAGCAGAAGTTATATCCTTTCAATGATGATTTCATCTTCGGTCAGCTTCACCGGCTGTTTCTTTCTTTTTCGCTTGATTTTCAATAAACCTCTTCGTCCTTGTTTTTTACTGAAATCTAATGGCAAACAAAAATTAATTTTACACGCTGTACCAAATAAGACATCCACATCTTATGAAAATAAAGAAGGGCCAGATTCTGCTTTCTGTTACACCTGTGTACTTCCATACTAGAGTTACTACAGATTTACACTGGTGTAGCTTAAAGCAGAATGTGTGCAATCAGCTGGGATCATGGGCCTGATTCAGCTCTTACATACACTGGTGTAACTCCACTGACTAAAAAGGAGTTAACTCTGATTTACAGTACTGTAAGTGGACCTGATCCAAAGCCCACTATAGTCAATGGCAAGAGTCCCATTGCCTGTAGCGAGAGCTGGATCAGACCAGTGAAAACAGAATTAGGCCTAATGTTTCTTAATGACTAATCTTTTGGGAAAAAAATCTGCAATATTCTGCAGTAAGGTAGATGTTCTATGGATCCACACATGAAACTTCTAATGAAGTCAGTGGGTGAAATTCATCCCCGTACAGAGATCAGCACAAGGCCCTGTGCCACATAAGTCTCATTGATGCCCTATTTGGAGGGCTTCAGTGGTGCATGGGGTTTGCGCTCACCTTCTGTATAGGGCTGACTTTCACATGTGTAGCTGAATGCACAATTTGGTCCTTTGTGCAGTAAAGTGGATGTCTCATCCCGAAATCACATTGATTGGAGCATCCCCATTTTATTTGTTCCAGTGAAGGTTGCTTTGCCACCATTATTATTATGCTGATTGTGAACATCGAGAACCATGTTACAATGTGGGGGAAGTATGCTCTCCTATTTACTCCAGTGTTCAGGCAGGGAAGACAGAGACAGAATAAACTTGTGTAACAGTCTTGAGATTTCACATCAGCACTTCTTTCCCACAGTGACAAATGAGCAAACCCAAAAGTGAGTTCATTTTACAAAATTGATCACTTGCTACCTGGGGCAGTTGGGGCTTGTTGGCACAACATGGTATTAAATATGTCTGCATTTTATAACAGCTAAGCATTTAGGACCAGATTTTCAAAGGTATTTAGATTCTTAAAGATGAGGATAGGCACCTAGAGGGATGTTCAAAAGTGGTTAAGCAAGTTAGCAATGAAGGGAAGTTAGTTACCTACTGGGATTTTCAGAAGCACCTATGTGGATTTTTAGGTGCCTAAACACCTTTGAAAATCTGACCTTAAGACCCTGATTCAGCAAAGTGCTTTCATCATGTGAGTTGTCCTATTAATTTCAATAGAACAGAACTACATACAGGCTGAAAGTTAAGCACGTGCTTAAACGTTTTACTTCTTCTTGATGCACACATGTAATTCCAATTAACATTACAACATACTGTGCTGTGGAGATAATCATTTGCTGAATTTAATGGATCGAGCAACTGATGAAATGTTTGTTGTACTACAGGCATATTTTATTTGATCAATTATAAAACATCTGATATGCAATTCTTTGCTAGAATCATAGCACATTTTTGTTATCTTTTCATTGTTACATGTCAGCAGACCCACTTGCATGAAATGTTAAGGTTCTGGACAGCAGAAGCTTAACTTCTTCGCACTGTTGATTTCAATACCTTTCTTACAGGTCCTCAGACATGAGTTTCTGGAGTTGAAATTATTTTCATTCCCACCGCACCCACTGTAGCTAAATGGATGGCATCTTCCAATTGAGTGATCAAAGAAGAATCTTCTCTCATTGGCTTTGCAAAGGCCTCGATCCGCAGGAGTCATGCAGAGAGAAGGGAGAGGAGGTGGTTCTAAGAACATTGAGAAAACATGGTCAGAGGCACCACTGAGTGTCTGGTTCTGTTTCCTTATCTGTTATATTCAGTGTCACAAATTGCAGAGTTTAAACACATACATAGGTACAATGTGAGCAAGCCCTTCCCCCCTCCCCCCGTCCCCCAATAAGTACATTAAGGTAATATTAGGCATGAGTTTTTAATCACACAAAGCTCAGGAAATTCATAGGTAAATTTCACATCAACTTTACTTCTGCCCCCAACATGTACAGTATGCATTACACTAGCATCTTTCATTATATGATCACACAACATACTAGGGCAAATTCTGTCCTCACATTTGAAGTAAAAAAAGCAGGACTTGCCCCACTGCATATGTAGTAATACAAAATGCTTCATATTTTCAGCTAACATTATAGAAAGAAGTGCTATTTAACATCACTGGTGGGAAGGTTTAACTGACACACCTTGCAAAAAAAAGAGGAGTAATTTAAACATTGACTATATGAAAATAGTCCCTCCAAAATGTTACTAAACCTAATGAAGTGACTGCTCCTCAGAGAGTCTGCACACCTTCAAATCACTGAGGGCTGATGGTGCTCAGCACCTTGCAGGATTGGTCCCTGGCTGTGTAGATTTGGAGGGCTAAACCTAAGGTCAGAGTAAGAACAACATTGCCCAATAAGAAAATTCCAGACAGAGCAGACAGTGTGATTGGCAGTCTAACCAAGAAGTGAAGGGGAAGAGTAGGCGCAACAATCAATAGAGAAGCTTCTGGAATCTGATGTTAGTAGTATGGCATTTACATTTTTAAGGTTCCAAGCAGAATGTTGCTGTCCTGTTATTGCTCTTATTGTTTCTGTGTTACTTCAAGTGAAAGGGTAAGAGCTGAAGCTCTGGAGGATGGACAAGTGGTGTCCAGAATGACTGGAAGCTGAACCAAGTCCAGGGAGCTCACCCAAGACTGGAAGGAGCGTCAAAGCATGGAGAAGTAGGATGACCGATCACCCCAGATGGGCTCAGGCCTATTTCAGAAGCCAAAGTGAAAATTATGCATATAGTTTCTGAAGGCAAGAAGGCTGAAGTTTCAAGGGAATGGGAGCCATTTTATCAGTCTAAGCGCTGTGATTCCTAAGAGGACGGTGAGAAGCCAGACAGAGATTCTTGAAGAAGCCACAGGGCTGGAGAGCTGGAAAAGTCAGTTCAGAGCAAAGAACAGCTGGAAGTTCTCAGGAGAGACTGCAGTATAACAGAGCCGAAGGCATCCTGAAGATACAGAATGACGAACCAGACAAGCCGCTCAGTGAGCAACAGGCTACGAGGTGGCTAGAAACGCCCAGAACTGCAGGCTGAAAAAGAAAGGAGAAAATTGAGTTACATTTTACGTGTCTTACAAATGTTCTCATTACCAAAAATATTTGCGTATAAAGTATGATTCACTAACAGGTTCCCTGGACAGCATTATGAAAAAGAGTGTGAAATATTGCTGGGAAGGAAAAAAAATAGTAATTGTGGTGGGGAGGAAAATAACAGTAAAATGGAACTAGAAATTTTTAAGCGACATTAAGAACATTACAGTGTTGAACAAGAATTCTTTGAATGCAAAAATTGAGTAAAGAATTTTTAATTGTATTTTAAGGTAAATGTAGTCTTTTCAGGTTTCAATATGAGAATAAATGTGTTATGTATGGGATGTAATCATGTAACTAAAAGGGTTCATTGAAACTTCTGAGAGAAGAGAGAGAAAAGAATAAGTGACTGCATGAACTGTGTTTGGAGCGTAAGGATTGTTATTCCAGAAAGGACAAATGGACCAGTGTTTTGTGTCTGACAGATCAATGACAATGCTTCAGACGAAGATTAGAAAAATGCAAGCAATATGTTTCTTAGAGTTTGCCTACATAAATTGCACTGGTTTATCTAAAGCTGTGATTTTTAAACTGATTAAGTTAAACCACTGCAAACTCCTGTGTGGACACCTTATTTTGGATTAAACTAGGTTTATTTCAGTTTATTTTAAAATGAATCAGGAATAGGTTTAAATTATTTTTAAATAAGTCACTCAAAGCAAAACAAGAGACTGTCCAGATAGGGGTATGCACTGTTTTAAAATAACTTTTACTTTAATAAATTGGTGCAACTTTCTTGTGTACACCAGAGCTAACTGAGCAAGTTTATGCCAAGAGTGAATTTCATCCTGACCTCAGCTGGAGATGAAATTATGCTCTGAAACACAAAGATTGCTTCAGAAAGCAGTAAAGACCAACGTACTTACCTATGCTAATCTGGGAACTAATCCTATGCTAATCTGGGAATTTTTGAACCTGGAAAAAAACACAAAAGAAGGGCATATCAGTGACAACGGGTAGATGAGACTGGGATGTTATAATATTTCACAGAGTTTAAGTTGGGAATATAAATTACTTGCCTGGTTTGTTCATCTTCTAGAAAAAATCCTTGCCTCAGGGAATTGTCATGCCGCGAGCAAGTGTGTCCTGGGAATTAGTGCCACGGGGCTGGCCCTCTGGAAAAATACCATGATCATGCATGCAGGTGCCCCAAGAACATGGGTTCATCACAATGATTGGGAGACAGCTAACACTTTGTAAAGCCCATATTTCCTTTCCATAATGGACTCTCCCTCTGGAACTAGGGTTGCCAACTTTGATTGGACAAAGATTTCATCACATGACAATCTTTAATTAAAGATTAATTTTTAATTTCTGAAGACTACAGGACAATCCTGGAGAGGTGGCAACCCTATGAACTTTCCAACTGCCAGCTCATGGACATTCCTGCTTAACTTTCCTCCTCCCATGAAGTAGTTTGAGTAAGGACTGCCTAATCCAGGTATGTGTAATACACCCTTCGGCGTGACATCTGAATGCTATTCAGGATCCTTTCTAATTGTACGGTTTCTAAAAAACTATGCTGCACATTGTCCAAGGCATTCTGTAAAAAAATAAAAAAGACTAATAGTTACCCAATCCCCATTTAAATGGATTGTCACAATCTTCAGGATGCCTGCATGTCCCCTGCATTTTGTGCAGCTTCATGAAAACAGCCAGCCTGTGAAAATCTGTACCCTTCATCTATGTACAAAGGCAACTCTGCATGAAGGCCGTAATTAAGAAAAAGATGTAATGATAAAAAGAAACAAGCTCTATTGTGGATTTCATGTCTCACAATTATACCGGTGATTAACGGATTTTGATTTTAATATACTGACTACTGTGGTAGTCTCCATCAATGTGAGATTGACACAATTTAAAAAAAAACATGTTAGAAGTATGTAAACCACATTTGCAGTGTGTGTCTCTCTCTCCCCGCCCTCACCCCACCTCCCTCACCCCCAGTGGGTGGTCCACACAGAGGTCTGGACAGCCTTTGAGCTACCCAGGCTAGGTCTTGTTGCACAGGCAGTAGACACTAATTGATTTTAAAAAGATCAGTGAAGCACAGGCTTCAGCATGATCTGTACAAGCCTGCCAAGGATCCTGGGTACTTAGTTGGGCAGCTAGCCTGTCCGTGCTGCCACAACTTCACTGCTGTTGGTAGGCTAGCCAGCTTGCTTATGTCTACACATTCTGCAATCACACCTCTGACTGCTCTAATTAGGTGTCATACATCTTTATTTTATGCTTGGAACTACAGCGTTACTCTACTGGCACTTAAAATAACATTATGGGTTTGATGCAAAGCCCACTGAAGTCAAGGCAGTTTTTCCATTTGGGGTTTGTGTGCGGATGGCTGGGTAGTGGTGTTCTGTGATATACAGGGCAGCAGACTAGATGATCTGGCGGTCCCTTCCGGCCTTGAGGTCTATGACCCTTAAAGACTTTTGGCTTTATCCTCTGAATTCTTGTTCTCCTGTTTATCCAAACCCCTTCATTTATGCAGGTTTTAGATTTCCAGTGACAATTTCATAAACCTGGACATTCTATGTTTATTATTTGCCAGATAAAATGTCCCATAGCTCAGCACCATGTGGTCATGAACAGGCAATGAAAGAATCCATTGTATTGTATACATGCAAGGAACAGAGCGAAGGCTTCTGAGTAGCGATGGCGGACAGTGTTCCAACAAAACAGCTTTCCATCAGAAACTGCTGATACAATGGAATAGAAACATTCCATGAGAACATGTCAGTTCTGTTGAAGCTTTTGACAGAAGCCAGGCCTTGGCATCTGGGTTACCCAGTTCCCTGGCAACCTGGCAGTTTGCCTGGTGGGCTCCTGTGGAGCCCAGGCTTCCAGCCTCTCCAGAGCTACATGTGGTTACCTGATGAGAAGCCAGAAGCTGGGAAGTTAGAGATCCTCGGGTGCTCAGACTGGAAAGTTTTGAAATTTGTTGAAAAACAGGGAAGGAAAGAGAACCACCACTGAACAGGGACTCTGTCCTGTACTTGAGGGCTGGACACAGGCTGTTTGGACTCCTTTGCAGGAAGCAGCCAGCTCACTTATTCTTCCTCCATCCGTGGATAGGGTCCAAGAGCCAAGTGTGACACAATGCACGTTTGCTGTGTTATCTTTCATATATCTAATAGTTTCAGAGATATCACCAAACTGTTCCCCGAGCCCTACTTTATTACAGGACCTAAACTTTGGTCTCAGCTTTCTGGTTGTCAGGGAAGAGAAAACTGAACAATCTTCACATAAATTGCAGAACTGTTACAAAGATAACTGATGATCAGATCTTGCATCCAACAGACCAGATCTGAGAGTATAAATTGCTACAGGTATGTTAACAGGTAGAGCAATGCCAATTTACCCCAGTAGAGTGTCAGGGCCATGTTTGGAGAGAATCTTTTAGTAACAAGAATAGGAATTGACAACCTGCATAATTCCATACAGATTGTGTTGATAATTGGATTTCACTCCTGTACCATGTTTAAATGGCACAGTGGAGTGTGGAGAATATCACAAGTCAGCTTCCCCTTTCTGTTCCATCAGAAAATGAAAGGTTTGATTCTCAGCTCACTTTCTCTGGTTTTCCAGCAGTGTAAAATGAAGTTACCCTGTGATTTACACCCAGAAGGAGAATCAGACTAAATGATCTTTTCTGTCACCAGATGATCATAGTGAGCAACACTGCGAGAAGTTTCAGATTTGCACTTAAAGAAGAAATATAGTTCCATCTAGAAATAGAAGAATTCAATTCTCTATATGGAAATAGGTTTGTTGGTAGCTTATTTATTTGATGTTTCTGCAGCTTTTGATCTATCACCAACAACACGTTTCTTTCTTTGAAACAGAGATTAAATAAATTTTCAATGGTATGTTAATATATTTCCTATAATGAGTGATTCCGTGGATAGCATTCTTTATTGGGTCCATAACGTGCCCATTTATTTAAAAATAGAAAATGCTTTAGAAAAAAAATGTGATTGATTATGCCCTCTCATTTTCATACATTTGTTGTGTGTGAGATTTTCAGACTCACATAATTAGTAAATATATCTCAAGGAATTCACATGCTATTATGACTCTGTATTTATGCTTTCTTGTTAGAAAATGCTTCCACTTGTGTAAGACTTTTCAGCAAAATAGTCGTCCAAAATGCTGTCCTCTCTTCTAATAGCTTAGCTATTTCAGCAACTGTGAGTTGCTGTCTCAGCATCAAATGCTGCAAACTGGTAACCAAAATAGATAGCATCACCAAAGCTTATCCTCAGCCCAAAAGTGAATATCATCACAATGCATGCAAGAAATGTAATACAACACAAGCAAATAAATATCCAAAGTTTATTATCAAAATCTTACTAAGCAAAGAGCACTGATACATTCCCCATCCATTATCTTATAGCCAATGTCAAACAATGAAGGATCAGTGAATGCATTAGCCATCACCCAATCTCAGGAAGTATATGTGAGTACAAGTGCAGAAGACCACCAGAAAGACTTGGTGAGAGGGATCAGTCTTTTCCCAGCTGTTGCGTGTTCCCTCTTGTACAACTGTGGATCACAAATTGACATGCCTCAACCACATTTACCTTTCAAAGCCTGGACAAATTCTCAATCTCTAATACACAGTCCTCAACTGTGGAAACAGGTCCAGAGCTAACATCAGAGTTGAAGGGCCCAAGGTTTATTTACATTCAGTTGACTCTACACCTCTCTGACAGCCTTGAGATGGATACAAATGTAATTTACCCCCATGTTACTTATACCCCCTTACCACAGTAGTGTAAAATGGTCTTACTGTACATGAGAATCAGGTCCAATAATTTTATTGGGCCAAATTCCGAAATCTGATTATGGCCCCTCTGGACTATCCAGGTGACTGAAAGGGTCTGTAATCCAGCTGCAAATCACCAGCAGAGAATTCATTTGGCATAGAGGGGAAAAGCCAAGAAACTCTTGCTATATATGAAAGGCAGACACCCTGGTCTCTATGTGGGAAAAACTCAGGTAGGATCAGACATAGCTCATATTTATTCACTTTCTCCTTCTCTGTCGCCATACAATAACTGAATTTAATCTTTCCTATGGTAATTACGTGTCTCACATAGTCATTACACTTAAAGAATAGTAAATTTTAGTGTCTCTTACATGTCAATGTTTACTCCAGGCCATAGAAGAAAATTGTTCAGTCTCTACCATACAAATCATGTACAAATAATTTATGTTTTGCCACCAAGTATTTCTTAATGTCTGTAGATCTATAGATAATATTTTCTTTACCCCTTCACTTTCAGAGGAATTGTCATCTCCATTTGTTTTACCCATGCAAATTCAAAAGGAAATTCTTACCAAAAAGCCTTGGAAAGTCACTGGGCTTTGCAACAGGAGAGCTATTGTTCATCATGATGGGGTGTTCTTCATGGTGGTCTAATTGCAGTGAATTTGCTGAAAGAAAAAGAGAGAAATAGTGACTAAAGGGATATCTGGACAGCCTAGACCTTGAAACTAACACGTGACTAATATTGGTTTGACTGACTCCAAGTGTGAAATTAATAACACTAAAAAACAACCTTCCTCCAACCCCCACTGGTATTTTTACCATATGGGATTGGTACAAATGCTATCCTGGGACCACTCTGTCCTCCGAATAATTTAAGATCGGAACTGAAATTCATTATTTTAGTTGCTGCACTGCCAACATTCTAGTCAGTGCACATATAAAACTCCTTTCAAATATGTATTATTACTAACAATTCATATGGCCCTTATCCAGATTCAGGCCAGAAACGAGGCATGATATAGATCTGTTGAAATCAGTGGAGCTAAACCAATATATCCCACATGGCCCTGTATTTTTTCCATTAATTGTCTTTTGTATTATATAAATATTTACTCTTATTTCAGGCATGGGGAAATGGACTTTTGATCAATGAAATTTGCATGTGCACTAGGGATGTGATATCAAACACATACATTTTGATTTAAAATATTTTTTTTAAAATTATAATATTCTAAATATTTTTTAGGTACACTAGACAACGTTAATGAATATTTTACTGGAATTTTTAAGATGAAAATATGTACAGATATTTAACTGAAAGAAGCAGGAATTCTGCAATATTCATTGGAACTAAGCAGTGCCAAATAACCAGCACTAGCTTTATGCTATTTAAAAAAAACCAACCAAACCTTAATTGTTGATGGCTAAATGCATTAGCTCGATGCAGTGGTTATTGCAGAATCCAGGACCTTAATTTGCATTATACTCCTTCCCCACAAATCCCTTAAAACAATACATTTTTCATATAAAAATAAAAATGAGAACAACAACAACAAGAAACTTACAATTGTCCTGGCAGGCAATCTGGCATTCTTCCAAGGCCTTAAAGTTGTTCTGATTTCCCAGGCATCCACCATACATGAACTTTTCACACTGCTGTGACTCCTTGTTATAGAAATATCTGGAAAAATAGCCTCGGCAGATTCCAGGGTCTTGCTCCATAAAACAGAAGTTGGGCTTTTCTGTTGAAAATAAAGATTGAGGAGTAAAAAATAACTCATGTTCTCTGTGATCAAAATTACAACAGAACTAGAAAAACTTGGAGCATGAGAGCAAAATAATTTTTATTGCCTGCTCCTCACTTATCATACAGCAAAGCTCCAGGTACAGTGAATTATCTCTGTGACCTGAAACACAAGATTCGATGACCAATCAAACAACAGATGTTCTTATTAAGAAACTGACTCTTTGAATCAAAGAAAGAATTATGTCTTGCTTATCTTATTTGAATCTTACTACAAATTATTCACCACTTGATAAATGCATCAAGTCAGTATTAGTGGGAAGCAGAGAGAAGGAGGTATAAAGGACTAATACTAAAATAGAAGGGAAAAGGGGACATAACAAAGGAACAGAAAAATTCAGAGTGTATTTTGTCTCAGACGTTGAACTGTTGTACAATGGGACAGAAACCTGGGGTGAGGTTTAGCATCACTTTTGAATCTAGTTAGTACTACATGATTACAGCACGAACCAAGAAAATATGGGAAAATCATACAATATTCAGACAAGATTAATACCAGAGATCTGAAGACCCATCATCTTGGGCTATGGCAGTAAAGGGAAAAGCAAAACTATCCTTGATTTTGTTAGCTTGTGACATAGCCATAAGGTTAGCCTTAAAGTGTAGATATTCATTTTATTTAATTTTTCTCTAAATGAAGTTAAGAAATAAAATCATGGCAGGAAATAAAACATAACTGTGATTTTGAGTCATTCTGAACTGTCAGGTACATATATTTTGAAATATGCATTCTGGATCTGATTGACTGACTAATTAGGTAAATGTATATTTAGGCAAGCACACAAAACACTCATTATGTGTGAGATATAGAATAGTGAGAATGGATCTGTCTGAGCCACTGTGGCCTGCCAGTTGAATGTAAATGGTCAATTACACCAAGTAAATCTACAGTAATCTCACTGAAGTCAGTGAAGTTGCTTAGAATTAACTCTGGTATAAATGAAAGCAGACTCTGATCCATAATTTAAAAGGTGTCACTTATCAGATACACATTTGACCAAAACAGCTAATTCAGAACCATTATGGAATATTGTATATTTAAATATTTATTATAATTTGTTACATTCAAATAATATTTATGAATATGTATATGTATATTGTGAATATGTATACGTATATTTATGAATATGTATTAATTTAATATTAATAATAATACCTATTTTATAAAGGCACCCATACCCTATATTAGGAATGCATAATTTCAGTCTGTCTTAGAAATAGAACTGGTTGGAGAAACTTTGATGGAACCATTTTTCATCGGAATATGCAGTTCCATCAAAATCAAAACACATCATGAAATTAGGTCGATTACATCAGAATAGAAAAAACATGAAAAAAGTTCTGGCAATGTCAAAATGTCCCAGTTCAACATTTTCAGAACAAAAAACATTTTGATTTTTCATTTTGAAATGATTTTCATTTCAATTTTTTGATATTGTCTATTATATTGTTATACTATTTTCATTTTGTTAAAATGAAACATTTCAAATGACCCAAATTTTAAATGAAGCCACGTTTCAAAATCTCAGAATGCTTTATGAAATGAAACTTCCATCCTTCCCAGAGCTCTGCTTAGAAATGCTGTTGATGTCTTGTACTTAGCAAACTTTTTGTGACGCTTCATCGAGATAATGTGCAGATATCATCATTAAAATTTAAATCAGACTATCTTAATATTTTATTTTAAGTAACCAAAGTCAATAATATTCAAAAATTGTTTACTACCTAAATTTCATTTTACATCTGGGCTGTTTGTAGTTAGATTGAAAAATTGCATCTTCTGCCAGTAAATACATTTACAATACAATTCAAGCATAACACCATTTGGATTAGCATCATTCATACAAAATGCATCCCAAGGCACTTCACAGAATTACAAAACGCACTTCGCACAGGACAATGAAGTTGAGCGGTCTGGGAAGGGAGACACTATTCTTTCAGCTGAGAATTTAAATGAGATAGATAGTTGCTTATGTAGAATGGCACTAAAAGGCTATCTCAGACAATAGGCCCAGCAGAGGGGAAGGGTTTTTCACCAAATGCTGCACAACTACGCTTGGGGGGAATTCTGTGCCAAAATATTAAAAATTCGGTGCACAATATTTTAAAATTCTGTAAAATTCTGCATACACCTCTACCCTGATATAACGCGACCCGATATAACACGAATTCGGATATAACACGGTAAAGCAGCGCTCCGAGGGGGCGGGGCTGCGCGCTCCGGCAGANCAAAACAACACAATATAATCATGCTCTTGCTGACAGCGGGAGCCCCAGCTGTCTGTGCCAGGCATTGGCAGGAGTGCTGGGGGGTGGGGGAAATCACTAATTATGTGGGGAAAAAATAAAATTCTGCAGGAAACATTCATTCTGTGCAAATTCTGCATTGCGCAGTGGCACAGAATTCCAGCAGGAGAAACAACATAATGAAAGAACAAATAAGGACCTGTGTTAACTGAATTAAGGGAGCTGGAGAAAGATTGGATAATAATTCATATTGCTTAAACAGCAGATCGGCCTGCTAGAAAACTTAAAGCTGATATTAAAATGTGCTCTTGTGATGAAATCTAGTACACTGAGTTTTAGCTCAGAGCTAATTTGTACAGCGGTCATAAGCCTTTCAAGATTAGCAGTTATGAAGGATAAGGTGATGATGCAACCTTGACTATAGTGACATACGCAAATGCTATCATTCTGCATCTGAGTCGTCCTGTCCTTCCCCGGAGACTTAATATCCAAGAGTGTATTACTACAGAAATAGTCAACATTTAATACTGTTGATGATTAGCTACAACAGCTGAGTTTTGCAGGGCATTTGCTGTTCTGTCATGGAAAGCATGGAAATGAGGGTTAGACCTTCAGGGAAATATTGCCAAACTTCTGCAGCATCTGTGGAAAGTCAACTTTAAGGACTCCATGATATAAAATCAGGTCCCTTTTCCAAACTATACTTTTTATATTAATTGTTTAGATATTTTTGAGGAATAATTGGTTTGAAAAATACCAGAATATTAATTTACAAACATAAAAAATGAGAGTAGTTCAGTACATTTATACTTGTAAATGTGCCATATCTGTATTGAGTAACATCCACTCCAAAACAGCCCCACCTTCATCGCCAAGAAGAACAGTATGTGTATGCCCATGCACACAAAGGAGAAGAGGGAGAAGAGCTGGTAAGCAGAGGAAGAGAATTTACTAGCAACATAAAATACTGACTTCTATGAAGTTAGTGGGGCTATTTGGCCATTTCAGACCACAAAAGGCCTCAGACTACAGTGGAATCTTTGACGTCAAGTGGATAGGTAGCAATGAAAGGATAGCATAGTGCTGTGCTTCTTCTGATTACATTTGGGGTCTCCCTTTATCACAGATTAATGAGTATATTTATGTTCGCTATGAAAAAAAAAATTACACTCTTGGGGCAATGGCAGAAAATGTGGATGTTTTAGAAGCTCTGAGTTTTAATGTTGTTAGTCAACTCAATTAACCTGTATTGTTAAGCCACTACTGTCTAATGTTTATTTCTTACCTGAAAGCACAATGGTCTGAACATGCAAATACAAAATCCTTTTTATTCACAACTATGCAAACAATAATCACAAGCATACAGGCTAAACAAACTATAATTGTCAGCTCACTAACTCCCTAGCAGAGGAAGTACTTGAATGGTAACATCTTTGAATGGTAACATTCATTTTAGTGCCGTGGAAAAGGCAATACCTTCATCTCAGACTCCCCTCTGAATTTAATGTCCTCGTAACTCTTGAAGAATCAGTTAAAGTCCTCCTTTCCTCATTACTGAAGGAATGGAAAGAAAAATGCGTAACATTTTTATTTTGGAGAGGAGGGGTTGCTTGCTATTGGTTTGGTAATCACTGTCATCCCAGATACTCTCAGTGAATACCGAGGACTCTGACATCATTTAAGCCTGAGGTTGCTCAATATCAGAAGGTATTCTGGAGCACTGATCACTTTTAGAGATGCAACAGGGGACCTACCATAAAAAGGTCATTCCCTATTGTCTCCAAATAAGACACTGCTAAGTAATTACAATATGAAAATTACCTTTTCCAAATCTTCCACGGGTTTTCTTCACCTGGAATTCTGCAATAGAAAGAAAAATATTTTTTTAAACGAATAGCAAGAGGTTCATCTCCAGAATGAGACTGTGGCATTTAACCAAAGCCCTACATTGGGGAGAACATGGAAAAAAATCGCTTGTCTACATTAGAAAAATATTGCAAATATTTTACACTTTTGCTAACACTGGTTTCAGCTCTATTTACATGGAAAGGCCTGCTATAGCTGTGCTACTGTGACATGTTAAGTACATTGGGGGGGATTCCTGACCCCACTGAAGACAATAGCAAAACACCCACTGACTTCAATGGAGTGAGGATTTCACCCCATGTCATTTAAGTTTGCTCAGCACAGGTTCAATAGACAGAATGCTTTAAATATTATTCATCAGAGGGGTAGCCGTGTTAGTCTGGATCTGTAAAAAGCAACAGAGAGTCCTGTGGCACCTTTAAGACTAACAGATGTATTGGAGCATAAGCTTTCGTGGGTGAATACTCACTTCATCAGACGCATACCCACTTCGTCAGGCCAGACTCCAAAGAGAAACTGCTGAGCTTCAGTTCATTTGCAAATTTGACACCATCAGCTCAGGATTAAACAAAGACTATGAATGGCTCGCCAACTACAAAAGCAGTTTCTCCTCCCTTGGTGTTCACACGTCAACCTCCATGATGGAACTAACCTCGTTATCTCCAGCCTGATTCTTGCCTGCATATTTATACCTGCCTCTGGAAATTTCCATTACATGCGTCTGATGAAGTGGGTATTCACCCACGAAAGCTTATGCTCCAATACATCTGTTAGTCTTAAAGGTGACACAGGACACTCTGTTGCTTTTTAAATATCATTGGCAGCCAGTGGCTCATCTATACCAGGCAACCAATACCGCGCATACCAGAGGAGCTGGATCTGGGTTACCTATATAGACAAGTTTTTAGAGAGATTGTGGCAACTGCTCCCCTCTTCAGACAGCCCACTCTGCCACCTTATATACTGACAGACTTTCAATGATACCTTGGATTCCAAGTCCATTCTCCAAAGTGACTTAGGCACTTATGCTCCTATGTAACCTAGGCTCCTGACAATTTTAACCACCTGTCTACATTGGATTTGTCTACGCAGATTTAAAACAGTGTAATCCTTTTTCTAGCAAAAGCTAGGTTTAGATATGGTTCTAGAATGGTATGAACATGGCTTCAAGTCTCCATGCAGACGTGGCCCAACCCCAGTAATTGTTCAGCTGTTGCAGCACTGCGGCTGGTATTAGCAGGGCACACAAGAATGGGGATTGTCTTTAGCCCCTTTGTTGTGGTTCAAGGTTTTTGGGAAAGCTCCTTGTGCCCTCTCCCCTTTCCCCCATTCACTCTCATGCAGGAATAGGCACAATCTAACTCAATATTTCCAAAGTGATGATCTTATTCATTCCACTGATATTAAAAATATGCTCAATATTATTTGTTTTAAAAGTGCCCTTCCTTCAACCCATGGTTACATTTAAGAACTGGGATACTTGACTTAAATGAATCCTATATTTTCTCACTTGACCCACTGACATACTGTCTAGGAATTTGAAGTTCATTCATGCAACTCTAAAATGAACCCCAAGACATTTTCCACTTTGCTCCCATAATCAAACCCCAGTATCGGAGCCTGAGCCAAAGCCCATAGAAGAAGTCAATGGAAAGATTCTCAGTGCTTAGATTTAAGGTAGAATTGAATCTCCCTCTTTGAAATAATCACTGGACTACAATGTGCTAAACATAGAACAATACACAGAGATCTGTTAAAATGATAATACCTCACTTGACTTAACGTTATGTTACAGTGTTGAGAAAAGCTGGGTAGATCTTGCAAATCCTTCTGTTTGTTTTATATAAAACAAATTCTTGGATGCTAATTCCAAGGTCTGTAGTTTAAAATAACTGAATTTGTCAATGTTACTCATTGGAAAACAATGCTAAATATACTTCATATTTCAATAGAAAAAACATGATGCTAATATATGCCCAAGAAGCCTCCAGCCCTGGAAAGATTCTCCAGTTACAGTACGTGTAGGTACATTCCATTCTTATGACGATCGAGCTTTAAAAAAATATTTGCATCAAAGTAGTACATTTGAATTATATTCTTTATCTGTTTTCTGAACAGCATCAGGATTGGATAACGGGTCAAGGCCAGCAAGAAGATTGAACCAAGCAGTCAGGTCTTTAGGATTCTTTGCAGGTTCTTTTGCAGGCATCTTGTTGGTGTTCACATCCAAATTGTGACTTGATCTGACCGTGTTTGTTCATCCATGAACACTCATGCAAATCTCTTGTTTACATGAACACTGCAGGGAGGAAACTTTCATTTGCACAAACATTCACCTCAGAATTACTCACTTATAGACTCATAGACTTTAAGGTCAGAAGGGACCATTATGATCATCTAGTCCGATCTCCTGCACAACGCAGGCCACAGAATCTCACCCACCCACTCCCGTAACAAACCCCTAACCTATGCCTGAGTTATTGAAGTCCTCAAATTGTGGTTTAAAGACCTCAAGGTGCAGAGAATCCTCCAGCAAGTGACCTGTGCCCCACGCTGCAGAGGAAGGCGAAAAACCTCCAGGGCCTCTGCCAATCTGCCCTGGAGGAAAATTCCTTCCCGACCCCAAATATGGCGATCAGCTGAACCCCGAGCATGTGGCCAATATTCTCTATCCTGACACTTAGGAAAAGACTCCCAATATCCCAACATTTAAAATCGGTACTA
Organism: Platysternon megacephalum; assembly: GCA_003942145.1. Taxonomy (NCBI): domain Eukaryota; kingdom Metazoa; phylum Chordata; order Testudines; family Platysternidae; genus Platysternon; species Platysternon megacephalum. Next base: position 831,053 of record QXTE01000009.1, on the reverse strand, counting down.
ACTCCCAGGCGGCACATTATTGACCTATTGGGTAAATCAAGTTATCCTATCAGATCATCCCTTCCATAAACTTATCAAGCTTAGTCTTAAAGCCGGAGAGGTCTTTTGCCCCCACTATGTCCCCCGGCAGGCCATTCCAGTATTTCACTCCTCTGACGGTCAGAAACCTTCGCCTAATTTCAAGCCTAAACTTCCCAACTGCCAATTTATATCCATTTGTTCTCGTATCCACATTAGCACTGAGCCGAAATAATTCCTCTCCCTCCCCGATATTGATCCCTCTGATATATTTAAAGAGAGCAATCATATCTCCCCTCAACCTTCTTTTG
>QXTE01000009.1:816208-830640 GCA_003942145.1 Platysternon megacephalum | reverse complement strand
GTCTCCCTTTTAACCAGTTCCTTATCCACCTTTCAATTTTCATATTGATCCCCATCTTTTCCAATTTAGCTAATAATTCCCCATGTGGAACCGTATCAAATGCCTTACTGAAATCAAGGTAAATTAGATCCACTGCGTTTCCTTTGTCTAAAAAATCTGTTACCTTCTCAAAGAAGGAGATCAGGTTGGTTTGGCACGATCTACCTTTTGTAAAACCATGTTGCATTTTGTCCCAATTACCATTGACCTCAATGTCCTTAACTACTTCCTCCTTCAAATTTTTTTCCAAGACCTTGCATACTACAGATGTCAAACTAACAGGCCTATAGTTACTCGGATCACTTTTTTGTCCTTTCTTAAAAATAGGAACTATGTTAGCAATTCTCCAGTCGTACGGTACACTTTAGGTCATCTAATCAGGGATCAAAAACTGGGACTTTATGAAAAGTTTGTGAATGCATAGGCCCAAATCTATTTGTGCAAACTATTTGTCGGACAATTTTGAACAAAAAATAAATCTCGGAAAACCGTGATTAACCAATTCATAGACAGAGTCTGAATGTAACAATCTCCACCATGGTTATCAGCAAGAATTGAAGCTGAGATTGTCAAAAGCAAAGCACAAGCCTCTACCACTTGATCTACAGTAGTAACAATAACCAGAGGCTCTTATCCTCTGTGGGGACCAGCCACTTAAAAAGAGACAGCATGTTACAAACTGAAAAAACAGGGAAAATCACTTCTCTTAATGCCCCCTTTATGTTCTTCTTCCAGGCCCATTTCCAGACTTCCTTCCACCTCCAGTTAACCTCCTCCCTTCCTTTAAGTTCCTTCTTATAACCTATTCCTTCAAGGTTGCTTATAAGCTATGCTGAAATCATTTTAACCAAATTTAACTAAATAAAAGTTCATCTATCTGTATATACATGCTAGCTTCTTATGTGACCACATAACCCTACTGTGCTCAAACTCAGCTTGTCCCCATCCCCTGACATAGCATTTTTCTCCTGGTCTTCTTAACTAAAGCTCCACCTGAAATTCACTACCTGCAGGTAGGCTGCTTAATGGGGCTTTGCCTGGATGCAGAAGTTCATCTCAGGCAACAAACTGCAGAATCGGGGCCTCAGTAAGGAAGCTGTTCAGGAAGGGACTCAATCTTTATTTGCTCTGTGAATCACCATACACACATTTAGTATGTAAGTATATAGTATATTAAGAGAATATCTTATAAGAAAACACCACTGAAGTGTTGACTTTAGACATAATTTTAATAGTCTTTTTTTAGTTCAGTATTAAACAATTTGTTCCTCTTGAATATGATTAATAATAAACATATCTATAGCACCATAACTTTCCATGGCTCTTCAATTACAGAGGTGCTCATGATAAGTGCTAAACTTCTGGAACTGGTTTTTATTGAACTTTATCCCAACAGTAACTTCTCTTTCTGGGCAGTCTTTGACATGTTTGTTCTTTTGAAAGCATCTTGCCATAATTTCATTTTGGACTTTTAAAGCAAAACTATCAGGACAGTAGAATCAGTATGAAGTTCCATTGTGATGCATTTTCCTTCTTCCCCTGGGATAATCCAGATGGCATCATTTAAAAAAATTATTCTTCAAAGACAACAAATACACAGTGAAGTGACTATCTTTTGTTTGAACATATTTCTGGCCCTTCCTGTTAGCAAAAGCTTGTACCTTATTGTAGTGAGGTGGTGTGGGTCTCCGCCACCACGGAGAGGGACGAGCCCCTCCCACATCAGAGTGGGCGGAGCCAGCGAGTCCTGTGCCCACCCCCCAGAGGTCAAGGCGCAGGACAGGAAGTATAAAAGCCCGACCCCAGAACTCACTCGAGGAGCAGCCGCTGGAGAGGCCAGATGCTTCTGGCCTAGCTCCCGGTTGGGAGACCCTGGCGACCTACAGCGGATCCGAGGACTGGCTTGACCTGCCGACACCCAAGGCCAACCAGAGCCCAGAGGAGCTGCCCAGCCTGCCCCTCACCAGTTACCCAGAGGAGCCCATGGTGCTGGACCCCCTCTGGAGGACACCATCCGGACCCCAGTACCTCCAGAGGGGGAGTTCGGAAGTAGCCCGGGGGCAGCCGACCCTAGTCTGGCTGCAGCACTGCGAGCACCTATGTCAGTGTGTTGAAGCCAGTATCCCCACTGACTCAGCAGCAGGCCTTCTGCCGCTGCTAGGGCCCCGTGCTGGGACGCAGTGGAGTGAATGGGCTTGTGTCCCCCCTGCCACCCAGCTTGCAGGTGGTAGTCTCCCCCTCTCCCAGGCCCTTCGGAGCCAAGAGCCTGGGCTTGTTGTTTACTTGCCTTTGCTCAGCCCCTGCCTGAGGACCTGAGCCATTGACTCTTTGCTGCCCCACCCTGACCCAGGGCCTGGGCCTGCTAGATAAAGGACTCTCTGTTGCTTTTTACAGATCCAGACTAACACGGCTACCCCTCTGCTTTCCCATGTGCATTACTTTGCATTTATCAACATTAAATTTCATCTGCCATTTTGTTGCCCAGTCACCCAGTTTTGAGAGATCCTTTTGTAGCTCTTTGCAGTCTGCCTGGGTCTTAACTATCTTTAGTAATTTTGTATCATCTGCAAATTTTGCCACCTCACTGTTTACCCTTTTTTCCAGATCATTTATGAGTATGTTAAATAGGACTGGACACAGTACAGACCCCTGGGGGACACCATTATTTATCTCTCTCCATTCTGAAAACTGACCATTTATTCCTACCCTTTGTTTCCTATCTTTTAACCAGTTACCAAGCCATGAAAGCACCTTCCCTCTTATCCCGTGGCAGCTTACTTTGCGCAAGAGCCTTTGGTGAGGGAGCTTGTCAAAGGCTTTCTGAAAATCTAAGTACACATGCTTGTTGACCCCCTCAAAGAATTCTAGTAGATTGGTGAGGCATGATTTCCCTTTACTAAAACTGTGTTGACTCTTCCTCAACAAATTATGTTCATCTATATGTCTGACAATATTGTTCTTTATTATAGTTTCAACCAGTTTGCACGATACTGAAGTCAGGCTTACAGGCAAGTAATTGTCGGGATCACCTCTGGAGCCCTTTTTAAAAACTGGCATCACATTAGCTATCCTCCAGTCATCTGTTACAGAAGCTGAATTAAATGATAGGTTACAGACTACAGTTAGTAGTTCTGCAATTTCACATTTCCTTCAGAACTCTTGGATGAATACAATCTGGTCCTGGTGACTTATTGCTGTTTAATTTATCAATTTGTTCCAAAACCTCCTCTAACGACACCTCTATCTGGGACAGTTCCTCAGATTTGTCACGTAAAAAGAATGGCTCAGGTTTGGGAATCTCCCTCACATCCTCAGCCATGAAGACCAATGCAAAGAATTCATTTAGTTTCTCCGCAATGGCCTTATCGTCCTTCAGTGCTCCTTTAGCACCTTGATCATCCAATGGCCCCACTGGTTGTTTAGCAGGCTTCCTGCTTCTGATGTACTTAAAAAAAAATTGCTGTTACTTTTTGAGTCTTTGGCTAACTGTTCCTCAAATTCTTTTTTGGCCTTTCTAATTGTATTTTTACACTTCATTTGCCAGTGTTGATGTTCCTTTCTATTTTCCTCACTAGGATTTAACTTCCACTTTTTAAAGGATGCCTTCTTGCCTCTCACTGCTTCTTTTACTTTGTTTAACCATGGTGGCTCTTTTTGGTTCTGTTACTATGTTTTTTAATTTTGGGGTATACATTTAAGTTGAGCCTCTATTATGACAGAATCAGCAGTTTTCAGCATGGGATCTCTACTCTTCTGGCACAAAATAAGAAAGATTTATTGTGACTGTACAGCTCTGGACTTATTTCATTAACAGCCAGTTCAATAGTTTCTCTTGCTATTGGTTCTACCGTATGACCCAAATGCACTGCTGAATTTATTTTTCCTGTGTAAGCTAACACCATTTACGAGTAGCTTTGCTCTGCAATCAGGCATAGAATCATCCACCGTAGGTATTTTCCAATACAAGAAAGATGAGACAGCTTTTCTAAGATGGATATATAGTACACTGAACTGAGAATTAGGACCTATGTGTAATTCTACTCATATCAGTACAAATTGAACAAACATGAAAATTGCCTTTTTAAGTAATTTGCTTCTCTGCCAAGTTTGTGTGTTTCCCTTTCTTTATCTCTCTTTTGTGCAAAATGATGCTGATTTCTTGGAGTCATTTCAGTCTATGAAACTATGCCAATTTACCCCAGCTGAGATTCTGGCATGGGGGGATTGGATCAGAAGACAGCAAAGATTAGCTTTATACCACCTTTAAAAGCTTTACCAGGATTTCCCCCAACACCTTTTGCCTTTAGGGAAGGTGCCCTCTTTTTCCTGCCGCAGACTCTGTCTCTAACAACCCGACTACATTAGATTGAGGAGAAAAGAGCCATGTGGTAAGATCGAATTCCTCTCATGGCACCTTACTGATTACATATGCTCATGACTCCTGTAAAATCTTCACCCTTGATTCATTATGTATCAACCTTTCTTTCCTTACTCTTATCCACTCTATTCCGATGGACCATTCCAAGTGACCAGAGGGTTACATTTTGGCATGAGGTACATGCAAGAGACTTCCCTACTCTGTACCTGTGTCAGAAGAGGAGAGAGAAAAGGCTTTAGTGTTCCAGCTGAATCCCAAATCCAGATGACAACGGAAGTGTGCCAAGTGTCAGTCTGGTGGATAGAAAACAAGAGGCTAATCCACACACTCCAAAATCCTGACCTTTTTAGCGTCAAAAACAAATCAAGAAAGGAGCTTTGTTTGCTCTTCTGATATATGTGCTTTGTGTTCTTGAGTAGCACAAATCCCCATGACTACAAACAGGTTAATCATATTTTTCTAATCAAAAAGTTGTACGCTGTTGTACAACCGATAAAGACCCCTTTAAGCAAAGGTTTTTCCCTTTGGATAATTTTGCTGGAGAATAAAGATTTTTTAGAATAAATACTTACATGGCCTTTGTTTGTATGGGTTTCTTTTATGAAAGTTTAATAAATATTGAAAATAATTTCTGGATTGGTTGCTTACAGGATAAATTAAATTAAATCCCTGACACAAATGTATGAATATGACCTCAAAGAAGGAATTTTGGTCTAGAAATCCCAATGGTAGTTAAATATACAAGTTCTATGCCAAATAGGAATGATACAATTTGACTAATTTATATTTTTCTTTTTAAAATTTACGTTAATACTGCATGAGTTGTAATAAAAAAAGTATTAGTTATTTATGATTCAAAGACATGTTTGTTACAGAAATGTATATGATAAACAATATGCATTTACAGGGACCAGGGAATCATCTGCTTTGTGGAGCACAAAATCTTTCACATTATAATATTCACTTAGGCTTTGATGCATCTAAGCACTTATGCATGTGTTTGACTTTAAGAGCAAAGTCGTCCCATTGACTTTAAGCCTATGCTTTAGTGCTTTCCTGAATCAGACTTTTAGCAAATTAAAAAAAGGAGTCCATAAATATTCCACAGTGAACCCACAAGATTCAATTCTGTGTAGGACAAATAGCTAAAGAGATTGACAGGGCAGTCTGGAGCAGCCAAGAAAGGAAACATAAGAAGTGGGAATGGACTGGGATGTGATTACTCATGCTGGCTTTGTGTACTGGATCAAGAGATTCCAGGGTTCATGTTCACCTGAGTTGAACTCCTGTCCCAGCTGGATTTCCTGCCAAGAACAATCTCCCTCCTACATCTGGCAGTTTCTTAAAATGATTATCTTAAAAAATAAGGCTAAAAACCATTTGAATTGTATGGTATTTTTGTATGCTAATGAACACCCAAATAGGTAGGGAAAAACCCCCATAGAAACTTGCTTTTAAAAGGAATAGAGAAAAAAAATCATAAAGGCCTTTGATAAACTGTATTAACTTCTACAAAAAATAATTCTGGGCACATGGCTGCAAAAATACTAACTACTATCTGCACTGCAGGAAAAGGAAATTCAAAAGATGATGTAAAGGCTGTACCCCTCCTGAACCCATTCAGAAGTGATTCCCCAGTGAGGTTACTGAGCTGGGGTAAATTTATTCAGCCTGTTCTTTCACACTCTGAAATGCTGATTAACACTACCTTAATTGCTATAGAATCTTCAGTTGCTCCAGCATCCTGGGTATCTCATCTGTCAGTCACATAATAGCATATCATTATTTTTTGGTACATCATTCTTACATGCACTTGCTGCTGGCTGAACTTTAATTTTTAATCTCAATGACACTAGGGTAAATACAGGGCAAACTACTCATCTGAAACCCCTAAGAATAGATTTAGGCTGCTTTTAGGATGTTGCAACTTCACTTTTAGAGGAACTTCTGCCTTGAAGGCTCTGTTCTGAGTCTTAGCAGAAGCCAATAAAACTGAGTCTTAAACTAGTTCATTGTCCAGAAAGCTACACTAAAAGACCTGCTGATGGAAGGGTTAGTAGTGACACAGTCATTATCATTGTCACAGGTCATTGCTGAAATTTTGCAGTGAAATTTCTATGTCATCAGAGGTAGCTCAGTGTGTGACATGACAGCTTCAAAGAAGAATCCTTATAAAATATAATATTTTTAAAATATTATAATTAAACCCACTTTGCTTCTAAAATTTGAAATCCAAACATTTGACCTGATATGAAATCAGACAGTTTGCAGTGGGGTGGGGGATGTTCCAGTGGGCTAAGTATAGAACTAAGTTTGACAACACAATAGACTGGTGCAGACTGATCAGAAAAAAGGTGTACATGGTTAAGTGATATAAGTTGCACTGATTTGGCGTTCAGTGAGTGTGCAAAATGAGTACAACTTTCTGTCTGGGAGAATCAAAGGAAGCAGTAGGTGGCAAGGGAATTAGCAGGAGGGTGTAAGATAATGTAACCTTCTTGTTAGTTGCTTTTCTGCTAATTTCTGCCCCCTCAACATGTACATTGCCCACCTACTGAATGCAAAATTGGTGCAAGGTATACTGTTGATATTTATATCTGTTAACATACTTCAGCACATATGCCATTCTTAAACTCAGGCTTCCATGAGAGTTCCTTCTTTTAAGTTTACCTTGCTTACTGAATTTAGCCCACTACTTCGGCCCAGTTAGGCCTCACAACGCCCCATTAAGTAGGAATCCTCACCTCCATGTGAAAGATGGGGAAACTAAATCAAAGAGCAGTTACATGACTTTCCCATGGTCACACAGCAAATAATTGGAATAAAATCCAGGATCTTAATCCTATGCCTACCACTGCTATTCATTAAGGAAGCAATATACCTTGTTATTTTTGAAACTACAGTCCCTCAGCCGTAATCCTGGCTTTGACCCAAATTCATTCTATGGACGTGACTTAGTGTTAAACTCTCTACCTTTATTTCCCTACCTGTAATAAAGAGATAATAGAATATTTATTTATGGTACCTAGCTCTTGGGAGGATTAGTTAACGTTCGCAAACTATGAGGAGAAGCACTATGTACAGTAAGTGCTAAGTATCAGCAAGAAACATTTTAGCACTTGATGTGACCTGCAGACCTGCTCCCTTATCTCTTCCTCCCTCTACGTCATTCTGACACTTTGAGGGAAAATAGGCATGTTAAGAAGCTGTTTGGGATTAGGCTAGTGACATGGCTCGTGGTCAGGGTGGGCAAACGTTTTGGCCCGAGGGCAGGCTATGAATGCTCACGAAATTGGGGGTTGGCATGCGGGAGGGGGTGACGGCTCCTGCTGGGGATGAGGGCTCTGTGGTCGGTTCAGAAATGAGGAGTTCAGTGTGTGGGAAGGGGCTCCGGGCTGGGGCACAGGATTGGAATGTGGGGGCTCCGGTTGGGGTATGGGCTCTGGGGATGAGGGTTGGGGGTGCAGGAGGGTGCTCTGGGCTGGGATCAAGGCATTCGGAGGGCAGGAGGGGGATCAGGGCTGGGGAAGGGGGTTGGGGCGTGGGAGGGGGTCAGGGGTGCATCTCCGAGTGGCACTTACCTCAAGCAGCTCCCAGAAGAGCGGCATGTCCTCCCTCCAGCTACTGTATGCTGCCCCGTCCGCAGACGCTGCCCCTGCAGCTCCCATTGGTCGTGGTTCCCCGCTCCCGCTCCCCTACTGAAGCACCAGAGCGGGGCAAGCCCTGGACCCTACTTCCCGGTGGGTGCTCGAGGGCCGGATTAAAATGTCTGAAGGGCTGAATGTAGTTTCCCCCAGGCTGTAGTTTGCCCACCCCTGCTCTTGGCAGTTTCTATATGGACACAGATTTTTTCTGGGACTCCCCTGAGACACATTTAGGATGTTATCTAGAAAGACTCCCGTTGACTTCACTGGGCTTTGGGTCAGGCCTTAGTGACAGACTCCGAATTGATAGACATGATGGAGAAAAAAACAGATTGCCCTTTGCATCTAGCACAATGCTGTGAACTGTGTCGTCATAAAGCTGCAGCATCTCTGGGTCAGAACAGCAGGAAAGGGTCTTTCGAATTCTTATTGTAAACTCCTAGTTTCTAAATGATTTTCCAGAATTAAGTATTTTATTTTATGAGATACAAAAATTTGCCAAGCATGAAGATGATACATACTGTTCCCAGGAGGTCAATTTTTATCCTGCAATTCTGGCCTGATGCCTAGAGTACATCAGCATATTTCCAGAGCTATGAGGAGGCCTGTTACAGGGGCATGCTTTGAACATGGTGAGGACAAACAGAATGACACTTACTGACGTTTGCACAGAAACCTATCAGAATGGTCCTCAGATTGCTTCACAAAAAGTCAAGACAGCTTACTTATGAATCTATCTCAAATGATCTGTGCATTGCTCAGCCTAGGAATAACTTAATCCCTTATGTCAGTGGGTCTCCTGGGCCCATTACTATTTAATACCATGTTTTGCAATTGGGCAACAGAGAGTTTGTGACTGAAAAGTGATTTCTGTTGAGGACACAGGATTAGATGAATCCTTGAATCTTAACGGATTCATACATCATTTGTATGAATCTGAGTGCAAAATTGTTTTTTTACAGTACTGAAAATTACTGGAATTCTTCAGGCTGTTTTCACTCACCCCCCAGAGACCTCTGCCCCTTCAGCTTCCACCCACTGCTCCTCCTGCACTTCACAACCTTTTTCCCAACCCCTTTCTGGCTCCCTCCTGAATCTACATGACACCTTCCATCTGTCTCCCACGAAATCAAAATCCATATTTGGTATCCAAAGGAACTTGGAAGAGCATGCCTAGCGACGTGATGAGTCCATAAAATGTGAATTTGTCACATTCATGAGGGGGCAGTAGCTTTCTGATTTAAGAGCATCCCTCACTCGGCACTGGTGAGGCCACATCTGGAGTATTGCGTCCAGTTTTGGGCCCCTCACTACAGAAAGGATGTGGACAAATTGGAGAGAGTCCAGCAATTAGGGGGCTGGGGCACATGACTTATGAGGAGAAGGTGAGGAAACTGGGCTTATTTAGTCTGCAGAAGAGAAGAGTGAGGGGGGATTTGATAGCAGCCTTCAACTACCTGAAGGGGGGTTCCAAAGAGGATGGAGCTAGACTGTTCTCAGTGGTACCAGATGACAGAACAAGGAGCAATAGTCTCAAGTTGCAGTGGGGGAGGTCTAGGTTGGATATTAGGAAAAACTATTTCACTAGGAGGGTGGTGAAGCACTGGAATGGGCTACCTAGGGAAGTGGTGAAATCTCCATCCTTAGAGGTTTTTAAGGCCCAGCTTGACAAAGCCCTGGCTGGGATGATTTAGTTGGGGTTGGTCCTGCTTTGAGCTGGGGGTTGGACTAGATGACCTCCTGAGGTCTCTTCCAACCCTAATATTCTATGATTCTATGACTGTAGCACTTCTGTAGGAGAATAGTCCTGAAGGCTGATTTCACAAGGATAGAGCCCTAAGCACTTTATGATTATTATTTAACAGAAAGCTTGGTGTTCCCTGAATACTCAAGCTCATATTCTACATAAAATGTCATTATCAACTCTTCTACAGAATAGTAATCTGGCATTGTTTTCTCAAAGGTCTTTTTCATATAAGTTTTGCTTTTGAAATACTCAATTTAAGTTGCTATAAGTATAATAAAGGTGATCTAGTCTTATTACAAAATGCATCTAACTGTTCCCAAACATTTCTGTAGTAGATCCTCCTTACACAATATCCAGTTTCAGTATCAAGTTCAGACAAAGCGATACTTCCCAACCACAAATTGCTGACATCTATGAGAGATAAACAAGGAAACAGGGGATATACCACTTCACATCAAAATGACTTCTGTGATTGATATGAGATTTTAATATGCCGTATGAGGAATTTTCCTAATTATGCTGAATTTACGGTATAATTTGTAAAGGTGTGGACAACTACAGGCCCTTTGGAAGTGAGCAGGAGGTTTAGGTGCTCAGTTCTAACAAAAAAAAAATCAAGCCATTCAATTTACCTCCCTCTTCAATAGAAGAGTAAACACTATGCACATTTCATCCAGATTGACAGCATAACTGTACATTTGGAATCTTAACTGTGTATCATGGTATGCATCCTATTATTTTGTTTCTACCGGTTAGCTGATGAAGCCTCATTCGGACTGTAAAACTGAGCAATTACAGGCATTACAGAGAAACAATCATTAAGGATATTATTTGTGAGCATTATTAATGATTATTTCTGCCCCTTTGCCAAGTAGCTGTAGCAAATGTCTGAGGTCTTGCAGATTGTCTTCTCAGTGTAGGAGAAGCTGGGGATGGGAGTCTGGGTATATTTTAAGAATAACTTTATTTACCCCAGTCCCAGAACAGAGGGGTTTATCAGCATGCAGACAATCCCTTCTTTCAGCAGCATCAGCCCGACATCCAGGGAGCAACTCTGCCTCAAGAATTGTTTTTACACAACAGCCTTTACCTAGAACCTTGCATAAAAAAAACCTTCACACCATGTCTTCCCAAGACAGAAGATTTGCTCACACTAAGAGTGTGTCTACACTGTAATCACAGGGTGTAATTACAGCTTGAATAGGCATATCCAAACTAGCTTTATTCTAGCTATCTCAGGTCCCAGAGCAGTGAAATTGTGGCAGTGCACACTGTATAAACCCACCTGGATCCCTGGATAATTGCTACCCTGCACCAAAGCATGTGCGCTGCTGCAGCTTCACTGCTCCAGGACCAAAGTTTAGCTAGATTAAAGCTAGTTTGGGTACATCTGCTTGAGCTGTAATCACACCCTGGGACACCACACCGATAGACATACTCCCCCCAAAAGAATTTGGATGACTATGTAGCAGCATCACCTGGTGACCCCAGTTATAACAGTATTATTATTATTATTATTATTATTGAGATATCCCCTACAGGCAGAAGGCCCCATTGTTCTGGGAAACAAACAAGAGACGGCCCCTGCCCCAACAACTCACAATCTAGATATAAGACACCATATGAATATAAAGGACATGCAGGAGGAAAGGAGAAAGGATACTGACCTGATACCACGCACATCTCCTGGCATTCTTCTAGTGTTATGAAGTTGTTCTTATTGCCAAAGCATCCACCGTATTCAAACATCTCACATTGGCGGGTTTGAATGTTGAAGTAATACCTTGTATATATTGCTTTACACGCACCGCCGTCTGCCTTCAAAGCACAAATTGAATTTCCTAGCTTCAGTGGTGGTAAAGCAGCACCTGTGATGGTGGGGAGAAAGGTAGTATGATACTAAATGTTGTACAGTTAGTTTGGGAATTTAGCAATATATCTTCAATGGGATTAGAGATTTAAACACTGGCCCAGATTACAGATCTGATCCCGAGACCATCTTACTTTTTCTCTGCCCCTTGCCCTTGCTCCTGCACTCTTTGAAAGGCATGGCACAATATTTAGCCCTTGATGTTTTGTACAGCTTTAATATATGCTTATAAAAAATAAGATAATCTGTATCGGAACCCCAGTTCTAGGACTGGAACTCTGATTGGTGAGGGATTTCTATATCCTATCAAAACAGCTCAAATTTTAGAACATAAGAAGGGCCACAATGGGTCAGACCAATGGTCCATCTAGCTCAGTATCCTGTCTTCTGACAGTGGCGGGTGCCAGATATTTCAGAGGGAATGAACAGAACAGGGCAATTAGAGAGTCATCCATTCACTGTCATCCACTCCTAGCTTCTGGCAAACAGAGACTAGCAACACTAAGAGCATGGGGTTGCATCTCTGATCATCCTGGCTATTAGCTATCTGATGGACTTATCTAGTTCTTTTTTTTGAACCCCATAATAATTTTGGCCTTCACGACATCCCTGGCAATGAGTTCCACAGGTTGAGTGTGTGTTGTGTGAATAAGTACTTCCTTTTGTTTGTTTTAAATTTGCTGCCTATTAATTTAATTGGATGACCATAGTTCTTGTTATAGTGTGCATACAGGTTTAAGACTAGACATCTACAACTAGACAGTTGAAAAACTGCCATCAAAACAGTTTTCAATCAAAATTTTTTTTTGATTGAATCAATTTTGTTGTCAAATTACATAGATTTTGATGACATTTTATTTTGAACACAACTGGAAAAGCTATTCTGAAAATGTCCCAAAAGGTTGTTTCACTATTTTCTAAATGATAAGTTTCAATGGTGTTCCTTTGACTTTTTGTTTAGTATATAAAATAAAATAAATTTCAAAAGTAAAAAGAAAAATGGTCAAAATCAAAAATTATTTCAATTGACCCCAAATGAAAATCATTTTGGAATTTTGTTTTGCATTTTTAAATTGGGGGGGGGGGGAAGGGGGTGTCTTTTCATCTCAATTTGAAAATAAATTGAAATCTCCCTTTTTTTCCCCCCCAGAATAGAACATCCATTTCCTGACCCACTCTATTTAAACCACCTAGTTCCCTTTAGATGACCCTTGGATTTAATGACCTTTTTTCCTGCCATTTGAGTAAAAAATACCTGCCTCTCAGAGGAAGTAGACATTTGGGGCTAGATTGAAGCTTATAAACTAGAGGGTTTTTTTACTGCACTGCACTGGGACTTAGGCAAAATTTCTCCTCAGCTATGGATGCAAAGGTGAACGAGCAGCTGCTACAATGTGTACTACTTGGGACCTGCAGGAAGAATTCTGGTTTCTGTGAAAGAGTCACAGCGTAACCCAAAGAGTGAAGTGTGCGCTTTGTTCAATGCCTGGGGAACTCAAATCTACTATCCAACCATCCTACCAGGCAACTAGCACTCACAGGGCACTAGCAGGGAGCAGTACTTATGTCACCCAATGGACAGCAACCAGCCCCTGTGCAGAGGGTGCAAGGTAGGGAGAGGGTTCCTCCCACTCTCCCCCTCTTCTCTTCCACCCAAAAAATATTGGGCACAGTTGAGCCTTTGTAGTTGTTTCTATTTAGGCCTCTCAGGTGTTAATGCTATTAAATCATTAGGATGACGCCATACACCAGACAAATGCTGCTGGAAATGGGCTAGAATGAGTAGGAAACTCGAGCACTGAAATAGAGGGCAGCCTTTGAACAAACAAAACCAGAACGGCACTCCAGAGGGCAGCACCATTCTATTAAATAACACACACTACTAAGTCATAAACCAGGGGTCGGCAACCTATGGCACGCGTGCCAAAGACGGCATGCGAGCCGATTTTTAATGGCACGCGCAGCAGCGTGCCATTAAAAATCCTGCCCAGCCCGGCCCGCTCTTCTCCGCCCCCCCGCCCCCTCCCCCTCCCGCGGGGGCAGGGGGAAAGGGGCAGGGGGCAGAAGCTGGGTCCTGCCGGCTCCCCTGCCTCTTCCGACAGTGTGCTGGGTTCCTGCCCCTCCTCCGGCTCCCCGTCCCTCCCTCCCTGCGGCCGATCAGCTGATGGCCCTTGCGAGGGAGGGGGTCAGGAAGGAGCAGAGTCAGCCTGCTCTGCTCCCATCGGAGGCAGAGAAGAAGCGGGGGCAGGGCCTTGGGGAAGGAGGGGGTGGAATGGGGGCATATCCCCTCCAGCCCCCTGCCGTGACCCCCGTCACATCCTCTCTGCCCTGACACCCCCTCACACACACCCAGCCCTCTGCCCTGAGCCCTGTGCCCCGCACCCCCCCAGACCCATCCCCTGAGCCCTCCCTCACACACACCCAGCCCTCTGCCTTGAGCCCTGTGCCCCCCCCAGGCCCCTGCCCTGAGCCCGGTACCCCCCTCACACACACCCAGCCCTCTGATTGACTCCTTCACCACCCCCCCACGACCCCATGCCCTGACACCTGCACCCCCCTCACATGCCCCCAGCCCTCTGCCCTAACTCTTGCACCCCCCCACATACCCAGCCCCCCCCACCCCCACCCTGAGCACCAAATGGGAGCTGCCCAGATAAGTGCCCCACACCCAAACCTCCTGCCCCAACCCTGAGCCCCCTCCCTCATTCTAGCTCCTGGCCAGATCCTACACCCCAACCCCCAGCCTGCTCCTTC
>QXTE01000009.1:780712-816090 GCA_003942145.1 Platysternon megacephalum | reverse complement strand
TCCTGGCTGCCGGCCCCGCACAGCTCGCTGCCGGTCTGGGGTTCTGGCTGCCGGCCCCGCACAGCCCGCTGCCGGTCTGGGGTCCTGGCTGCCGGCCCCCACAGCCTGCTGCCGATCTGGGGTTCTGGCTGCCGGCCCCGCACAGCCTGCTGCCGATCTGGGGTCCTGGCTGCCGGCCCCGCACAGCCTGCTGCCGGTCTGGGGTCCTGGCTGCCGGCCCCGCACAGACCGCTGCCGATCTGGGGTTCTGGCTGCCGGCCCCGCACAGCCCGCTGCCGGTCTGGGGTCCTGGCTGCCGGCCCCGCACAGCTCGCTGCCGGTCTGGGGTTCTGGCTGCCAGCCCCGCACAGCCCGCTGCCGGTTTGGGGTTCTGGCTGCCGGACCCTTGCCAGCCGGGGTCCCGGCCACAGGCCCCGCTCAGCCCGCTGCCGGCCTAGGTGAACAGAACCCCAGACCAGCAGCGGGCTGAGCGGGCCGGCGACGTAAGATCAACATTTTAATTTAATTTTATATGAAGCTTCTTAAACATTTTGAAAACCTTGTTTATTTTACAATACAACAATAGTTTAGTTATATAATATATAGACTTATAGAGAGAGACCTTCTAAAAAACATTAAAATGTATTACCGGCACACAAAACCTTCAATTAAAGTGAATAAATGAAGACTCGGCACACCACTTCTAAAAGGTTGCTGACCCCTGTCATAAACCTATTCATTGCAACTCATAGGACTGCACAAGCACTCCTATTTTTTAAACTTTATTAAGAAGTAAATCTGTAAAATCATTAAGGTGTGCACAACTTTAGAATATTTAGATAAAAGTAAATTGACTTGAGTTGAAAAGCTGAAATCTAGGCCTTTTAATATGCAATATAGCTTGATAGTACTGACATATTAACTATAGTAGAAATCTTGTTAGCTAGACTGTACTGCTGAGACTGTATCGGGATGTTAAGACAGCACTGTAGTTGAAGACCCAGTTAAGTACCCCTGTGGATGAAGCTCTTTGTAAAAGTTTTAGAGGTATATGCGTGTGTTTTTATTGAAAGCCAGACTGACAGCACTTCAAACTGAAGCCTTCCACTTACCCATAGAACACACACAAAATAGGATATGGTAGTGCAAGATTTTCCTCACCAAAATTAGTCAGAGTGAGGGGGTAGGTTATTCTCCTTGTGCCAATTAAAGCATTGAGCTCTCTTAAGACTGCCCACAAGGATACCCATGCAATGGCCCAGGGGACAAGGCGAGAGAGAAAGGGGACAGGAACCCACATCACATCACAACTGACACTAAGTGGCATCTGAGTGCCCAGTCTCAGTTAAGAAGCTAATGTGGTCTGGTCCTCCAGTCCCTCTAAAACACTGACCTGCCCCAATCACTTCTGGTCCCTCCAAGTCAGGCTAAAGACACGATGGTAAAAACTCTGCATTGCTGTTGGCCAACCTGTGCCTGTTCTCTGATATTTATTTTTTAATTTGCAAAAATGGCCTAATAAAAAAAGCCTCAAAGGCCAGATTTATGCTGATTTACACTAGCTGAGACTCTATTCACTTAAATGGAACTATATAAATTGCAGGGAGAGGACTAATTTCCACTACTATTAATATCATAACTTCATGGCCTTTAAATGAACGATTTAAAAATTAATGTCTTTTATTATGAGAACACGAGAGACTGTAAAGGACACAATCAGATTTTATGTTCCTAAAACAGGTAGCTAGGCAACAAAATCTGGATCCAAGTGCCTAATTTTAGTCACTTCCATTTGAAAATTGTCTCTAAAAGTCTGTATCTCAGTTTCCTCGTCTATAGGATATGTATAGGTTTTTCCATCATAAAATGCTGATTCACTGAAATCTGCACCTTCCATAGGAATTATTCTGTCAAAATTCTGATGGAAACTAGGTAGGTTTTCAATGGAATCCTGCTTATCAGGCAGGTTTCTGCTGCCAACTTGCCTGAACCTCACAGGTCTGTGGCTCCTAGGCAGCTTGGTCTCCTAGGCTTCCCAGGTCCAAGCAGCAGGCCAGGGGGGCTGCTGAAGAGTCAGGGCTCCAGAGATTTCCAGGTCTCTGCCAGGTGGGCCACCTCACAGTCAGGGCTTCCAAACATCCTGGCTACAGGGCAGCCTAGAAGCCCAGGGAGCCTCAGTTCCTTGTTCAGCTCTGTCATTTAGTCCTTTTGAAAAGGCGATTTTGGAATTCCCATGCCACAGGAAATGTCTCAATTTCATTTTTCATTCTATTCTGCAACCAATTTTATTGTTGTTGAAATTTTGGAATTTCCCACAAAATGGGATTCCCAGTTTCCAGCCAGGTCCAGATATTTACCTACCTCAAACTGGTGTTGTGAGGGTCAATTCATACTGGTTGAAGTGTGTGCTGAGATCCTTAGATAGAGGGTATCATATCAAAGTGTTAGTGATCCTTTCTTCTCAGAATACCCATGAAAACTCAAGCCTCTAAAATAAACTGGGTCACTGGCCCAAATCAATCTAGGTCAGTGGGGCACGAAAAGAGGGCATAAAAACCTTTTGTGCTTCCCAGACTCAAGAGGTCCAGACACATGGCTACATCAACACATTTACCATCCTACACATTGTCACATCTATGTAATATGATACTATCTCCATCTTATTAAGCCAAATTATAAGGCAGAACAGGCATGTAAATTTAATCATAGAACCATACAATGAGGACAAACAAATTACTATCTAAGAGGAGGTTTGCTGCTCAATGAATGAGAAGAATCATCTGTCTCAGCAACTAGCTATTTTCCAATCAAAGCCACAGAAACAAATGATTGTGTTACTTACTTTCCAAAGCCTTTCCTCTGTTTACAATGGGAATGACACTGGAACTACTGTTGTAACATTGTTGTAGGACTTCAAATGTGCGTATTGTACGTGCCCTGTTCTACACTGTCTCAAGCTGTGGACACATTTATTTTCTTAAGAATTATAGTATCAATATAGAGACTCAAGAAAATGTGCACCATTGAAGTCACAAAAGGCCAAATTCTCCCTTTTTGTACAAAGGCCAAGTAAATAAACTGTATGAAAAAGTGTTTTCTGTGGGATTCAGAAGATTGGAACCATCCCACCAGTCTCTGGAGCATTAGTAGAGCTGTTTCTCATTGCTTTAAACTCAGCAGCTCTCATCTCCTTTAGTTGATTTGGAATTAGCTTTATTTTCCCAGCAATAATGAAGAGTTCTAAAATGGATGAGAGTTTGGCTGGTGGATCTTTATAGGCACAGATTCACCTTTACCCATTTCACACTTACGGGGTAAGGCATTTGCCTAGCACTGCTCTGTTGATTACAGGTGCTGCAGATCTGCCTCCATACACAGTCTGCTCCCTTCACAGTGGAACTACACTGATTCTGCTGCATTTTGGTCCCTACATTCTGGTGGTGTGCCTAGAATTTACACCTTAGTGAAGGCTGATGAAACGTCAAGAGAAACATCTCTCCTTGAGGACTAATTTTAGGAAGAAAATAAATATGCCAGTCCGATAGAGTTTCAGAAGTAAAGTCTGTAAAGTCATCCCAGAGGTATATATACTCACAACCCAGGAATATTCTGTTTGATGCACTAGAGATCAGAATTTGATCCAATTTCTCAGAAACATTGCTTTAAGGAATGCTTACAGCTCAGCTTTTGGGTATAGGGTCCATGTACAGTAGCTACCATTTAAAAAGTCTGTATTTATCAACAGTTTCATCAGAGTGTTATGTCAGAGGCCTAATATAACATTTTTATAATTCAGTTAATAGGTCATGTTGTAGCTTGAGGCATGTATAACCCAGGTTTATGTGAACAGACAAGAAATATTGATAAAGCTTGGTCAACACAGTTGAAAACCGCACTTTTTTTTTTTCTGGGTAGACATACCCGAAGAGCCCAGCTTGACTTTTAGATCTTGAGTTGAATATTCAGGGCTAGTGGTTAAAAAACCAACAACCATCATTTACTTATCAAATGAATAGACTCAATACCAAAATCATGGAGACAATAAATATAAGATCCATAATGGCATTGTTACAAACTCACTTTTCAGAGCAGAACTACACTTTAACTCATCTTTGAAAATAAAACCTAGGGATCCAGTCATCTGCATTAGAAAGACTTTACACAGGAATATTTCAGAGCTTGCATGTGCAGTGCTTTCTCTTCTGTTTGCTGAGGTTACTTATTTCACTCCACCCCAGGCATCTTTCGGTAGTTATTCTTATTAGCAAAGATATGCTGTCGTCATTATAAGCTCTCTCATAAATGCCTTTTTTCTTTGATAAGTATTATCAATACTAAGCAGCTTGTCATTGATGAAAAAGGGGTTTCTTTTTCTCTCTCTCCGTCAGTTTCATTTGATGACTTACCACCCACACACTGCTAAGAGCTTTTCCTACCAGTATATCTGAATCCTCAGACTGTCACATTAATTCTTGATAAACTTTCACATCATAATAAAAAGCACATTTGAATGTCAGTGACTCATTCGTTTTAAACTTCAGATCAAATAAAGGGCACCCAGCCACAAGTGGTATCATGGGACACTTTATGCAACATAGAAACAGTTATGTAACAGGTTGGCATTTTCTGTAACTTTTTGATACCCTTATTCTTGTAATTATTATTTGAGCACTGACACTGTTCTCAGCGCCATGCAGAACATATTGGAACACTCTCTATCCTGCTGAGCTTACAGTTTACAAACTGCGGTAATTTAAACAACATGGGGGTTTTGATACAGGCTCTTTTATTCAAAAGGATCCCAGAGCATGATTTTACACGTTCTTCGGGTTTAAGAACCACTTTATCCACCACAGAAATAGAACCTAGGGTGGATTTCTGGAGTGACACATGGGAGCTATTTAGCAGCATTCAGCACTACTCTACAACTGCTTAGGACGGGAAGTAAACACCATAAGTGAAATTCTTCCCTGAATGAAGTCAATAAGAGTTTTGCTATTAACTACAATGGGACCAGGATTTCATGCCACTTCTAAGAAAATTGCAGGAGGAATTTTAGGTAGGAAAAACCTAATTATAGAATAGGAATTTGGTGAGAACATCAGACAGCAGCCCTCCTTTTGCAAAAAGTGCTATGGAGTCCTTAATAGATGCAAGAAGACTTGGTTTCAAATCTCAAAGACTAACATTTCTTTGATTTGGAATCTGGATCCAAGATGTGGGAATGCTCAACATAACGAGTTCATGACTGGTTCTCAAATTATTGGTTGTGAAAGAATCACAGACTCGAGAACAGGTTTGAGTTTTCCTTTGTGCTTAAAAGCAAAAACAAGTAGTAATCTGTAAGCACTGTGCTTTGTTTTTCATGACCCTTTCCCCCCCCCCCAAAAAAAGGAGTGTGAAGCTTAGTCTACTAGGCTTTTTAGTTTAATAATTGAACTAGAAATTGAAATGGTCTGTGCGACAATTTATCAAGGCTGTTGAAATTGTAACAAGAAACAAGAGTTTCACAAGCTACTAGGAAGCGATGAGTTTGTCAAAAGAAAATGTTTGTACTGTACAAACAGTATAGAAAGGATGCATGCTATGCAAGGTCATGTCAGCTTTTGCAAAAAAGGAAGTTTATTTATGGGCTTCAAGGCTGAGAGGTACATGTAAGGGCAAATTTCTCCAGAATGATCCAACCTGATTATGAAAGGAGGGAATTTATTTGGTGCAGAGCTAGGATGTTATTTTCAAATGTGGTGACACTGATTGGAATAAAATCCGACTACACTGACTATATGTCTATGGTAGCTGATGACTACGCAGAATTAATACTTTGATCTCATGAACATTGGTGTGGGTGATGACTGTTCATCCTGGGCCAGATACTCCCTCCCTGATGCTAGAGCTTTGAAACCCATCCGGAGTCTAGAGAGTGCTAACCCTATTCTGATATCCTCCCAGTCACTCAGTGGCTGTCACCTCCTGTTCTAAGCCTCCATTCCCACTAGCCTTTAGGGATATTATCTATGAGATACTGTGTAAATTCAATGTTTTCCCTGCTCTGTGGTTATGGACAGTGGGGGGCAAGGGAGAAGAGGCATGGGTGTGTCTGGTTGATACATACAAGCTTCCCTTAAACTGGACACCCAGTTGATCTCTCTAAATTTGAGCTGCCAGCTGGGGGAGGTATCACCAGGGTAACTCTGAGAGAGGCAGAGAAAGCATTTATTACAACACCCATACTCTATGTTCTTTGAAGGACTCAACAATTTGAGGGTCAAGATCCTGCCTCTCTCTTCCCATGGCAGAGAGGCAGGATGCAAAGAGGCCCACCTGGAAGGGAGTTCATTTAAGAGAGCTCCTAGTCCCCTAAACAGCCTTGAACCAACTGTCTACTGAGTAGCTATGGAGCTACTCTTTACACCATTCTGCATTGGGCCCAACCTGTTGAGAATTAGGTAATCTGGTATGAATGCCTACTTACAGATGCGTTTATATGCCCATTACTGCCATGTCACCATAGGCCAGGATTTGCCTTGTGTTGATGTTGTCATACTGTGTTCTGAATGGCTTAGAGAAAAAGACCTATTACATTTTGAAAACTGCACCAAAATTTTTAAAACGTGGCCTCTTAGTTTTGCACATGAAGCTAATGTCACATGCAGTTAATATACTTGCCTGTGCACATGTAGTAACTGTGTATTTAAAATGGGCATGCCTGGAAAAAAACTGGTGTGCCTGGGTAAGGGGCAGTCTTTAATTGCACCGTCAGAGGAACAACTCTTGAAAAGAAGAGCGATTCTGTGAGCTCCTGTTTTGTGGAGGGAAGGAGAGTGGTGAATCCTCACCCACTACCAGACCCATCATATTCCTTCCCCTGGTACATGTGGAGAGTACAGCCATGATTCCACCTACTCCCCAAACACGCAAGGAGCAATCCTTACTCCCTGCCCAATTGCACAGGACACATTCACAGTATAGCTCTTACGGAGTGATGTTAGCAGCTAGCATGGGGTTTGTTTGGAATTGTAGAGTTTCAAAAGGGTTGGGAGACATTCCAGAAGCTGTAGCTTGGAAAGAGTTTCATAACTGGTTTATACACACACACACACACACAATACTTCATAAGATCTGTCATTTTTATGCCACGTTCTTAGTATCTCACTGCAAGGGCTACAGTCCAATACATTATTTAGGACTGCTCTTGCTCAGTTCTGCTTCCACTGAGCTCAATAGGAAAGCCCCCTGGACTTTAGTGGTGAAGGTTAAGGTCCATGATTCTTGTTTCATGCAATTTCAGATGGCGAAAGGGTTAAACTTGTAAACTCTTACCTGGGATGTCCTGGTCTTCTTCTCCATTTTTTGAGTCTGCAGTCACATGCCATGGGACACAGCCCAACAACAGGAGTAAGGTAGTAACTAAGAAACAGCCTCTCTTCATTTCTTTCATCTTTCTGAATAACATACAAATACAATAAATACTTAATAAAGTTTCCTGAGAAACAATGTTGTTCAAAAGAAAATGAAAAAAATAAATCCTGATCCACAAGATTTTGAACAGTATAATACACTTTTACGTATATGACTAAGTACACTGTAGCTCATGTGGATATACATGTAAGAGAGAGAGAGAGAGATGTATGTGTAAAGAAAACATAGGCCTAGATTCTCAGCTGTGTTCTGCAAGGGATCAGGTTTCAGCTCTCTGATTCTGAGATCCCATCCTCAGCGCAGATTAGAAACACAATTAAGAGTCACCAAGCAGTTACGTTTATTTTAAGATACAATTTAAATCAGATCCCAGAGCATGCATTTCTTTAGATGCAGCATTTCAGTTTTCAAAGCCAACTTCAGTTCAACTCCTTAAAGAAGATTTATGTTGTACAAGTGATCAACTAAATTGACTGCACAACAGCTAGGATTCTATCTGAATATATATATATATTTAAAATAAAATACGATGAATTTAAGTTCATTGGCCATATTTTCTGCTGGTAAAATTCCACTGAAGAAAATAGTGTTATGCCAGCAGAGAATTTGGCCCTATATATTTTGAGAAAAGTCATTCACATAATTTATCACCACAAGCTACTAAAGCTCCTTTTCTAGTATTTAGTTTCTTAGTAACGACTAATAAGTTTGGGGCAAAATTTTTCAAAGGATCTCAACGCAGTTTCTAATTTTGTGTACACAGCTCTGAGCTCACAATCATTTGAATACAGTATATAGAATTCTGCAAGCAAAAATGGTATTTGTATGTATAAGTGATAAAGAATGCAGGGGTATGCATGCAAATCTAGAGGCCACTTTTGGAAAATCTGACTTTTAGTGCCTACATTTGTTTTGTTTTACAGAAACAAAACACCTTTACACTAATCAAAGATACCTTAATTGTTCCAGAATATTAAGTGGACAATGAGATCACTGAGAAAAATTATGCATCCATCAATTCTCCAATGCAGAGAGGGATTATCCGCATTGCAACACCCTTAGAAGAATAGAGCATGCACTTTTCTTCATTGCAGGCAAGCTCTCAAATAAGTGCAAGGACTACATTTGTTTCTCGCCCCTCCATTATGCAGCCAGAGATTCTCTCACCTAATGATATCTAGATACAGTGCTTTACAAAGGGAGTCAACATCATTGCTGTGCTTTAGGGCTAGATAAATCATGGGATTTAGGGGCCTAACTTCTGCTTTAGGTGCCTAGGTCCAACATATAGTCACCACTGAGATCTAGAGTTGCCAATTTTGGTTGGATGTATTCCTGGAGATTTCATCACATGACAATATTTAATTAAAAATTAATCTTTAATTCCTGGAGACTCCAGGCCAATCCTGGAGGGTTGGTAACCCTACTGATATCCTCAAAAGTGTCAGATGCTGCCTAATCCTGTAGGTGCTTAAATTCCCTAGTTACCTACATTTCTTCCAGGAAAGTCTTTTAGGCATCTAAGTTTTCTCTGATTGGCATGTGAAAAACCACCTATGTCTCAATGCTGCCAAATTGCTCAGCTCTTTAACTTACACCTAAGCCCTAGCAGGATTCTCACACAACCTGACAACCTCTGTCCCCACACTTCTTGTAAACTCAGACACAGAAGAAGAACGGGCCTATTATCTCAATGCTGCCTGGCTGAGCCTGTTACATCAGAGACATGGGAGGTGTCATTTTCTTTGGTTATTTGAACATGGATTTATGAGAGGAATTTTGTCTGAGTCAGACTCTGGGCCAAACTTTTAGTTCACTAGAAAAATGAAAGCATGACTAGCTATAATCTACATCTATCATTTCTATCTGCCCAGGAAATTAGATGTTCTCATCACTATAGTACTTGAGCAACCCACAAACATTAACAATTTTTTTTCTCACAACAGCCTTTGGAAGCAGGGAATTATCACCACCACTTTGCAGATGGAGAA
Organism: Platysternon megacephalum; assembly: GCA_003942145.1. NCBI lineage: Eukaryota > Metazoa > Chordata > Testudines > Platysternidae > Platysternon > Platysternon megacephalum. The sequence goes on along the minus strand of QXTE01000009.1, from coordinate 806,701 downwards.
CAGAGGCATATGAGCCCAGATCCTCAAAAGTTAGGAGTCTAAATACCTTTGCGGATCTGGGCCATAGAGATTAGTTTATTTGCCGTGGCCACACAGAAATCATGGCAGAGCCAGAAACTGAACCCTGACCTTCAGTCCCCAGTCAGTGCCTTAATGACAAGACTATCATTCCTCCCCTGATAATTTACAAGTGATATTTTTTCCTTCTGTTTATTCAGTTTAATTCCAATCTGTGGCCTTTATATGTAAATGAAAGCAGAGATGAAATCCTGAAAACAAAAATCTAGTGAAAAAACATAGAGCACACAATGAGTATTAGAAGTAATTTGTAATGCATGAGTCATCCAAAATTCAATCTGGATCCAGTAGGGCTTTAAAGGTTTTTCCCATTGAAAGTTTAATATTTCATGTGGCTAGTGATGCTGAGGTATATCGTCATTCAATGTTTTCTATAAGAAATGAGATTTTGGGATTGAGGGAATTGTTTTAACAGAAGAAAAACTACATTGTTAAAGTCTTTCATGGCTCCATTATATTTTTCTGCCAAACTAAACATTTGCCTTTCAGTTGTTCCATATGCTTCATTTCAGCTCTTGCCCCTGCCATTGAAAATAATCCATCCATATTATATTTTGGCAAGGTTTCAAGAAGTCAAAACCCATGTTGTGTTAGATAACATGATATTTTGTATTAAACCTCAGCATATGATTACATTGTATTTCTAGAACCAGATTTGGAAAGGGTTAATTTCTGCTCAAGATATAATAATTGTTTTTTGGATGAGGCAAACTGATTTTTAATTAATAAAATAATTCTGAAAAATCATACAAACTGCAATGAAACTGAAGTTCTCCCCACATGTTGTCAAGAGAGATTCCATGGTACTTTTCACAAAGGTAGTGTTTTATGTTCCCCTGCCCAGTTGTCACTTATGCAAGTAGTCACTTTAGCTTCAGTTGGCTCACTCATGAGAAAAATGGATTTCAGGGTTGGACACTAAGTAAGAATATTATACCTTCCCAAACTCCAACTGCTATTTTCATTAGATAAATATTATTCTTTCCTTCCTGTCCCTAAATAGTGGTATTGCTAGCACTATTATAATGGCCCACATCATTATAATGGTCAGTATGTTCCATCCAGAGTTGAATGATCCATAGGAAGTTCTCTCACTGCCTCCATACCAGAGGAATTTCTTGTTAGCTTGTAGACTTGCTACAAGAATCTCCTGCACTTTCTCCAAAAAGAAGTTCTGTGGATATCACCAACAGCTACTGACTGACTTTCTGATGCCAAATATTTTCAATTAATTCATTTCAATGCTACCAGCTGAATTTACTTGCATGTCTTACCTCATCCTGTCATCTGCATTAATCTTTCTGACTTGCCTTTATAGACTCATAGATTTTAAGGCCAGAAGGGACTGTTACGATCATATTAGTCTGACCTTGAGCACATTGCAGGCCACAGTACCTCATCCACCCACTCCTGTAGTAGGCCCATAACCTCTGGCGGAGTTACTGAAATCCTCTAATCTTGATTTAAAGACTTCAAGTTACAGAGAATCCACCCTTTACTCTAATTCAAGTAACCTGTGCCTCATGGTGCAGAGGAAGGTGAAAAACCTCCCAGGGTCTCTGCCAATCTGGCCTGGGGGAAAATTCCTTCCTGACCCAAACATGGCGATCAGTTAGACCCTAAGCATGTGGGCAAGACTCACCAGCCAGACACCTGGGAAAGAATTCTCTGTAGTAACTCAGTGTCCTCCCTCTATAAAAAAGTGTCCCATCTCCGTCTGTTCGAGATACTAGCTAATAGCAGTTGTGGATGGCCCACATAGCCCTTGTAGGCAATCTCATCATACCATCCCCTCCATAAACTTATCAAGCCCAGTCTTAAAACAAGCAAGGTGTTTTGCCCCTTTATCCTTTGTCTGTTACAAAGTCCTGCCTCTTGCCTGTGTCCGTTTCGCTCTATCAGTTCTCTCCATCCATCCTTTTTTACCAACTTCTCCAGTCTCACACCCTCCCTATAGAGATTATAGAGACAACACACTGTGCTTCAGGTGAATTCAAGACTGTCTTTATTTCCTGTTTACACAGACCCTTACCTCCTGGTTATATGTTCCCTACTGAACACACTGAATAGTGGCTCTAATTGTTCATAACTAGCACCACACTCCCATCTTTACCTCAATTCAATCCTTCCAGATAAAAACTATAAAAAGCAGGTAGTTTTCAGAGTACATATCATATCTGTATGTAGATAGATACATGTACACACCCATATTTTATAATATTATGTATATTTTTTGGGACTGTTAAGACATTCAGTTAACAGACCTAAATAACCGTGTGATCTTATGATTGTAACCTTTGTTCTCCATTCCATTATTCTCACTTTTTGCTGCTTTAACTCATTGTATCATGTCCAAAATTAGACTGTAAGCACTTCTAGGCAATTTAAGTGCTTAATTAGTCTGTCAGGCATCCAGCACATTTTTGGCACTATATTAATAAAAGTAAACATTGAACACAAGAGGTGCTAGGATAAAGGCCTGTGGAACTCTGCAGCTACGGGCTGTTGGAGAGACTGATCGGTTGCCTAGCAATTCCCCTTTGTGCTCTCTCTCCGAAATAAAAAAGTGGAGACATTTCAAGATATTCCTTCCACTCCTTCCAGGTATTGTAATCAAGAAAGCAGCAACTCATGATTCATGTTGCTGATATCAGCAGTTGATATCTGGCCTGCTCAGTGGCCTCAGGAAATCACTGACCAAAGGCCACTGACACTGTGATTAATGCTGTTTCCATGTCACAGCCTGGCCTGCTTGATGATTAGAATTAAAAAAAACAAAACAAAAAGCTGTTTATTAAGTGTTGCCTGGCCACTGCTTTCTCAAAATATTCAGTGAGACCGTTAGCTGAAATGCTTGCTGCCAGGCACCCTTGCCTTTTGACATCTAGACCAGGACATATTTAAGTGTTGCCAGCAGCATGTGCTTCCTTTGGGAAGTATTTGTGCTCTCCAGTCACCAAAGGGCTTAGACAGTCTCCAGTTTCTAATCAGCCAAGAAGGGCAAAGAATCCATTTCCATCTTGAGTGACATTCACACAGTGCATGAAAAACAAACAAATAAAAACCAAATAGACCCTGAGGAGGAGTTCAGGAGGACTGCCCCGAATTTGCTTACGCTTCTCTGTATGGATCTAACTCCCCATGTAATTCTATGAGATGCATAAGAACGATACATGTCCAAATAAAATAAAATAAAATGAGTTTGTATGCAAATAATATAGCATCAAGATAGTGACACAAACCCACAAAATCAGTTAAATGGGAAATATAACCAACTGAGTCCTTTTAGTACCTAGCTCTAAAAGGTCCGGTTTGGGGTCAAATTCTGCCACCCTTACCTACAGTGACTATGATATGACTCAGAATGAGTAAGGGTGGCAAAATGTGCCCTTTGGGGTTTCCCTACTGCATCCGTTGTCTTTAGGATGTGGATGCATCTTATGATGCACTTGTCTTACCAGTGTCTATCTTTGCTTGTGTAGGTTTGTGGTCCAAGTTTAGGAGAAGGTCTTTTTTATCTGAAGCTAGAGAAGCAGTTTTAGTGTATCACATTTATAATCCACTATTTGGTCAAAGGCCTAGACCACATTGTTTAAATAAAGAGCTCTGTACAAGGCATCCTGAACTGCTAGAAATATAATATTATATTCAGTATCTGAGTTAAGTCTGAATTGCAATTTGTGGTTTACATTAGTAAATGTTTTAAATCCCTAACCAGGATTATTATATATATAGAGAGAGACACATTCTAAGTCAGCAATTATTTCAAGAGTGAGTGGAGAATAAATATTTGTCAGTGAATAAAGAGAATGCCTGACCTGACATCATTTGGGCTGGGTAAAGAAGTAAAATCAATATCCAGATCAACTGGATTTTAGAATTCCCCAGTCTTTCATGAGTTCATCAGAAGTAGATATTCAGAAACATTTTGTACCATGCCTCACTTTTATGTTTTGAAGAGAATTTGGAATGAGAAAGATTTCTGAGTACCTTCAGTCCCTGAAGAGCCCCTACATTTTATTTAATGCCCCACTTTCCATGCTTATGGAGCCCTCCATACTGCTTCTCAAGATAATGTAGGCCTAATCCAGTGGTCCCCAACCTTTTTCGTCTGGTGGGCGCCAGACGACGAGCCACGGAGGACCGTGGCGGTGGACAAGCATCCGCCGAAATGCCGCCGACAAGCGGTGTCATCCAGAGGCGTCGCCGCCGAATTGCCGCCGAATTTCGGCGGCATTTCGGCGGATGCTTGCACCTGAACCCTCCCTATATACTGGGATTTATGGATTCCAATCCCTCAGGTTTAAATCTAGAATTCTGGTTGCCTATTCCAGGGATAGGAAATATATATCTTTTAGTTCTCAAAAATTGCGTAACCAGTTTTTGCTCAATCCTTCAAAAACCCCAAAAAGGTTTCATCCCAGGCTGAGAACAAACATGCTGTGTATTAAGCCAAAAAGGGAAACATTTGACCAAGTAATTAGCAATTGAAAATGACCCTTTGTAATAGCAACTTGTGCAACCGTAACTATATAACAACAAGATATTCAGTTGGGGGAGTCGAAGAAGGAATTACTGCATTTGCACAAGGGACAAAAAATCTCAAGGAGACAGTTGCAGTCCTGTTCCCATTTCCCCTCACCCTTTTGAAAAGAGTATTTTATTGAAAGTAGCCCTTATGGGATTGCCAATGTTTGGGTAGTTTCCCAAGAGGAAATTCAGCCTGTATCATTGCACATCTGCCTCATTCTCAAGAACAAGTCAATACAGAATGCCCTTTATCTTCTAACTAAATTCCCCTACAGTCAAACATTCCTAGTATATTGTGTCACCGGGGGGAATGGGTGAAGGTTCTAACGCTTACTGTCTGAGGCTCTTTTTGCAGTTTAGGAATTTCTCATATCAGATTAAAAGAAAAACAAAATCCAATATCAAATTCAACTGCTGCTTAACAAAAAAAATGTATCTCTACAAAATCAAAAGTTTTACAAATGCTTGCTTAATTTTCAATGGAGGCCTTAAGATTTAAGATTCAAGTGGAATTATTATTTTTAAGGTAGTATATACAAGAAAGCACAATTCAAAATGTATTATGTGTGACCTTCTGCTTTGGGGATCAGAAGCAGCTGGGGCATGTACAATTTTTGCCAATTGCAGGAGACAGGAGGGGATGGACTGAGCATGAAGAGTGTGTGTTAGTGCTCTCTCCATTTACTTCCCCCAACCCCTGATCATACTTGGCCAGATTCAGGTATCCTCACTCCACCAAAGTAGCATCTTACTCCACATGTGGTCCCATTGACTTCAGGACAGGAATGATTCAATCATGCATCAGTGACAGCTTTTCTTTACATCAGAATATCAGGAATTTAAACTCAAGATTTTATTGGCCCATAGATTTAGAAACAGGAGCATTTTACTACTGGAAAAAGGAGACTCCAATTCTCCATTTGGACCATACCCTCTAGTAAGTCCCAAGATGACTGACTTTAAAGCCGTGACAGAAGATAGGATAGGTTACTTCTAGAGCTCCCTCTGAGCTCTGTACAATGGAACTAATGGTAACTGTTGCATTTGACTTTACAGTTGGAGGGTTACAAACTGTAGTCCCAATAAACTTTAAAACTTTCTAGACCATTCCTAAAATGGGGTTTTCTGTGGTATGAGGTTATCTGATGGTCTAGGGTGGTCTACAAGCCTTTTCAACACTAATTAGTGATAACCTACGTAACATATACTTGTGAATAATACCTATACCTGGTCTATGACCCTCCCTACCTGAAGGTGGGGGAAAGTGAGTGGTATAGAGGCAGCTGCAAGCCAAATGGGAACTTCCTTATGACAGGAATCCTAACTGTGAATTCCTTTATGATGGGAATCCCCAACTATCCCTATAGAGGAGCTGTAAGTCCTATAGCCGGAGTGGCACAAAGGAGACTTAACCTGGGATCTGTCCCTTTATATCATTGTAATGGCTAGAAATAGCAGAAAACTTTCTCCATGTTTGTAGGGATTTTGCTGAAAACCCCCCAAAGTTTTCTGACCACTTTTCAGGAATACATTTTTCACGACTTGCAGTGTTAGACCTTTTGAATATACTTATTTTGCTTTGCAGCCTGTTCTGCACTAATTTCTATAGTAACTAGAGTTCAGCAGCAAACATTTTCTTCTGTCTGACTAAATGGAAAGAAAAACAAAAGGTGGGTTCATATAGTAGCAACTGACAGCGTTAGAAAAAAGCATCAAGTGACATTTCAGTGACCATGAAAGTTACTTATTCAAACTGATAGCATAGGAAATGGAAGAGGGGAAAAATGCAAAAGATATGGTAAATTCAGGAACAGTAAGACATAGGTTATGAAATTTTGTGCGCAGTCTTAGGTTGTATTTAGTACAGTTTAAAATTAAGGAAAAAATGTCTAACTAGATAAGATTATAGCAATTCTGACTTAATGTAGTCCACTAGTCCCTTTGGATAATTCACTGTGCTTAAAAATATATATAATTTCCCCACATTTACTCTAATCAGTAGGATCCCAGACTGGACTATGTCCCCATTCTCATCACTGAACTAACCAAAGCAGGGTTTTGGCTTGTGGTAGAATAGGTATTTTGATCCACGCAGTACTTTTAAACAAATGATAGCACCATGTTTTTCTCATTGACACTGCTGTAAGGAAGAAGAAAACCAGGCCTATCATTTTTAATCTGACAGCATCCCTACAAGACAAATATTTACTGAATGTAGCTTGATTTGGAAAAGCTAGGAATAGACAGTGGTTTCTGTTTGCACTCAATTAATATTTGAATGTTGAAATGCTATTTCTCACACATCTGTTTCTTCTCCCTCTAAAAAATAAAAAGTGATTGAAACAAGGTAAGTCTAAACAAACCATGATATATATGTTTCAGAAAGCAATCAGAAGTTTTGCTTTTGACATGATAATACCAACAACAATAAAAAAAGCACACAGCAGAATTTATTTCTGAATCTAAAGTATGAAGGAAGAATGTCTACTGGGTAAAATGTCCAATTTTTCTGTTTCACATTCACCTCAGAAGATTGACTGGTCTTCCTGTTTTGACATGAAGCAACAATTACTGGACTGTAAACTGTGCCAATTATAAAATGTCCCCCAATATCTTACAGGCCCTGAACCAACTCCAGGCCTGTGGCATGCAGGTACACTGCATGTGTTAAGGAGGAAAGCAACTGTAAAGAGTCTCTTCTTTCATGGTGCACCTAAACAGGACCGGGCAAGTACTAAGACCACCACTAGGATCAAGACTCAGTGTTATGCCACAAGGCCAAGTCTTCAGCTGGCTAATCCTTGATTGCAGCTGACAACAGGGCCTTGTGGGCCTGAAGGAATCAATAGAAAATGATATTTTTTTCTGTTTTTGAACCATTCTATAAAATTTAACAGAAAATAATATGCCCACTGTAGAATGGTTCAAGGACCTATAGAATGGACATCATTCTCAGTTCAACTATATTTGTGGAGGTTCCATTTGAGCAGATCCTGCTATCACGTTCTCCCCAACAAGCTGATGTTAAAGAGTGTTTGCATAGATAGGACAATTATCATCTCCCTGTTGTCCATGCCAGACTACCCACTACTGCTTAAGGACTTAGCATCTTTAAATGAAAGAACTTAATGTCTTTGGGGGTAATGGGAGGGGCTTCTGTTTTTGTTATTTTTTCCTGGATTTTTGCATGAATTTTCAATGGAGCAATGCTGAGGATCTGTCCCCAACTCCCTCCTCTCCCTCCCCCCAGACTCTGCACTAGTAAACATAAAAGATTAACATAAATAGCTGCCAGATTTTCAAGATTGTGATAAGAACATTAGAACTTTTAGAATACTAGCAATATTTCAGGTTTCAGAGTAGTAGCCGTGTTAGTCTGTATCCGCAAAAAGAACAGGAGTACTTGTGGCACCTTAGAGACTAACAAATTTATTTGAGCATAAGCTTTCGTGGGCTACAGATTGGCTGCATCCGATGAAGTGGGCTGTAGCCCACGAAAGCTTATGCTCAAATACATTTGTTAGTTTCTAAGGTGTCACAGTACTCCTGTTCTTTTAGCAATATTTCAGAAACATAGGCGCTTGAGAGGGATTTTAGCAGAAGGGTCTGAGGCCAATTTTATGGAAAGTCTTCTGCCTACACACTTACACAAGACTGTTCAGGTCAAATCTTCAGCTTGTGCAAGTGGACATAGCTCCATTGACTTAAAAGTAGATATGGAACTTTACACTAACCAATTTAGGATCAGGCCATCTACATACGTTGATAAGGTTTACAGAATTTCAATACAAAGTTTCGGAAAGATACTGATTGCTTTAGATTACCAAATCTAAAGGATTTTTAAAAATTAATTCATTTTCTGCCAGGTTTGCTTTTCACATTTCATTCTAGGCAGGGGGCAGGCACCACCAATTTGGTCAACTTAATATACCCTCAGCCCCCCCCCCCACACACACACTTGAAAGCTTATTATGTCTACTTTAAGATGAAATATTACATGGAACTGTCAAGTGGTGCCATTAGGGATAAACAATGATCCCCCCCTTAACATGTTAAAATTACTACTTTGAAATCTTTACATTTGTTTCATTAGTTTAATGACCCTAAGACATAAAATTCGGTTTTGTTGTGACCTTCAAGCTTTGTTCCATAACATTATTAGGTGCTAGTTCTTGGCAATTCAGAAAGCATGTCCTTATTGTTCCTATCTATCCGATAGCTGAACTTCCTGCCTTCACGTCTGTCCCTAAGACTTTCAGGAAGGACGGTTTATTTTACATTTTGCCTGAAGTACTTTTATGACTAATTTAGAGAACTGAGTCACACTGACATTTTTCATATCTCTGTTCCCCCCACCCCCACCCCTGTCATTTTCTCCTTTGTCCATTTTCCCCCCACTGAACATTAGTGCTATGTATCCTTCTTCTCTTATATTCCCTATACCAAATCTAGCATGTAGTTATTTAGATTTTGTCACATGTTTTTAAATCCAGTTAAATATCATTGTGCTTTCATTACAGAGTTATCATAAAAGAAGCTCAAGTTCATGCTGATCCGAAGTAGAATATTGCACAAATCATTTTTTGTTGCTTGTTCTATTTTTTAATTCAGTATGACAACAGTCATTACCTTGTTCATTGTTTAAATAATCTATGGACAAGACAGGGAAAATATTCTTTTGATTTTAATGAGTGAAATTGATTTATAGTTACATGAGATTTGTGTAATTCTGCTACAGCAGACAGAGCATTCTGCTGATTCTTAAAACTAATTGCCTCTAAAGGCATGGGCTCATAGGATTTGAAAATAGTCTAGCAGACGGACCACAAAACTCTGCCTGAATAAATCTGCCTCTCTCCCTGGAGCTTCCACTGTATTCAATTGAGTGCAAGCATTGTTTGAAAAGCATGAGACATTTCATGGCAAACTCTGGGTTACTGATCAAAATTAGTATAAAATGTTTCACTGATGGTTTGGTTCTAAGCAGCCACTTCGAGCTTGCCAAAATGCCCATATGCTGACAAGTTCACTACCAGAAAATAGTGCTCTTACAATAGGAGCTGTCTCTTTAGGAAACAAAAATCTACATTTTTGCAATCCCTGAGTACTAGACTTTGCATCTGGACATCTGACTACAGTACCTAACACATGCTAAGGAAAAACCAATCAACTCTTGACATCCTTTGGGCAGAATTTCTTGCCTTCTTCCCCCTCAAAAAGTCTTTTGCAAAACAAAGACTTTTACAAAGTACTCACCAACCAAATTCCTGTAAGCAGTTCTTGAAAGAGAATTGGCAAATTCCTGAAGCGTGTTGAGCTTGCTTCTCCGCTATCAATTCTTGTTGAAGATAGGACTTGGGAGTGGGGGAGATACAATGGGAAAAATGCAATCTGATCCTGCTATAATGCAGCTGTAGCAGCCTGCTGATTACACTGCCAGAGGTTGCTCCTCTGTTTGTTGTGAAGAGAGGGTTATTCTGACTAAGATTCAATGAGATCAGCAGTGGGGAAGCTTCCTGTTTAGAATGTTGTGACCTCGCTTGCGTTTTAGGGTAACTTTTCTAAATAGCACCAACCACGAAAGAAACATGCTTCCAGAATGGAGGAAACTGGATAAGGAGGAAGTCTAAATGCTAGCTCAGTTTGTGTACAGTTCAGTACATTGATGACAGTCAAAGTTGCTTCACTGTTTACTTCACAGAGATATGTTAAAACTTCCCATGTATTCTGCTTGCATCATATTCCCTTTATGTAATAAATGAAGTTCTGTTCAAGAGGGAAATGACTTATCCATTATACGCATAGAACTAGATTCAACACAGGGTCTACATTGGCGTCTACTGTATGGCGACTATAACTTTCCCTCTGCTGAGGTGCCTTATGAGCACCCAGTGCAGCCCCAAGAGCTGGGGGCACTGGCTTGAAGGGAGGCATGGCAAGGGATATGCAGATATAGCTCATCTCCTCAGCAAGGTCTGAGGATCAGGGTTCCTACAGAGCCCCTGGTTAAGTTAAAAGCTGTCCCATTGCTAGAAATATTGCCTGCCCTCCATTGTAGGCAATCCCCAGCCCTATCTGAGTGGCAGTAGTCCTTGCTCACACAAGAGGTACAGGTAGGAATTCTCTTCACCAGCTTATAACTTCAAAGGTGATGTTCCCAGAATGGGGTACTTTTACATATGGCCAAAATTTTCAAAAGCTACTAGTGAGTTTTGAGTGCCCAACTTCTGGTGCCCAACCTTAAAGGTGGCCTGATTGTCAGATAATGCTGAACACCAACTCTCTGAAGATCTCAGCTTGAACACTCAAAAACTGAGACACCCAAAATCACTAATCCATTTTTGAATCTCTTGACGTATATGTTTACAGTTTGGGTAAAAATACTGGATGAAACAAACTGAATCACAAGCCATGCTGCCTGATACTATTTTTCTTAATCTGGTAACCTTTACTTACTAAATCATCATGAAAGATTCAGAATAGCCCCCAAACCAGGCAAAACTGTCCTACTTTAGAGTATTATAAACCCCAAACTCAGATCAGTTTTGGGGGAACTATGCTGAGTTTTAGGCACAGAGGAAGGGTTTTATAGATCTGGATGGAAGTCAGACAAAATTTGATAATTTCAGCTGAAATTAAAAATAAAATTTCCATCCGCGCCATGTTCCAAACCTCTTTGAATTTCACTCAACTTTGATCTGTAAATTCTAGCAGGTGTTTCTATGGAAGGGATCAGCCAGACACAATAGCTCCCTTGCCATATATTGGGGCCTAATCTTGTATACACTTAAACACAAGTAACTTTTATTGTGCGTAGTTCCTTTGAAACCAATGGCATTTCTCACATCAATAAGGTTACATGTGTGTGAATATGTTTGTAGGGTCATGACATCAGTTCAGCCACTTCAGTGAAGATCCATAAACTTGAATGCTTATTTATCCCCATTACAGCAATTTTTTTTTTGAGAAACCATATATAAACAACAATATTTTCAGGGATGCAGGGAGAACAATGTCTCTATTTTGATTAAAAAATGGCTGACTAACAAGAACTTTGATAAGTAATGAAATCAAACCAGAGTTCAAATTTTTCATTGTAGATAGAAAGCACAAAATGAGAAGCCTAGCTCAAAAAACAGTGTCTCTCATTTGAAGATGAGCCTGTTTTCCTTTAGATTTTGATGAGGTAGCTCCAGTTCTCCACATGTACATTCAATCCTCACGATTTACCAAATGACAACTATTTATCTTTGAATTTCTTTGATTTATAATTAGGAGCTGACAGACTGTGACTGAAGTTGGGAACAGACTTTGAAGATGAAACCAGACTGATTTGCGCTTTCAGCATCACTAAATTAGGTTTGACTTACAGTCTGACCCAAAGCCCACTGAAGTCAGTGGAAAGATTTGCAGTGCCTTTAACAGGCTCCCGCAATCTTTACAGGGTGTCTTTCTTAGTGTCTTTTGCTTTTATTCAGTATATTCAGTGAGATGGAATTTGAGAGTTTTAAATCCCTAGAGTCATTAGAAAAGTGCTAGGAGACCCCAGTAATTTCTCAAACTGTACAACAAACTAACAAAAAAGAATGTTCACTGATTTAAAGTCTCCTCCTAAGCTATCATCACTTTGTAAACATATCTGGAATAGTAGTGCAGTGATATATCTGTTCTAGGAACTCAGGAAGCTTTATTCTGGAAATTTCTAACTTTTTTGTGTGCAACTTTTCAATCTGCATGTTCTTTTGTTGTATTTTATGTAATATATGTGCATACACATCAATCTTCAGTGCAAAGATTACAATTACAAATAGCCTTTGATAAGATTTAAGAGATCTGATTTCTGATGTGATTTAACACTGGACTCAGTGTATGGCCATACTACAATCCACTAGAGAGATGATCACTAGCTGCCACAGGAACTCAGTTAAATCATGATGAAGAGACATGTATAAAACTGAAGTAGGTAAGAAAATAGAGACAAACAAACAAAAAAACTAAACGCGAGCAAATTTGTTGTAGACGTGTGCTCTTTAAAACACTGCTCTCACTTGCTTTCCTTATTCAAATCTTAATCTTTCAATAACCTTCCCCATTCTTATTCTTGACAATACTAAATGAGTTCTATACAGACAGGATCCTTCACAATCTACCTGGTGTCTGTAAGGTAACAGCCCAGACAGCATCAGCAAGAGCCCTTTATAACAAGCTGCAGGTGGCTCTCATGCTCAGCCAGGCAGATCCACTGGACAGAGTGGTGAGCCTTCCCTGAACGTTTTTCTGTATCTTTAACCCTTTGTTGTCCCAATAGCCTGTTAAAGTGTGGGTGTGGGCAGGCAGCTAGTGGGTATGAGCTCATAACAGGAATCTCTTCTGCTGTTGATAAATTCCCTCATGGAATTCAATTACATGGGAAGCCCCACTGTGTCCCAGGACAATCACTGGAAATTAGCAATACTATTAAGGCTTTGCATTTTCACAGTGACTTCCATCCGAGGATCACAAAGCATTTTACAAATACTACCCACCTGCGAGATATTATTTGCACTTTACAATGGGAAACTAAGGAAGTGAGAAGTAAAGGATCAGCTTTTCAGGAGTAAGCGTGTGCAAATTAATTTGCATATACCTATGAGAAGCGTGCAAATAGCCGGTGAGTGCATGTGTAGGATATGTCATGCACATGTGGCCTGTTGGGCGCATAATTTAGGCTTGCACAAACACAGACGTGTTCAATTGTGCTATGTCTAATTCTGAAATTTGGCACTGTGGATGTTTCAGCTCTGACTGAGACTGAGTTAGCCACCCAAGCTCAGACCTAGGGGGTCCGAACTGCTGCCAAAGCTGTGATGTCCACACTGCTATTTTTAGCCTACTAGCTGAAGCTGAGCTAGTATAACTGTTTACCCAGTCTGGGAGGCTGACTCCCAGGTGCAGAGTAGACGTAACCCCCGTGATTTATTCAAGGTTACACAACATGTCTGTAGAAGAGCTGGGACTATAATCCAAATGGCCTGCTAAACCCAGAGTTGTGAGTTCAATCCTTGAGGGGGCCATTTGGGGATTTAGTTGGGATTAGGTCCTGCTTTGAGCAGGAGGTTGGACTAGATGACCTCCTCAGGTCCCTTCCAACCCTGAGATTCTATGATTCTATGTCCTGAGTCCCAGTCACAGGCGCCAACTTTCCAGAGTGCCGGGGGGGTCCCCCAAAGCACCACCCCCACTCCACCTGTTCCCCTAAGGCCCCACCCCTGCCTTGCCCTGCTCCATCCCCACCCATCCTCTTCCCACCCAGTTCTGCCCCCTCCCCTGAGCATGCCCCATCCCTGCTCCACTCCCTCCCCCCCTCAGCCTCCTGCTTGCTGCAAAACAGCTGATTGCTGCAGGCTCGAGGCGCGGGGGAGGAAGGGGATGGTGCTGATGGGGGGCTGCAACCCTGTGGGTGCGCCAGCCCCGGAGCACCCAGGGAGTCGGCCTATGGTCCCAGTCCAGTGTTTTAACTGCAAGATTGTCCTCTCTCTAAACATGTGCTGTGTGTTGCCACTATAGGGGTACATCTACACTGCAATTAAACCCCTGCAGCTGGCCCGTGTCAGTTGACTTGGGCTCATGAGGCTTGGGCTGCAGGGCTTTGAAATATTGGGTACATGTTTCAGCTCCAACTGGAGCCTGGGCTCTGGGATCCTTCCACCTTGTGCATCTACACTGCAATTTTACAATCCCATAGCCTGAGCCCTATAAGCCTGAGTCAGCTCACATGGGCCAGCCATGGGCATTTAATTGCAGTGTAGACATAACTTAAGTGACCTAAAATCAACCCAAGATGCCTTTGCTGAGGGGTGTTTTCTGATTAGCCTCGCAACTGGAGTTAGCACACTAAAAACAAAACAAAGAAAAAAAGAAATCCACTATGTAAGAATTATTATACATGAGCAGCCCTCCTCCGCACAACTTTGTCATGGAGTGATTTGGACAGCAGGTTACATTTTACAGGACCCTATAGCTCAGGTAACAAGGAATTCTGCTGCAGAGCCCTGATGAGGCGTCACTATCTAGCCTTCAGTCATGTGCCAATGGTAAAGAAAAATAGAAAGAGCTGCTTTCTGACACTGAATGAGGAACTTTATCGGATTAAGGAAGCTATCCTGGAAACTCTTCTCTTTCAGTGGATTTCTGACTGGAACCTTCCCGCATCTCTTACCACCTGACAGCTTGCTATAGTTTAAAGAAATACTACACATAACCTCACCCTTTCCTTTTGTAGTGTTTTTTTTCTAAATGCCTTCTAAAAGCTTGTCTACACTGGCAAGTTTTGTCAATTAAACTAATGTCGACAAGGAAAAATCAACAAAAGCAAAGTCGCCAAAGCGTGTCTACATTTTCTCTCTCCATCGACAGATCGTGTCCACATTCGGGCCACCATTGTCGACAGCAAGAGCAATGGACTGTGGGTATGAATCCCACAGTGCCTGGCGACACCATCCATCATTAGGTGTTGTGGGAATGCGGAAACGGAGTGCAGCACATCCTGGGATGTGCAAAATGTACCTGTGATGTTCCCCTCTGGTGTTGTCTGAACCAGTGATCTGCTAGGTCACTCCAATCCTTGACTCTGGGAGCCAGCCTTACCCTGCTCTGCTGTGAGAACCCCCACTCCTGGGTTGTTCTTGCACAGCCTCTGGCAGGTAAGCTGCTCCCAGCTACTTGCAAGCAAATGACACTAGCCAATATCTCTGGTCCCAGACACAACCCTAGGAACCTCCGTCTTGCAGTGTCCAGTTATGCCCACTGGATGCTGCAAGCTTATATACGTTCATCAATTTAACCAAGAAATTGATATGTACCAGGCTTGTTGTCCCAAGGGGAGCCTCTGACACTTCAAACCAAATGCACTGCTTCAGGTAGAATAAACAAACAGATTTATTAGCTATAAAGATAGACCTTAAGTGATTATAAGTCAAAGCATAACAAATCAGATTTGGTCAAATGAAATAAAAGCAAAACGCATTCTAAGCTGATCTTAACACTTTCAATGTCCTTAAAAACTTAGATGCTTCTCACCACAGGCTGGCTGGTTACTTTTCAGTCAGGCTCTCCCCTTTGATCAGCGTTTCAGTTGCTTGGTGGTGGTGGTGTCTGTAGATGTAGGTGGAAGAGAGAGCCTGGCAAAATGTCTCTCCCTTTTATCGTGTCCTTTCTTTCCTCTTGGCTTTGCCGCCCCCTCTCCCCCCCCTACCCTTCTGAGCCAGGTGAGCATTACCTCATCGCAGTCCCAAACTGCCCAAAGGGGGTGACTCCCTCGAGGGTCTAACAGATTCTTTTGTTACTGCCTAAGCCAGTGTCCATTGTTCTTTGTGAGTTGGGGTTGGGTTTGTCCCATCCATGCCATGACGAGGTGTGAACTGCCTCTGTTCTTGGAGAGTTTTGCATGGGCTTGCTTTAAGCCATGAGGATACATTTTCAGCCTCATAACTATATACATGAAATTATAACCTATAACCTTACTATAACATTACTGTAACATCACTATAACAACCATGCTCAGTGCATTATGAGCCTTCCGAAGACACCCAACATGACAAACTTTGCCTTGGATACCACACAACCATTTAATAAAGATGAACATGGGGGTGTAGGGTGTTTCCCCGAGGTACAGAGCATCACAGTACCGTCATGCATTGCTTTGTGTCCCAGCCTTCCAATGGTTTCTGGATTCCTTTAATGCCATTTTTCCAACTGTCAGTCTTTTGTAGTGTGCGCCAACATCTGCAATGAGAGAGAGAATGGATCCCGCACTTCTCTCCTATGTGCCGTTAGCTGTCATGAGGACATCGCGCATGGCAGCACAGTTACTCACAGAGTTACTTGCAAAGTTACTGACAGAGGATGAATCGCAGGCACCCAAGTGTGATATGAACAGCAGCTACTTATCAGTGCTTTGTGTATTCACAGAGCAGCTGCATACGGTAGACCATCACTTTTGGGCTAAGGAAACAAGCACTGATTGGTGGGATCACATTGTCATGCAGGTGTGGGATGAAGACCAGTAGGTACAGAACTTTAGGATGCGTAAAGCAACCTTACTGGAGCTATGTGCTGAGCTGTCCCTCGACCTGCGGCACAAGGACACCAGATTGAGAGCTGCCATTTCGGTAGAGAAGCGTGTTGCAATTGCTGTGTGGAAGCTGGTGAATCCAGACTGCTACCGGTCAGTTGCAAATCAATTTGGAGTGAGGAAGTCCACTGTTGGGGCTGTCTTACTTCAAGTGTGCAGGGCAATAAATCGCATCCTGCTGCAGAGGACCATGACTCTAGGAAATGTGCATGAAATAGTGGATGGCTTTGCAGAGATGGGTTTTCCCTAACTGTGGCGGGACGATTGATGGCACACATTCCAATTTTAGCACCAGACCACTTTGCCTCTGAATAAATCAATAGGAAGGGATACTTTCCCATGGTGTTGCAGGCGCTTGTGGATCAATGGGGGCATTCCACGGACATCAATGCAGGCTGGTGTGGAAAGGTGCTTGATGCATGCATCTTCAGGAACAGTGGCCTGTACAGAAAGCTGCAGGCGGGGACTTTCTTTCCAGACCACAAAATCACAGTGGGGGATGTGGAAATGCCCATAGTAATCCTGGAAGACCCGGCTTACCCCTTATAGCCCTGGCTCATGAAACCTTACACAGGGCACCTGGACAGCAGCAAGGAGCGTTTTAACAACAGGCTGAGCAGGTGCCGCATGGTAGTCGAATGTGCCTTGGCCATTTGAAAGGTCGCTGGAGGTGTCTCAATGGCAGGCTAGACCTTACCGAGGATAATATTTGCGTGGTCATAGCCGTGTGCTGCACTTTGCATAATCTGTGTGAATCTAAGGGTGAAATGTTTGCTCAGGTGTGGAGCACTGAGGCAGAGTGTTTGGCTGCACAGTTTGAACAGCCAGATGCTAGGGCTGTCAGAGGAGCCCAGAGGGCTGCTATTAACATCAGAGAGGCTTTGAGGAACCACTTTGACAATGAGGGGCAGTAACACATGTCTGCTTTGGAGTTGCTTCCCTGGTGCATCCATGCACAATTTTGGGGCCAAGATCCATGCAACAAAATGCTTTAGAAGCCTGTTCCCAAGAGTGAATTAATTGCTATACGCTTTTGTAGAACACAGAATAAAAACTCTGTACCATTAAATACCTTAGCCTTTATTTATTGTTAAAAAGGGTAAAATCTCACAACTGTGTATAGCTCCAGCTATCATTGTGCAAGCTGTGAGAGGGGGTGGAGTGATGGGGAAACTCAGGAGTGCTATAAAGTGAAAAGGAATGTGTGGGCATTGAGGAGGGTGGGGTTGGCAAAGAATTGTGCATGTGCTGCAGTGGAGGTCGACCATGGATCTACTCAGTCTGCAGCTATATCAAAGACTTGAGCATCTCTGTCTGATCCTCCATAACTTATCATCCGCTCTGTTGCTTGCCTAGCAAATGCAGCATTATCTTTTCTGTCCTGTCTTTCGGCTTCCCAGCACTCTTTGCATTCCCGGGTCTGTCTCTCTTCATGCTGCAGCACCTCCTGGAACATGTCTTCTTTGCTATGCCGAGGGTTCTTCCTTATCTGCCAAAGCTGGTTGGTAGGAGTGCGTGGTGTGTTCCTCAAGGTCTGTGCTGAACAGAAGAGGGATTGTTACAGGCCAGCAAACGACAAACATTTTAGTAACAGTAGAAGCCACTTTCTCTCTGAGACTCTAGGCAGGCACACAGCTCTGCGAGCACCCCAGTCATGGTGAGTGTCGGGAGTGGGGGGAAGGCAGTTGTGCGTATGGACAAAACGGTCATGGCTCGCAGGGAACTCATTCCAAAATTATCATGCACTTTTTCACAGGCAGCCAAACTACTGGCTGACATCTCCCTGCTGCAGGTAACCAGGGAAATCAGGGCACAACTACTGCATGCTTGCGGCTTTCTCCCCGGTCTATATGCAGCTCAGCTATGTGCCGCTTTGGTCCCAGCTCCAGTGATGGCTAAATGGCAGGGGACAGCTTCCTACAATGGGGAAACTAACAAGGCTGCGATCCCTTGGAATCTGCGGCAGAGGATTAGCAGATACCTCGTGGAAATTTTCCAGAGCCTCTCTCTGGAGGATTCCCTGTAGGTCTCGATGTCCATTGACACCCTGATTGGCCATGCATATTGGCTACACAGGGCAATGTCCAGCTCACAGAAAACACTACCTGCCTCCCACTTTTCAATTCCCTACACAAGCCACAGCAACTTACCCAGCGTCTCATCTGCTTCCTGCTCCCCATTGAGCACTTCTGGAGTGGAGAAAAGTTCCTGTCTGCCTGCCCCACCGGGTGACCCCGCTGGGAGCTCCACATCCTCTTCTAGCTCGACTTCTTCATCCCAAATTTCAGCCTCCAGGTTACCCCCTCTTTCTGCTGCCTCCAAAGTATCCAGGGGGTTATCGGAGGTGGAGGTAGGGTCACCACCGAGGATAGCATTCAGCTCCTTATAGAAGCGGCAGGTCTTAGGTGCACCACCGGAGCGATGGTTTTCATCCCACGCCTTATGGTACGCCTGCCTCAGCTCCTTTATCTTCGCTCTGCACTGCTGCGTATCCCGATCATAGCCCTTTTCGCACAAGCCTTGAGAAATTTGCCCATGTGTCCTGATTCCTATGGGTCACTCGCAGCTGCAACTGAACAGATTCCTCTCCCCATATACTGATCAGAGCCAACAATTCAGCGGTGGTCCAAGCGGGAGCACCTGGGAAGCTCATCTGGGAAGCCAGCAAGCAGGAAATGAGATTTAAAATTCCCAGGGCTTGCAAGGGGGAGGGGTGGGTTGGCTACAGGGCAGCGGAGTTCAAACCACTGACCAGAGCGGCAGCATGGGAATTGTGGGACACTTTCCGGAGGCCAATAAAATCGAAAGAAAAGCTGTAGTATCTACACTGTCTGTTTGTCAACAATAAAGAGAGGGGAAAAGACAAAAGTCTCTCGCAGGGGTGGAAGTTTTTTGTTGCCAAAACTGGGCATTTTTTTCTAAAAAAGTCACATTGCAGTGTGTACGCTATCGCTGTTTTGTTGCTAAAAGGCAGTTTTTGGCAACAAAA
This sequence comes from Platysternon megacephalum, assembly GCA_003942145.1. Lineage (NCBI taxonomy): Eukaryota > Metazoa > Chordata > Testudines > Platysternidae > Platysternon > Platysternon megacephalum. The sequence goes on along the minus strand of QXTE01000009.1, from coordinate 786,992 downwards.
CTTGCCAGTTTAGACAAGCCCTAAGACTTTGTAGCCTCACTGCCTTCTGTCTAAAAATAATCTTGCTTACCAAAAGAAATGCAAACTGAGTCATATCCGTTCTTCCCTTGTCTGTTCCTCTCTGAATGCTAAGAAATGCATGCAAACATGGGAAAGGAAATAATTCGAGAATATCCTTTCCACTGCTATTTCCTACTGAGCTAAAACAGAAAAACTTCAAAAACAGACTCCAACGAGAAACTGCTGAATTGGAATTAATTTGCAAATTGGACACCATCAAATTAGGTTTGAATAAAGACTGGGAGTGGATGGGCCATTACACAAGGTAAAACTATTTCTCCATGCTTATCTCTCCCCCCCCCCCACCCGCCCCCTACAGTTCCTTATATCTCCTTGTCAAGTGCTGGAAATGGGCCATTTCATTACCACCACAAAGACTTATTTTTCTCTCCTGCTGACAACTGATCACTCTCCTTATAATGTGTATGGTAAGATCCATTGTTTCATGTGTATATATATATCTTCCTTCTGTATTTTCCACTACATGCATCTGATGAAGTGAGCTGTAGCCCACGAAAGCTTATGCTACAATAAATTTGTTAGTCTCTAAGGTGCCACAAGTACTCTTATTCCTTTTTGCGGATACAGACTAACACGACTATTACTCTGAAAAGAGACAAGTCAGACAACAGGGGAACATGTGACAAGTAAAAGAAAAGAAAACAATTAAGTGAACACAATTGCATCATTACCAAGTTTGGGATATAATTTTCAGTTGAGGGCCAGGTCTTATTTTTCTGAACTGGGTTGCCTCTCTAACCAATATATATATTAAAGCCTCTGCATGACAGCTTCTCTTACATTGTTCTGCAATGGAGTATAGATGTTTGTGATCTCTCATTGCCCTCTAGTGATTGCACTTCATATCACAGCTACTCAGCTCATTTAAAGGCACCATGAAAGTGGGGCTCCGTCCCAACCTCCCACAAATGAGCTGTAGGTTTATACCTGTAATACTCACAAAATGCAAGGATAAGAGTTAAGTTACTTTACATTTTTCCTCCATTCAGGCCACTGACATTATGCATCACCCCCATTTCTTCCTCCACATTATGTCATCAACATGCTGATGACATCACAATTTCAAAATTTCACCCAACTTCAAAAGCTGATCTATAAAGGATGAGGTAGGGGACATTTTTTCAAAGTTTTTCCACAGTTCTCCAATATTTTCTGTTATAATATCACAGAATTTAAACTAATGTTTAAAAATCCAGGCAAAAATCAAATTAGGTTCTACTGACTTCCAAGGGAGCGGGGAGCAGGGCCCCAAAGGCCGGCAGCCTGATCTACTCAAGTGGTCAGGATCCCAGCTGCAAGAGATACTCAAGGCAAGAAGCCAGTCTGTCCTGGTAGCATGCCAATGGGTCAGGTCACAGTTGGTGAGCTGTGCTGAGTTAGAAGCCCAAAGGGCCTGCCGAGGTTGAGGTAGTGGAACAGGAGCAAGACGAGGGGCCAAAATGGGGCAAGCTATCAGGAAATGCAGCAAGGTCTATTTGCAGCAGCAAGCAGGGGTCAGCCTAGTTACACAGACGGCCTCCTGGTGTTTCTCCCAGGCCTTAAATAACATGCTTGAGACAACCAGGGGACTCGGACACTACCAAACAGGACCTCCACGGGCAGGGTAGCCACAGAAGCCAGAGTCCACAGGGCTACTAAGCTGGTGTTCCCTGCTCTGCTGTCAAATGGTGGCATGGCCACAGCAGCTTCTCAGGAGCTAATAGCTGCAGGTTCTAGACCTGCAGATCCTTCCACCTGCTCTTCTTTCTCCAAACGTCTTCCTTCTCTCCTGCCATCTCACTCCTCTTTATTTTAGCTGGGGTTTTTTAAAGAATTGAACACAATGGGAAAATAGAATGGGGACCCCTGCTTGTGCTAAATAAGAATGAGTCAGATCTTGATCATATAAAAAGAACACAGGCATTGCCATACTAACAAATCAATGGCCCATCAAGGTCAATATCCTGGCTTCACCTGTGGCCATTGCAGAGGAAGATACAAAACCTCAGTGAAACATTTTTCAATACTAAACTCTGGGCCAAAAACATCTACCTGACACCATTGGGTAATCTACCCTGGAACATAAGGATTAAAAATCCTTGAAATTGTAGCCTAGCCTAACCAATTCCAGTTTTGGGTTGTTATGAATCATAGGACACTAGCTCTTCAGAACTTAGTAGTGCATACTTAAAGGTAAGTACTGTAGATACTTCAAATGCTAGATCCTGTATGCTGACACCTGGTGGAGACCAATAGGCCACTTTCATACATGATGAGTAGAAAATAATCTTTTAATAGGGCTGGAGTGGAAGGGATGTGCATAGCCAAGGCACACTATAGTTAAATTTGATTAGTCCATAGAGCTAGCTTAGCCTTTATTATATTCAGCAGTAATGCAAGGAATCTACCGGCTTGTATCCTGTAATACGTTAGCTTAGGCAAGTTAGCATAAATATTGTCAAGCATAGTAGGCCCGTGACCCTTGGCCTTGTACCCAAGATATGAGTTCAAATTAATCTTCTCATGGACCACTTCTATTTCCTTCACTTCAAAAGCAAATTTCTAGTCCTATGCCTAGCCTATGCAGCTTGGCTAGGTTTTGCAGAATGCATGGAGGGAAAGAAAAGAGACTCCACTACAAAATCCACTGAATGGTTCCCTATGGTTGAAGTGAGATGCTATCCCTTTTTGACCTGAGCGACTAGTCAAAGCTCAGGGTCCTAGGGTTCCAGTTTGGAATAGAAATTGATGATGGAGTCTGGTATTTCCTTTGATAAAATCTTGTTTATTTACAAGCAATATACAAAGTCTCACTTCTCTGAACACAGGAGAAACCAAAACTAGGGAATTGCCTCTTTGCTTACAGCTCAAGCTTCTTTCAGCCAGCAGCCCCAACCAAGAGCCTTCCACTAGGCTTCTCCCAGGGTCACCACCATGCCTATAGGCTGCTTTTTTACTTGCTTGCTGCCTCTGAGTTTCTTGTCTGCCTCTCTCCCCTGTGAGTCCCACAGACCCCATGCTGGGCCTGTGTAATATTTCAATATGTGCATCCTGGAAATAAATTTCAATATTACACAGGCCCAGCAGGGGTCTGTGGGACTCCTGAATATAGAAGAGGAGCCTGTCTGAATTAGCACAGAGGCTCCCAGAACAAGGGTGGAGTTGTGGAGCTAAGAGTTTTGTTCTCTGCACTAGAGTTACTAAATAAGCCCCACAAATGGAGAATCTTTGTCCAAGTAGCCTGCTCTGGGAGTAAAATCATTTTAAGACCCAAGAGGGAAAGGAGAGGGCAGCAGGTCCGTAGGGCCACAAGGGGGCCTGCTTGGGGACAGCACCTGTGGAGAGAAAGTGGAGCCTGCATAGACCTAGAAGGGAGTGTTTGTGTTGGCCATGGCCTGTAGAGTTGGGGAGCTGACCCATGGCAGGCCCAGACAAGGCTTCCTCACACTAATGGCAAATGGTAGTGAGGTGCCTCACAACCCTGGGTCCCCCTGAGAAGCATCACAGGGGAGAGAGGCAGACAAGAAACTCAGAGGCAGCAAGCAAGTAAAAAAGCAGCCTATAGGCATAGTCTGATGATGTTAGGCATAGTCTTACTCCACCTGTATTCGAAAGTTGTGCAGCCCTCCTGGTGCCTGGGTGCTATAAGCTTGGCAGGTTTCTTCCCCTAGGATCAGCCTCTTTCTGAGTCTGTGCTAATTCAAGCCAGGGCTTGTCCCAGTTGGCTGGGATAGAGGCAAGTCTTGCCCTACCCTGCACTACAAGGCTCCTGCTCCAAAGCCCTTAAAGCCCTTAAAGCACCAGTAGCATGGGTTTCTCCAAACATGAATCATCAGGACCACTCCGCCCCTCTCAATATCTACTTCTGCCATTCCCTAGGCCTTCATGTACCTACACATTCCTGAAACCTTAAAGGGCCATGCCATAGAACTGGGGCTGACTGATATCTAGTCTCTACTGCCCTCAGAGGGAACAGATCGTCCTGTTATAACCATATTTTCCTATTGAAGTTCATTGCTTCATGGGAGTTGTAGTTCAGACCCTCATTCTCTCCTATCAGCTGGGCTCCTGGAGGACTACAACTCCAATGATGCAACACAAATTCCTCTCTGATCAAGCTGAATGGGGCATCAATGAGTATTATGAGGGATGAACCCCTGGTGTCATCTTCACACACCTCTAATGTACTCTAAGTACACATATGCAGTCTCCTGCTAGCGTTCCTAATTTTGCTTTTAGTTTCGTACCTCTGTTCCTGGAGTGAGTTTGTATTCCCTTTAACAACTAGAAGTGAGGCATTCTAGGTTATAATTTTGACTCTGTCATTGGCTCGTTGAGTGGCTTACCCACTTTTGTGCCTCAGTTTCCACAACAGCAAAATGGTGGAAATGATATTTACCCACTGCTTTCAGATCTACAGCTGAAAAGTCTAGGCATTATTATTACTATTATCCTCCTCATAATCAAAGTCCTGGGACATGAGGTCTTGGTGCAGTGTTCCTAACATCATCAGAAAGTATTGGAAATCTTATAAGAGATTGTTTTGACATTTCAGGACAGAATTCTGGACTAAAGACATTTGGATAAAGGACAAATGACCACACAGAAGCTAGTAATTTTTTAGGGCCAGATGCTGTACTCATTGAATTAGGAAAAAACCTTCCATTTATTTCAATGAAATCAGAATCAGGCAGAAGAGGAGAAAGTATTACACAGCATAAGTATCTCTAATTTAAACCTTACTTAATTGTCTCTTACTCATATATTAAGCTTTTATTTTATTTACTCAATGCAGTTGTTAGAGCCCACGGTCAAACATGTTTTTATTTTTAAGATGGCTCTTTATGGAATAAAAAATGTGTATTAATATAGTTAGTTTCATTTGAATTCTACCTTTAAATAGAAGAAATAGTAGAGAGTACAGTATAACCCCATTAAAAAGATTGCATCATTTCACAAAATAATTATTTTAAAATTATGTATTTCTTAATGGATATTTAAGATAGCTGCATTACAGACTGTCTAATTCTGCCACAGAATAAGCACTAATTAAATTAAGTACAACAACATTAAATAAGCACATTTATATTTTAGCTCAGCCCTTTATTGTGGTTTGCATTGTGGTGCAATGAGAATCTGTAATCTAGTTCTGCACTAGACATTCCTGTAAATGAGCTTTACTTTTGGTGCACCTCCTGGAGCACCCATTCCAAATGCATTTCAGACCTAGAATTAATCTGATTAGTCACTGGATGTCACTGTTGCTGCACTGAGACTGCAGCTATGGTATCTGGAAGTGAAATAGAAATGTGCAGAAATATTTTTCCCTTCAAATTAAAAATAATCTATTGTACACTTTAGGGAGTGACTGAATATTGCTCCCAATTAAATCAATGTGAGTTTGGCCATTTACTTTAATGAGAGCAGGATCAGGCCTTAGGATAAATACAGTTAAAAAGATATGCCTTTCCTCCTCAAAATCTATTAATAAGACTTAATTATTTAAAATGCATGCAATCTTAATAGATTTTTTTCTAATTAAAGGTTATATTTCAGTTAAAACCCTAGCCTTTTCTTTATTCTTTCATATTTTTCTTGCTGCTTACATGGCCTGTTTTTTTTTTAGAATATCTATTTACTTACATGTATAAATTACATACATACATATAATATATATAGGAGATTTACAAGTGGATATTCTTAAAGCTGTGCATTAAAAGAAGGGGCTAATTACAACATTTTTTGCCTTTTAGGGATTAATAAATCTGAGGAAAAGTAAAACAAAAGATATCCCATATAATAAGCACTTAAACCCTAATCCAGGAAAGTATTTAAGCACATGAGCATGTGAGTAATCCCATTGATTTAATTCAGACATAAATTAAATGTGTGTAAGTAGTTTGCTGGATCAGAACTTTTTTAGATGTAGGGCCTGATCCAAAGCCCAAGGAAGTACGTTTGGATCAGGTCCATGCTACTCAACATCTCTGAAGTGCTACCACAATATTAACCTCTTAATCTGCACCATAATACTGACACAAAGAAAAAAGTAAGTATCATCCCCATTATACTGAGAATGTGGGACAAAGTCTGAAGTCCTTGCTCAAGCAAAATTCCCACTGGCTTCTGTGAGAGTTTTGCTTGAATAAGGGCTTCAGGATTTTTTCCACACCAGAAATAGGCCTACATTTTCAGGAGTGCCACTAATTTGGGGTATCCA